>ML777370.1:552923-601979 GCA_009831015.1 Picea engelmannii | reverse complement strand
ACAAAATTTTACCCCTAGTGAAATTTTAGACTCAGAACTTAGATTTTGTACAGGGCGACATTTAATTAGGGAAATTGTTTTAAAATTTGTTAACCTTTTATTTGTCTTAGGGTCATCTAGGTTCATCCCTCTATCATCATCAACACGACATGCCCTTTAGGATGTACTAGGTGCTCCAAGGGTGCCACTCGCTTCATTTGTTCCTTTGCGCGATGTGCCCTTGAAGACGCACTACGTGCTCCAAGGGTGCCACTTGCCTCTTGATTGATTGGTAGACATCAATAACCCCTGGAGTCAACACTTCATCATGTGAACTTGTGGGAGACTAAGGGATTCTAAGGAATAAGGCCCTCACCTTATTGTGCGCCCCTTAGAATCATCATGAGCGACTGTCGTAGTCTCCCTCACGGGATCATCGGTCCTCTTGAACTAGGTAGTCATTGACCTACAGTTCGAGCCATGGGGAGAGTGCTAGTAGGTTGTGGCAGAGATACTATCCACACCTCTCCCTCACATCTCTGGTATTCGTGTGTGACCCCTTTACTCTATATGTGAGTCTGGTCGGCAAGCTATCATCAGCCTGCATCATCAACAAATCATGTTAGAACATATCCATATCATATTATTTAGTTAGATGCACTAATATCACAGTAAAACAATCAAACCCCAATGGCACATTCCTTGACTCGATCCAGAGTCCAAGGGGTTCCATCTATGCCTCTACATTCTTAAGGTCCAAAACCCTACACACTCAGTAAAACCAAGTCAATAGCACCTATGTATGTCAATGTAGTAAAACAACATGTCATCTGCCCATAATGCATCATAATCAAAGTCAAATGTTTTAATAGCATAATAATCCGGATCACTTGAGAGAAAGTGTCCTCCAAGAATAAGTTCGCTTAGTGAGCTAGAGAAAGATGTTACATAGACCCCCTCTTAGTCTAAACTTCATCCCAAAGTTTCACAGTATAAATGTCAAAATAAGTGTATAACAATATCATATGTCTATCTATCAAACAAAAATGGAAACTGCTGGCACATGTCACGTGCATCTTCCAAGTTCGTTGAATGTGGACTATAATTGTCCCACTGGACCTTGACCCGATCTATCATTCGACGTTGTAGCTGTCGAACATGATGATCCAAGATGCAGACTGGCTCAGCCATGAGCACCCCCTCATCTGATACCTGTAAGGAAGTCATGTCAATAACATGTGTACGATCACTAATATAATGTCTTGAAACAAAAACATGAAAAACATCGTGCATACGCCTCAAGGAATTAGGCAAGGCTAGTTGATAGGCCACGGGCCCCTTTCTCTCCACAATTTGGAAGGTTCCCATGAACCTAGGAGAGAGTTTATCTCCCTTCCCAAACTTGATCTAACTCTTATGTGGTTTAACCCACAAGAAGACTCGATTGCCGACCTCGTAACTATGGTTGACACAACGCACATCGACATAACTCTTATGTCGATATTGTGCTTCTTTAATCCTTTGTCTTATTGTTTGCATTTTCTCTTCCATTTCTTGGATCGCTTCTAGTCCCACCATGGCCCTATCCTCAAGCCAATCCCAACTAAAAGGCGTTCGACACGATTGCCCATAAAGAAACTCAAAAGGCGCCATTTTAATGGTGCTCTGGTAACTGTTGTTGTAAGAGAACTCTACTAGAGGCAATAATTCTTCCCAATGCTTTTGTTGGCCCATCACGTACATGCACAACATATCCTCCAAGGTTTGTTTCATTCGTTTAGTCTACCCGTCAGTCTCCGGGTGATACGTAGTATTAAAGTTAAGTTGGGTTCCCAAGGCCTCTTGGAAACTCCTCCAAAATTGTCCAGTAAGCACTTATCCTCAATCGAATATAATCCTCTTAGGAACGCCATGCAGCCTCACAATCTCACTGATGAAAACTCGAGATATGTCAGGTGCCTGATATGTCGTATGCACAGGAATAAAGTGAGCACTCTTATGAAAATCGAGTCATGTCTCCTTGCCGTCATTGGAAAAAAAACAATAAAATCCATCGAAATAACCTCCCATTTCGATTCTGGAATGGCATGTGGTTGTAGTAATCCTACTGGGTGTCTATGTTCATCCTTTACCTGCTAACATTCTAGACCTCTGGCCACATATTTGACTATGTCAGCCTTCATTCTCTTCCGGAATAATAAGGGTTTAAGTTCTACCCTCATTTTCGTGACTCCAAGATGAGCCATGTAAACTGGTCTATGAGCCTCGCTCAGGATCAACATCCTCAACTCGTCATTTGTTAGTACATAATTCTAACCTTTAAACCTCAATAAACCATCGCTATCAAATGAAAATCCCTCAAATCGTGGTACCATCATTGTGTTTTGTCCGATAAAACCCTTGACCTCTTTGTACCAGTCATCGTCACACTGTAAATTTAGAATCTTTTCACGTAGATTCGTCTGAAGAGGGGGCACCAAAAATATGCGTGGTGTCTGACTCAATGCATCCACCACTCAGTTTACCATCCCTTTTATGTAAGTAATCTCGAATTCATACTCGCTAAGCAATTCCGACCAACATCGTTGTCATGCGTTTAGGTCACCTTGCGTAGATATGTGTTGTAGTCCACAATGGTCAGTCTTTAGTTCAAATTTTCATCCAACAAGGTAGTGTCTCCAAACCTTCAAGGCATATATGATGGCTAATACCTCCAAATTGTGCGTCGCGTAGTTATCCTCATGCCTTCTCAGTTTCCTCAAAATGTGAGTGATTACTCATCCATCTTCCATCAAGACTCCTCCTAAGCCTTCCTTGGATGCATCAGTACATACCAAGAAGTCCACGTCCATGTCAGGGACATTTAGTATCAGTGCTATTGTCAAAAACTCCTTGAGCCTCCAAAATTCTTCCACACATTTCTCGGTCTAGACAAACTTCTTGCTTTTCTTCTACAATTCCGTGATCGAATTTGCTATCTTCGAAAATCGCTCAACGAACCGTCGATAGTATCCTGCTAAACCCATGAAGCCATGCACTTCCAAGACATTTGTAGGCACAGGACATTCCACAATAGCCTCAACCTTGGTTGGATCCATGACGATGCCTTCATCGGAGATGACATGCCCTAAGTAGTAAATCTTCGATTGATAAAATGAGAATTTGGACAACTTCCCATACAATTTGTGCTCTCGCAAACACTGTAGTACCAAGTGCAAGTTCTCGTCATGCTCCTCCGTCGTACGAGAGTAAATCAAAATATCATTAATGAACACTTGGAAGAACTTGTCCAAGTACTCGCGGAACACCCCGTTCATCAAACCCATAAATACCCCTGGGGCGTTTGTCAGTCCAAATGATAAAACAGTTAACTCACAATGTCCAAACCTCATCCTAAAGGAGGTCTTAGGGACGTCATCCTCCTCGATCCGTAACTGGTGATACTCTAATCACAAATCGATCTTGGAGAACACCATCACACCTTTCATTTGATCGAATAGGTTATCAATCCTCAACAACAGATATTGATTCTTCATCGTAGACTTGTTCAATTGATGCTAGTCAATGCAAAGCCTCCACGATCCATCCTAATTTCGTATGAAAATAACAAGTGCACCCCATGGTGACACACTAGGATGTATTAGTCCCAGGTCCAGCAACTCCTTCAGTTACATTTTCAACTCTTGTAACTATGGGGTCAACATCCGATAAGGCATTCTTGCTATCGGTTCTGTCCCCGGTTTTAGGTCTATGGTAAAATCCAATTCCCTCTCCGGCGACATCCTAGGTAAATCCTCTAGAAACATGTTCGCAAAATCTCTCATCACTGGAAGGTGTTCTAGACCTTCCACTACTCTCTTCTTGTTTAACGCAAGGATCGCATAAATCTTGCACCCCTTGCGCATAATCTTACATAACTGTAAGGAAGAGATGAACCTCAAAAAAACTCCTTGGTTTCGTCCTACAATCATACGTCTCAATCCCTTGTCATTGACCAAGCTCAATCGTTTTGTCTTACAGTTGAGTATCGCATCATGCGATTCCAACTAATCCATACCAATCACAACATCATAATATCCTAATATCGTGACGTGCAAGTTGGTTCTGGTGACAAACTCTCCCAAGTTAAGGACATAGCCCGTAAAAAATCCTCCAACCTTCTGTTTGGATCCCGAAGCCATCTCTACGAAGCTAAACTCGTCTTATTCAACTGCCTTTACCTTAATCCTTTTTAGCATTGCACCATAAATGAAACTCTTGGTAGCACCAGGATCTATCAAAATACTAAGGGTCTAGTCATCGATGGTACCTGTCGTCTCAATCACAGTCGACTGGTGTTGTGCCTGGCGGTTATTCACCACTACATGAATTCGGTGGGCCTTGCCCATATCTCCCATGGTAGTTGGTCTAGCTGATTCGGATGCTCTAGTTCTCTCCACTAGGCAATCGTGCTGGTAGTGTGGCTCCCCACACGTCTAACACCCCTTCTTTGGCCCAGTAGTCCTAGTACCCAAAGTAGAAAAAGACGGTCGACCGGCCTAGAACCCTAGTTTGTTCTTCTTAACAAGCCTAAACTACTGCTGCTACGAGCGATGCTACTACTGATGCTATGGTCCCCGATAAGGTGTCTGTTGTTGAGGCATCGGTCGCCAAGGTGTAGTGAAAGTGGATCCCCTGTGGAAGCCATGATATCCTGGTGTATGTTTGGCAGGTATCTGATGTTGTTGTGCTCCAGATGAAACCTGCCCTATTGGTCTCGCTAGAGTCCTGGTATGAGCCCCACTAATAATCTGCTCCTCTGCTATGAGGGCCTTCTAGACAACATCATGAAAGGTTTGAGGCACCAAAGTCCTAACCTTTGCACGCACGCTGTCGTTAAGGCCGAACACGAACCTGTTGACCTTAAGTTTATCAGTGTTAAGGTGTGGAGCATACAGGAGCAGCTCCATAAAACGGGCCTCATACTCGAGCACAGTATGACCTCCCTGTCATAAGTTGTTGAACTCATTGAGCTGATGCTCAATGAATACCTCTGAAAAGTACCTCTCTCAGTACCATTCCTCGAACAGTTTCCATGACACGTCTTTGTCATGTTCAGTTGCACTCTCCTTTAGTTGAAAGACTACCATGCGCACCTTCATGTTGGAGGTATAATCACGAAGTGCAAAGCACATCACCATATTCTCCAACCATGCCTCGATAGCTGTGCCATCCAAGGGACCAAAGAACTTGGAAAATTTGACCTTCTCGAGTTCATGGTGAATTCTACCAGTATCGACTGGAGCATGTGGTGGAACCTCAACGGGTGTCAACACCCTGGCCTCGTCTCTGTCCAAATAACTGATCAGTGCGTCGGACATGCGTTGAAAGGATCTCATCATTCTGACTACATTACCAATTTCTATCTGCTCCTGTCCGAGGACCCACTCGTCTCCTTGGGGGTTAGACCCCTCAAGCATGGACGCTACTGGAGGCGTCATGCCTCCTCCCCTTGAACCCCGTCATCTGCCTCGTCGACATCCTCTAACCATGATTATCTGCATGCACACAAGTCAACTCTATCAGCAATGGTATAAAAAATCATATCAACGAAAGCCGTAGTGATCCCAAGTCGTGGGTTGAACTCGCTCTGATACCATATGTAACAAACCTCTCATTTTTCATGACATCAACCTCTCATAGCAAGTGCATTTTTTTTTTGTGTGTGTGTACAAGGGTAATAAAGGCATTACACTCTGTGTCACAACAGAATGATGAACATGATGCATGAAACTATGACAACAACATGACGACCTCAGACGCACATCAAGCATCTAGAAGCAATGAACGGCAATAATCCAACGAAGGATAAGATTGAATACCCGCCCGTCCTACCCTGCAATGGTTAGGACCTCTAGGACACATAAACAACACTCAAGCCTAGGTTCCCATCAATTTTGACCATTTAAGGTCTCAGGGATGGCGATTGTTCTGAGGAACAAGGAGGTGTCTACATCCCACCCGACACAAGCAAACCAAGATTACAAGCTAAGGACAGTGATCCTAACAACCCCACACACCCCAGACACTTACACAAAATTAAATCTATATCAACGAACTTATCAATATTCTTGATATGTGTATAGTTTTCAATCAAGGTATTACATAAGAAAATCAACACGAGGGATTTTTCATTATTAAGTGGCATGCTCTCAATGAAATGAAAATTAAGAAATACATTTTCAAGTCACTTTCATAACCCTAGCAATGGGAAGAAACTTCTAATAAACAATGAAACTTGGGTACCACTATTGATAAGTGCATATGGCATTTATAGCATGAAAGCCATTAATATTAAAAATGATAGCAAATAATTAAGAAGTTTTTTTTTTCTACAATATACAAAAATGTCTAGTTCTAATAAAAAGAACAATAAAGCAAATTCATTGATAACAATAGTAAAACAATAATAGAATTATATAACAACTATTTTTCTTATAAAAACTTGTTCTCAAAATAATAAGAGTACCATCAATATATTTAAATTTATATTGCATCAAATAATACATTTATTATGATAATATACTTATTTATTAATCATTAATCAAAAGCTAACTAGATTGTCTAACTTATGATTTAGCAATTAATTTACAATCATTAGGCTTTAAATGCAACCCATATAGCAAGGTTAAATATGCAATCCCATCTTTAATCCTCAGTCCAATTAAATCATTAAAACTCCCTACAGGGTTACATCTATTTTAATCCAATATCCATCCAACTAGCCATTAATCTTAATAACCTTAGTAACCATATTGAACTAGAAGGCTACCATTAAAATAAATAATGAAGCAAAGAACAAGGCGTTTAAGAACAATAACCGAGCATTTAAGGCTACCATTAAAATAACCATAATATTTTACTGCCAGGTGGAAAAATAAAATAAAGATAAAAGACTCAGGCATAAATTTTACAGCCAAAACGACTGTCATTTCAGCTGCCGATCAACTAACAAATAAAAAAAATTACTGCCAATTGAATTTACTTCCCAACGACTATCAATTTAGCTAGATTCTATCATGTTTTAAAAGGTTTACTGCCAGTTCAATAATTACAGCACCTCCGTCAAGAATAAAGGGGACAACCATCATTCATGCCATGAAAATTTTTGTTGAGAGCCCAAAAAGGAGGTTTAACCATTTAGAAGCACGATGATCCCCTTTTTTTTGGCAACGTGTGGGCTCAACAACAACGTTGTCCTCTTGTTCTACTTTAAAAACAATAGATCCACAGGACACGTATCGAATAAAAGGAATAACATAACAGAAGTCATGCAATTAAATAAATGATAGGGATAAGTGGTTGATCGAATGGTCATAATAACACCTAAAGATGTGTAAACATATACATTGTCTGGTGGAGGATTTGGCAGTCTCTGGCCAATGTTCCCATAGAGGCGGTTGGCTATCAAGATTTAAATGGATAATGGGAATAGCTAGGGCCGTACTAGATGTCAATTCAGGAAAAAATTGGGACGAAAATTTCTGAAACGCCTATCATACATAATGCCAACCATAGAAACGCAGACAAGGGAATAATGCAATGATAAAAATGCACGTTGGTCCCCTTTTTTTTGGCAACGCGTGGGATCACTAGAAATGTAATCCTCTTGTTCTACTTTAAAAATAATAGATACACAAGACACGTATCGAACAAAAGGAAAAACATAACATAAGTCATGCAATTAAGTAAATGATAGGGATAAGTGGTTGATCGAATGGTCATAATAACACCTAAAGTTGTGTAAACATATATGCTGCCTAGTGGAGGATTTGGCGGTCTCTAGCAAACGTTCCCATAGAGGCGGCTGGTTATCAAGATTTAAATGGATAATGGGAATAGTTGGTGTCGTACTAGATGTCGATTCAGGAAAAGATTGGGAGGAAAATTTCTGAAACACCTACCAGACATAACGCCAACCATAGAAACATAGGCAAGGGAATATTGCAATGATAAAAACACAGAGTGAATGCCAACCCAACGTAGAAAGGGGATGAGATGATGAAATGGGGCTATAAGGATGGATGAAGGACGGAGATACCTTGCCAAAAAGAAGTGCAGAACACACAGGACGAATTCACCATTGATCGATAAGTATTCAAAGTTAAATTCTCCATTAAAACTGATGAAGACGTCGAGTTCAATGGGCCATTACCAAATGAGCATACAGAAACAATTGGCCAGGATGAGATTTACACGGTTAGATTTCCCCAGTGAAGTCATGAAGGTGCAGGGCTTGAATTTACAGCTGCGATATGATGTAAATGTTGAAGTAATATATTTTTATCAGCACCTTATTGAACACAGAGTGAAGAAATTACATCTATCATAATTTTCATTCGCTGAAGTATAAAGGCGCATGGCTTGATTTTACAGCTTCCATATGATGTAAATGTTGAATTAATATATTTTTATCAGCACCTTATTGAATGCAGAGTGAAGAAATTACATCTATCATAAATTCCATTCGCTGAAGTATTCCCTTTTTATCATTACCTAAATGCAATAGCAGAGGCAACACTTTATATTTGTTGCATAATTACAAACATACAAGTAAGATATTTGTGTTTACATCCACCACATAACGACAGTCGCAGAAGTGATAAGAACAAGTCAATCCAACAAGAACCAAACACAGATCGGAGTTAAATACTTTTTACATCTCTGGATACCAATGTAAAAATGTTGACTACAGTAAGAGGATGCCAGGTCCCTAAGGATAATTCATCGAAGGGATCCCAGGGATTCTATCAGTCGGGGCACAAAAATAAACATCAAGGACGCAAGATAATCCAAACTCAGAGGCCATGATGAAGGACACAAGTCATTAATTTTGCAAGAACATCAACAGAGGGAGACAGCTAAAAGGTTCGCCTTCGTTTCACCATCCTCGCACAGAAAAGAAGGGCATTAAGATCCATAGGTATTTTAACGCTAATGCAATGACTGTAGATCAGGCTCCTAGCCAATTGCTCAGGCGAGGACTGATGAGATAGGGATGAAAAGAAAACAATCGCATGGCTAACAGTCAAATCATAAGGCTGTTGAGTCATGCGGGGATGAAGGCCATGGGAAATCGATCAACCAAACAATCAGCTAGGCTAAGAAAAAGGGGTCTGTTATCATCTAAGCATCCAATCCATTTACAATCAATCATCTAAGAGTATCGTTACCTGATCAACCACTTCGAATGACATCCTGCGCTCCGTGCAACTCCCGCTCACCAACCGTCGAGACTTCACCGGTACCTCCCAGCCAATGCTAGGGGTACTATTCTTCCCCCTTAGCCCCCCAAGCCTGAAAGGGGCCACACACACTATCCAAAGATTTCATCTAGCTCCCAGCTCGCCTCGCAAGGCTGAGCTACGACTCCTCTACGAGCTGGGTATCCCAACTCCCCACAAGTAAATTAGTCAAGTTGATATTTCTGCAACATAACATTACACAAAAAGAAGATGCCCCCTTCATCCTTCTCCTTCTTTTATTTTATAGAGTTTCAAACTTCCTTTCTTTCCTAAAATCTCATTCAGTTATAGTTAAAAAAATAAACTACTAAAATTTCCTCTCCATAAAAGTGTCCCCAATCCCCTACATTCCTCCATAAATTAATTTCTTTAATTAAGTAATTATCTTTTCCCTCACCCACCTAGACTTACTCCTTGAATCACTCCTAGGTGTCCCTAGATTCCCTTGCAGGTTTTAAAGGCTTTCCCTATTATGAAATTGCTAATTTGGTTTAAAATTAGAAAGCTCTTAAATGTGGATTCCTTACTAAGTTGACTTCCCGTTTTTTCCCTTAAGTTCCCCTTTACCCTTTTTATGTTACATCCTTTCCCTAGTTTCCTATTTTTTATTTTTTTTTTCCTCTTTCCCCTTTTACTTAGAACTCAAAAAGGCAGGTGTGGAATATAACCCCTTTTCTCTTTTATCATTAATTTAATATCTCTTTAAATTATCAAATGATAAAATAATTAATTCCCTCTTTACTTTTTATATCCACATATTTTATTTCTTAGGAATAATTTAATTTCTTACTCACTTCATGTTACAAAATTTTATGAAGACCATAATTATTACTTAAGTGGTTTTTATTTTAAATTTTATTATTTTATTTCATTTTATCTATTTTTTTTTATTTATTTTTTTTAAAGGTCGACAAAATTTTACCCCTAGCAAAATTTTAGACTCAGAACTTAGATTTTGTACTAGACGACATTTAATTAGGGAAATTGTTTTAAAATTTCTTAACCTATTATTTGTCTTAGGGCCATCTAGGTTCATCCCTCTATCATCATCAATGCGACGTGCCCTTCAGGACATACTAGGTGCTCCAAGGGTGCCACTTGCCTCATATGTTCCTTTGCGCGACATACCCTTCAAGATGCACTACATGCTCCAAGGGTGCCACTCGCCTCTTGAATTATTGGTAGACATCAATAACCCCTAGAGTCAACACTCTGCCAGGTGAACTTGTGGGAGACTAAGGGCTTCTAAGGAATAAGGCCCCCTCCTTATTGTGCACCCCTTAAAATCATTGTGAGCGACTGTCTCTGTCTACCCTCACGACATCGTTGGTCCTCTCGAACTAGGTAGTCGTTAACCTACAGTTCAAGCCACTGCAGGAGTGCTAGTAGGCTGTGGCAAGGATTTTGTCCACACCTCTCCCTCACGTCTTTGGTAGTCGTGTGTGACCCCTTTACTCCATATGTGAGTCTGGTCGGCAAGTTATCGTCAACCTACATCATCAACAAATCATTTCAGAACATATCCATATCATATTATTTATTTAGATGCACTAATATCATAGTAAAACAATCAAACCCCAATGGCACATTCCCTAGCTTGATCTGAAGTCCAAAGGGTTCCATCGATGCCTCTGCATGCTCAAGGTCCAAAACCCTGCACACTCAGTAAAACCGAGTCAATAACACCTTTCTATGTCAATGTAGTAAAACAACATGTCATCTGCCCATAACACATCATAATCAAAGTCAATTTTTTTAATAGCATAATAATCCTGATCACTTGCGAGAAAGTGTCCTCAAATAATAAGCCTGCTCAGTGCGCCAAAGCGGGATTTTATAGGTCTTACAAGTTAGCACTTGAAATTTACCAAATAAAATATCTATCTGAATGATAATAAATTACAAGTACCTTAGAGTTTAATATCACCTTTAGATATGGATTATAATATTTATAAAAAATATGTAAATGAAACAAATACTGGGAAAAATAAAGAAAACACCATCAAGCACCAAACCCTGGACTTGGGGTTTCAATAAATTTGATTTTCAATGCTGCAATTTAATTTCCATATTTGAGAATCACCTTAAATAAGCCAAAATAATGTTATATAATACCTTAAATATTAATTTGATTGGGATGATTTTCCTCCTTCGTGTTAGAGATCAACAATTAAGTATAAAACCTAGGAAAAAAAAGTTTAGGAAATCAACTAAACCATTAACTTTACACTAGATAACAAATAAAATAAAAACAAATGATACCACATAAACCACCTATCAATACATATAAAATATAATAATGGTCCAATATAATACATAACTACAAATATGACCACACTTTTGGTTCAACGTTGTATAATAAGAAAGATGATATGCTCATATGATAGTCCACATATTATGAAAAAATATAAGGTACAATGAGGGGAATCTAAGGCGTAAAACTACTCACAGGAGAATAATAGTCAAGATATGCAAATTATCCAAGAGAAATGTTTGTTCTACAATAAAGTAATCCAAGAATTTATGTAACATCACTAAAACACTCACAAAATTGTTTTTTTTGTTTCTTAATGACCAGGGAGTGATTTAAAATGTTCACACAGTTATTAAATCCATTATGTATGTCTTATGAACTCTTACTACTAATTAATTTTCATTTTAAACTCTCTTTTGTTACATGTGAAAAAACAAGGTATACAAGATCATTAGTTCTTCTCATCCATCGAACTCATTTATAAGGTTACCCATATTCATTGAGGGTAAGGTTCAACATATCATACTTACATCATTTGGTTATGTTTTAATCTGTAACCTTGTTAATTTAAACGAGGCAATCCTTTTCAGGGTATTCCTCTCAACTCTATATGTTCTTTAGGTATTGTTTTTAATAACAACCCTTATCTTAGAACCTTGTTCTTGTGATCTGAGGTCGGGTTAACAACCTCATTTCTTTAACTTACCCTAGTTCTAACTTCAACTCTACATGATTACAGTTCCCTCTATCTTATTATTGTGATAATTCCTTAGAGAAATTACCTCAATACTTTATCATTCTCTAGTATGGATACACATAAGATTTATATCTCATTCTATTCCTCACAATTTTATATGAAGCTTTGGGGCATAACGTTGGCTCCACTTTCCATCCCGACGTTCCTTCTTTTGGTCACTACCACGAAGTTTGTAGGTAAGTTCTCATTCCATTTCAATAATAAGGAGATCCACTCTTTACTACTTTTGTTATTTACATCCCAGATATCATTTTTCTTTTACTAACCCCCCTGTATTGTAACACCCCAATCGTATGACTTCGAGCGAAGGGAAAAGTGCAATTTTTTTTTTTGTTTTTAGGAAGGAAGGAAACGATGACAACAATCAACCATTCAAACTAGTGACTAACATCACGCACACAGGTCAGGCAACCACCCACAATGACTTGACACGCTAGAACATCAAGCAACTGGGCGAAACAAATGGAAATCAAGACAGATAGAAATGACTACTCACCCGACACAAACATGAAAACGCCTACAAGCTAAGGGATATCATCCACAATCCATACACAATGGATTGACAAACACTAACTATAAGACCTCTACAATAGACAAACCAAATGCATTAAGGAATTACAAAACTGAGTATCAACATTGATTGCAACTAACAACACCCACATCGGGAAGCACAAGACTCCAGCCAGGTTATCCTTTGCCTCTATCCATAAGGGCGTGCAATGATCCCATCATCGAGAATCATTCCATCACATGGAGATAGGCGTGAAATTAACCAAGGTGCAACACGTCACATATAAAACAATACCCAAACAAAATTGACACGGCAGGAGACTGAATTTAAATGTCAACCAAATGATGAAAAGACCAAGAACCCAATTGACAAGTCAACAAGAAACTAGGGAAACTAGTTCCTAACAATCATACATCATGTTAAATTCCATGCACAACAAATGATGTCTCTTGGAATCTTAAACAAGTTCCAACCATTGGGACAAGATCCAACCATTCCCCATCCCAACAAAATAAAATAGAAAAAAGGCACTGCATCATCATAATCAGATATATATCAATATGCCTCTTTACTATAAATAGAAGTAAAACACAATTATTTACAATGTGCGCCAAAATCCACTGCTTTGGCTTGGTGATAGAGATGCACAAGTGCACTATGTAAAAGGCGATAAGGCCCAAGTAACATACCGATACATAATCTGATGTATTAAAAAGAGTCTCCTTCCAAGACATAGTATTTAATTAAAATACAAGGACCTCGCTCACAAGAAGTTTATCTTCGAAGTCAAGCCGAATACAACATAAATTAATATTACTGAATACTATGATACTCTCAAGTCTTAAGGTGAGAAGAAAAAATATTTGGTCAAGACTATGTTGAATAAGTTTTGTTAAAATCATTGAAGGAAGTCAACACATTGACATTCAGGCACAAAACACTAAACATTACTTATTATTTAGAGCTCTATACAAAACCTACAACATCGATGTCAATATCTATCTAAAATATATTAAATGTTGTCTATAATAAAAGCTAAACCATTCTATTTAGCTACCTAACTCACTACTTGCAGATAATGCCACTTCAATGCTATCGTTGCTATTCAAGCTATTTTGCTATCTATAGATACATGCTAAATTAATTCCTTAAAAATCTTTGTTTATAAACCATAGCATTGATAGCTAACCCTACCAAAATCAGAGATAAACTTGTCTAACCAAACTACAAAGGTACCGATGTAATATTTTAATTGCTCACAAATTCAACATTATCGCTATTGTCTATTTAAGGGAAATTCACAGAGTCAATTAAATGCTTATCGCTGAGATATAGAGGAAATCCCTACGTGTGAATATATGATAATGCAACCAAACATTACATAGCCTTCATTGAAAGGTACAATTCTCCATCTAGGGAATCCATCCACTGTCCCTTTAGCTATAATCAAATAATAAGGTAAACATAACCCCCTATAACCAATCGATGTAGGATCTAACGATAAGATTCATTGTAACTATACATTGGTTGTAAAAACTTTTGATAAAAAATCCATTGTACAAACTATTGATTAAAATAAGATACATATAAGAACCCTGTCCATATAATTCTAACAATAGAACGATGTCATAATTTTCGGGGTTTAAAAGAGAAAAAATGAAAAGTTGAATACAAAAAGCTCTTGTGAATTGACTGAAGCCATCATAATGGAAGGATGTTCTGTAAAACTAGGAGCCTTGCTCCAGCGTATCAAGGGCAAACAATTGATACTTAATTCAAAGTAATCATCTTAGAATAAAGTAGAAGTAAACGTTAAACCTTGCAGTGTATTTAACCTTCAGGTAAATGATTCCCACAGACTTCAAATTATATATGTGATCGTATCATCACGTTCTAACTCAGGATTAAGTGAGGGACAACGAATCTTCAATCACATTTGGATAATATTATTCGAGGTAGTTGTCCCTTAATTGACTACACATTTCACGTGCTCTGCATACTGAAACTTTTCTTTAATCTTAGTATTCCATGTGGATGGTCCTAGAATACATTGTCCATCATTCAAATAAAGAAAACACAGTATGTCATTCACATAATAAAGAAAACGCTACCCTTAAATTGTTGTTATAAAAACACTTCCATTAATATAGATACAGTCTGCTATCAATCCATAATTAGTTAGGAAATCGCTGCATTAACATTGTAGACTTAGAGGAAAGGTAAATCATAGTCATTAGTTATAAAATGCAAGGTAATTAATTGCAATAAAAACGTAGAGGAAAATACCATTGTGGTAAATGCAGTAAAAAAATAAGATTGTATCAAAGAAGATCTACCAAGTAAAAATAGTTGTGGGAGGGCCCATGGAAATTGTAAAGGAAAAATTTGGTTAAGGACCCAGGAGAAGCATGGTGAACCAGTTGTGTAAAGACTAAGATCTGACTTAAAAAAATCAGAGGTAATCCATCAAAGGAAAACGCAGAATAAAATCACCTCCAGAAGACATAGACGTAAACAATCACAAGTAGGCATAGAGTTTCGACATTCAAATCTCAGGGGTTTATCCAATATTTAGTAATTAAAACACAGAGAAAATCAAAGTTTTAATCAACATGTTTTAGAGATACGCAAGGTAAAATGCAGAGGATAATAATCGGATCACAGAAAGAAAAGTTAAACAATCACAGAGGTATTCAATTGCAAAAGGCACAAGGGAATCCATCAACGAGGAACAATCAATAGGGGTAGACAACTGGGAAACAACATCCTTCTCTCATCATCCATGCAGCGAAAAGAAGGGCATTAGAATATATAGGTCATTATGAACTGAAGTGACGAGCATCGATTTGTCTCCTAGCTGACTGCTTAGGCACGGACTGATGAACTAGGGATGAGGACGAAGTAAAAAGAAAAACTCTTCACAACAAATCAATAAAACCAACAGGACAGTCAAAACATTCAGGGATCGAATGCCAAGGGAATCTAGTCAAGCAGCGAGCTTAAGGCTATGGGGAATTTTAAGTTCTCAATTAAAATGCTAAGTCAACACCTTCTTTACACAGTTAAAAGTACATAAATGAAAGAGTAAGGTAAATAATAATCTACCATGCAGAATAAAATCAAGCGTACCATAGGCCAAGTCGACTGCTCCGAGTTGTTTTTCCACACGCTCCATGTAGCTCCCTCTTGCCGACCGATGAGACTTCACTGGTACCTCTGAGCCAATAGTAGGGGTACTCTTATTCCTTCTTAGCCCCCCAAGCCACAAAGGGGCCACGCACACTAACAAGAGAACACCTAGCTCTCACGACGCCTCTCAAGGCTGAGCTACAACTCCTGACCGAGATGGGTATCCCAACTCCCACAAGATAAGTCAGTCAAGTCTAAAATTTTGCAGCATAATGTTACTCATAACAAAAGAGATCCAACATCCTCCTCCTCCCTCCTTTATATAGAGTTTCTAAGTTGATTCTTTCCCAATTTCCCATTTAACTTATTGTTCAATAATTTGATTCAGAAAAATTCTCCCCATACATGTGTCATCTATCCCCTTCTTTCCATGAGAAATTAATTTCATTAATTATTTAATCATTCCTATTTCCCTCACCCACCTAAAAGCATTCCTAGAATCACTCTTAGGTGACCCCATATTCCCTTACACATTTTAATGAATTACCCCCTTACTAAATTACTAGTTGAGTTTAATTTAGAAAGTTCTTAAAGGTAATATTCCTTGCTAAGTTAGCCATTCTTCTTTTTCCCCCCTTATGTTTCCCTTTCTCTTTATGGTTCCCCGTTTTTCTCTTAGTTTCCTAATTCTTTTTAATTTCCCTCTTTCCCTTTTTATCTAAAACTCAAATTTGCAATTGTAGGAAATTACCTCTTTCCCCTTTTTCTTTTTAATTAATAATTTTTTAATTAGCATACGTAACAAAACAACTATTTCCCTTTTGGTAAAAATGTAATCCCCCAAAGTAATTTGATTTTTATTTATTTTTATAAATTAAATGAATGGCTTACCCCTTTCTCGTCACATGTGTAATGAAGACTATCAGCATTATATATATATATATATATATTATTTTTTATTTTTATTTTATTTTTTTACCACAAGTATCACTTAGACCTATATTTTATTTTCCTAGGTTGGGCAACATTTTATTAGGGAAATTGTTTTTAAATCTTTCTTATCATATTATTCGTTCTAAGGCCATCTAGGTTTAATCACTTAGTTAACAATGTGATGTGCCCTTTAGGATGCTCTAGGTGCTCTAAAGGTGCCACTCGCCTCATTTTGTTTCACTTGCACGACATGCCCTTTAGAATGAACTATGTGCTCCAAGGGTGCCACTCACCTCATTATGTTTCCCTTGCGTGACGCACCCTTCAAGATGCACTACGTGCTCCAAGGGTGCCACTCGACTCATTTTGTTTCCCTTGCATGACATGCCATTCAGGACATACTACATGCCCCAGGGGTGCCACTCATCTCTTGACTGAGTTTGTAGACATCAAAAACCCCTGGAGTCAATACTCCGTCAGGGGATATTGTGAGAGACTAACAGAATCTAAAGAATAAGGCCCCTTCCTTATTGCATTCCCCTTAGAATCATCATGAGAGACTGTCGCATTCTTCCCTCATGGAATCGTGGGTCTGCTCGAACTAAGTAATTGTTAACCTACATTTCGAGCCACGACATGAGTTCTAGTAGGTTGTGACAAGGTTGTTTTCCAGACCTCTCCCTCAACGTCTCTGGTATTCATGTGACCCCTCTACTCCATATGTGAGTCTAGTCGATAAGCTATCGTCACCCTGCATCATCAACAAATCATGTCATAAATAAAATCCATAATCATAACATCTAATCAGATGGACATAAGTCATAAATATACAACATTCAAACCCCAATAGTCCACTCCCTAACTTAATCCAGAGTCCAAGGGTTCCATCCATGTCTCTGCATCCTCGAGGTGCAAAATCCTACACACTCAGGAGAACAAAGTCAATATCACCTGTCTATATCAATACACAAAAATAACATGTCATCTTATCCATAATGCCTCATAATCATAATCAAATGCCCAATAGTATAATAAGCCATATCACTTGCAAGAAAGTGTCCTCAAGGAATAAATTTTCTTAGTGCGGGCAAAAGAGGGATGTACCCCCTCTTTGTATAAAATTTTTCCTAAAGTTTCACAGTATAAAAGTGTCAAAATAATGTGTATCACAGTATCATAAGTCTATCTATCCAACAAAAATGGAAATTGTTGGCACATATCACATGCGTCCTCTAAGGTCACCGAGTGCAGACTACAGTTGTCCCACTGGACCTTGACCTCATCTATTGTTCGATGTCGTATCCGTTGAATGTGATGATCCAGTATCTAGATCTGCTCAGTCGTGAGCACACTCTCATCCAACACCTGCAAGGTGCTCAAGTCAAAACATGTGTAGGATCACTAATCATAAAGCCTCAAACATAGACCTGAAAGACATCATGCATATGCCTCAATAATCAGGGAAGGCTAGTCATTAGGCCACATGTTTCTCTTTTCCATAATATCATAGGATCCCACAAACCTAGGAGATATTTTAGCCTATTTTCCAAACTTGATCAAACTCTTATGTGCTTTCATCCACAAAAATACTTGATCGCCACATCGTAACTACAGTCAACACGACGGACATCGACATAACTCTTCTGTTGATCCTATGATTCCTTGATCCTTTGTCTTACAGTTTTCATTTAATCTTTCATTTCTTCGATCACTTCTGGTCCCACGAGGACCCTTTGCTTAAGCTGATCCCAACTCAAAGGCATCTTACATGGTCTCCCATAAAGAAACTCAAAAGGCACCATATTAATGGCACTTTGGTAACTATTTTTATAAGAAAATTCTACCAGTGGCAAGAATTTTTTCCAATGCTTATGTTGTTTAATCACGTATGTTGCAACAGGGGCAGACCCAGGGTTCAACGCTACAATAACACACCAACAAAACCCTAACTATTGTCTCTTTCGGCAACACCTGCAAAGAAGATGAAGTTTCACCCGAGATAGAGGCAGGGATGGTTGCAGGACTCAACTGTCTGCAACCTTAGCTAGGACATAGATATGTGATTATGCTAATTAATAGAACACTTAGCACCATCAGTTCCTCAATATACAATCAATATCCACTTTGCCAATAAAACAGAGCTTTGCATCATTCACATTGATCTAATGTATTTAATCACTTGGCATAGGTAAATAGATTAGATCTAGTAGTTCAAGAACTAAGCATATTCATACGGATCAGATATAACATTCTCACATATCATTAGCACTAAGCATAAGCAAGTTTATCTAATCATCTCAAAAAACTTAGAAAATAACATATAAATGCATCAAAACATCACATAGAGCAGAGTAACACAATATCTATGTGGTTCACCCCCACCCTGGGGATACTTACACCAACTCTTCTTCTTTATTAGCTTATTCAATAGGTTACATGCACAGAGCCTCAAAATCCTTCTCCATATAGGACAGAAGATCTGTGCAAATCTCTAGATCCTTCTTCTTTGCATTATAGCAAAAATCCTTCCACCGTCCGTTACAACCACTTGCACTTAGCTCTGCAAGTCTCTTACAATCACGCACAATGCACTTACAGACTCTACTTGCACTTAGCATTCATTACATATGACTAGCATCCTAACATCACATAGATGCCTTACATCATGTAGATGCCTAACATCACATAGATGCCTTCCTTTACATTGCCTAGACATCTATTTATATATTACAAAATAGGCCTAAGTATGGGTAAACCCATGGGCCGACATCCCAATCCCATTACATAATCCCAAAGGCCCAAAAAGGGGTCGAGATATTGTGATCTTCGCTTCGTATTACCCTCCTCCTTTGATAAGATGTCGAAGTCGAAAATAGGTCAACATGACTAAGAATCTCCCAAAACTTGGTCAAGGGCCAACAAGCCCCCAACAGTCACCTGTGACTCATCCCGAGTCACTCTAATCTGACTAGTTCTGCCTCAAAAACCTCGTGCTTGGCTGGAGCTACTTCAACTTGTTGTTGTGCTACAACCTCTTGCTCGATGAACTTATGGATTACTGCATCATTCATTGGCCTCTCTAGGCATTTTTCTATTGCGGTGACAACCTGTTCTAGCTTTACTCCTCGTGATACATACCCCCTACCTCACTAGGGTTCAGTGACCTCCCGGTCTCTAGATCACTCTCTTCCCTGAGCCGAAATGGATCTTTGGTATCCTGCTCGAACCCTTTGAATGGATCCATAGATCCCTTTGTCCTGTAGCACAGGCCTTGAGAAAACCTATGCACGTGCTCAGCTTTTGGCGCTCTTCTCTATTCTAAACCAACACACCTTTCACGTTTTGGGGTTTTGGGAATCTTGCATGCGAGATCTCCCAGGCTCCTTTTCCTTCTAACTCCTGGTATCCAAAACACTGAAAATGGATTAACGATAAAATACTATCGGCCTTTTGTGATTTGGGATTTCACCATTCCGGCTGCAACGATTTTTGTGCCTTCAAACTCCTGGGTCCCAGAATGTCGAAATCTACACATGACCACGGTCCACTTTTCAGGATTTTAGAATCTGCGATTTCATGATTCTGGATGCAGATGGTTCTTGGTCCATCAACCTCCTAGGTCTTGAAATGCTGAAAAGGCTTAACGCCAAAGCGCTACCGGCTTTCGCGATTCAGGGAATCATGATGGAAGCATTCCCCTGTGCTTTTTCTTTCAAAATCCTCGGTCCATGAAATGTTTATATCTCTCTGCTCTGAGAGATCAATGGCCCATGACCTTCTAGAACCAATGGCTATGACCCCACTAGATCGACAACTTGAAATCTTTCGGGCCTTTCCCCAAAACCTTGACCTCTTTCCATGTTTCCTCCTTGATGGACAGTCCCAAATAATTTTGGTACTTTGATAGGTCCTCTCTCTCCTCCTCTCTTACGAGGGTTAAACCTAGGGAATTTTTTCTGGATCTGACGGCTCACGGAAAATTGACACTTCTCCCTTGAATTTTCTGTTGTCCATTCTACTCTTCTGTGCGGCTTTCCAGGGATTAAACCCTTTGCACCTTCTTCTGGATCTGATGGCTATCGGTCCTCTACGCTAGATCTGATGGCACAGATCTAATCTTTTGTGTGTCTCCTAGGTTCTATACCTTGTGCACATATTCTTGATCCAGCGACTCTCATTCCACTGCGCTCTAGATCCAATGGCTGGCGCGATTTTGTGAACTGAGAGTTTGCAATGTAGCGAATCCAAAATCCCTTGCCGCTCCAAACTCCGAACTTCAAAATAGTGAAATTTGAGTGCGATATTTTAGGATTCCATGAACCAGGAGTTCACGATCCAATGACCCCAAAATCCCTTTCCACTCCAAACCCCAAACTCCGAAATAGTAGAATTCAATGCCTTAGAGTGTTGGAAGACACTCATCTTTAATATCCTTGCTTCTCTACAAGATCCAACAATTCTCGCAACTTCGACACTTCTTCCATGAAGTGTCTCCACCATTCATTTTAGTTGCTCTCCTGTGTGACCACCCAAAATTTAAACTCTATGCACCTTTGCCTGATCCAATGGTTGTGAGTTATTGGCACTATATCTAACGGTTCATACTTGTCTTCCTGGCGCGCTCTCCTCCTGATATTTCTTGGATTTTTGAATTGGAAGATTTTCTAAGTCTCAAAGGTCTCGATCCTCGACTCTTCCTCTTGCGATCCTAGTTCCTTTAGGTCTCGTCTACATTATATAAACACTTCTCCTCTTGAGCTTTATCAAATCAAAAACCTCGAAAGGTTTTCTTTGTGCACGTTCTTCTTATGATTTCTCTTTTGAGCTTATGGACTTAGAACAAGTCCACTCTCGCACACTCTTGGTGCTCCTGAGATATTGAATAACTCAGATTTGAGGCTGTTTCTTGGAAAGAAATTCCTAACACCCTCTTGCCATTCTTCTGCTCGATGCACACCATACAGAGCCTATAGAGTATTCAACAACCCTATGAGTGTCTTCTCTTCAACACTTCTCTTTTCTCAAAACTCTAAAGAGTTCCTTCTATGCACACTTGCACCAACTCAATACCCTCTTGGAAGAGTTCTCCAGAATCCTCAATGATTCTGTCTTCTCGTCGAACTCGAAAGAGAGTTCCCTTCTGCGTACTCTTTGCACCTCTGCTGATGAAGGTTCAACACTATCCCTCTAGAGATTTCCCAAGGTTGTCTCACCTCATTCAATGCACACCTTACGAGCTATGTGCACTCCTTGCACTCAAAAACTCCAAGATAGGAATAAATTGAAACTTATGCAATGCTTCACCAGTTATGCATTTAAAACATGAAATCCATAAAAACATGTAAACGTCAAACACACAGTGTGTAGGAAAAATTGTTTTTCTATTAATCTATATGTCTATACAAATGTTTACAAAGGCCGGACTATAACAAGTCTCAACTCTCTCTCGAGACCTTTGTGCTCTGGTCTCTCTTCCTAACTCTCTACTCTCCATTTATTTTTTTACAAAATGAGGGCTCCCATGAGCTTATCCTCAACCACTGTCTCTGAGCTATCACTATATTACATAAATGGATACTCAGTCCTGACTATGTGTTGGGATTGCTACAGGTAACCATTAAAGGAAACCTCAACCACTTCCTGTACAAAGGCATGGTCTGGCATTAAAAGCCTTACAACATTTATTGAAATTTCAAATTTCAAAATTGAGAGGGTTGTGCATCTCCTTTTCTCCATTAAATGCGTGTTGGATGTGTTGGTAGGCTAGCACGCTACTGACATGGAGAAATGCTCTTGCACCACCTCGGTTCTTGACCTCTGTGAACAATTTGCACACCTTATCTTGTACTCGTTGGAGTCGTTGAGTGAATTCCATAACTTTGCTTTGAATCATATGGATCTATTGTTGGGCAGTGCACTACTCTTGAGACTGCTTCATTCTTTGTATGACCGATAGGGCCTTCAAATTCTCTTGTAGTGTGTCTATGTGTTGCTTCGCTTCCTTGAGCTATGACTCCAGTGCCTGCAATTCTAGATTCTTGGTGAGTTTCTCATATGTTTGGGTGCTATGGTAACTTAGCTACTTGCATTCTAGGGAAAGAGCTTTTAGTCTGTCAAGTACACTATGGGAAGTTGCTTCTCGCTGGTACCTTGCATCCTATGGGGTCTCATCCACAGTACATAGCTCTAAATATGTTATGCGTTTCTTGAGTTGTTGGATGGATTCAGCGAGATGATCTACTTGCTTCATGACTTGATCCTCTGCCTTTATTTCTACAACTTTCATAGAGCGAAGTGCTCTTTTGATCGCTTCCTTTATTGCAAGTTTCTCTGCTAGAAACTATTCCTTTCCTTGTTGAAGCTATTCTTTTTATTCATCTCACTTTGGTTGGAGAGAAAGATTTTCTAGATCTACAGCACAGTGTTGTTCTAAAAGTACTCCCTGTACTTGTGTCAAATCTTGCATGGCTTGCGTTGTTTCCTCTTGCACTCATCAAAGATGAGCTTAGACTATATCATCTATTCGATGGAGTTGAGCTAGCTCATCTCCCAGTTCTGGTGTTCCTAATGGCATAGGCGTAGTGGAGACTATGTGGCTAGACTGTAGTGCCTGTTACACCGCTTGGAGCTCAACCTCAATTCAATTGTAAATATCTTGTTGCTTAGCCTCTTGTTTTTATGCTATATCCATCGAAGCATCATTTAGGCCTACTATAATGAAATAAAAGTCATCTAGGGTGAGTATATTCTGCAACTTGGTCATTGTTTCTTTCGACTTCTTCCATGAAGAAGGATTTGGAGGGGAAACCTTCCTTTTCTTCAAGGGGTCCTCCTCCTCTCTTGGCAGTGTTACCTCAACTTTCTTTTGCTCATTTTCTGTGCCATCTATCTCTTTTCCATCATCCCATTTCTCTGGTGATATGGAAGCAGTCTTCACAGATGTATTGTCTAAATACTAGACCTCTTCAGTCTTCTTTATCTTTCTAGGTTTGGGTGTATCCGACCCAGTTTTTGGGTTGTCTGTGTTGGATATCTCCCCAGGGTCTACTGAAATAAGGAGGTCCACCGACCGTTCCTTGGTGATCTCCTCCAAGTCCTCCTCCGCCAGGTTGTAGTAGGATTGCAGTTGTTTCTTTTCTTTTTCTGCGTGCATTGTGATATAAATGAAATTCATATCAGCGTTGAACTTCATCAAAGGTCAGAACCCATGTAAAGTATTTGGAGTTATGCGAGGTTTGGACTATATGGATACCTTCAACTAATTTTAGTATGTGTGGAAAAAGAAATTTGACTTCCATTGCTTATTCAAGTCACTAGAATACCACAGTGTACTGAACTTTGTAGCCAAAGGTTCAAAGGGTTGGATGTCTGGGAAGGTCGCACCTTTTGGCATCTCCCAGGCAATGAAAGTGATCAGGATCAATAGCCAACTGAAATGAAATTCATATCCTTGATCTTGGGCTTTTGTGCAGTCAAGTTATAATTGGTTCACCAAGTACTGAACCCAATTCATTTGTAATCCCTCTGTGCACTTCCCTGCGAGGTCAACTACATAACTAGTGACTTGGGTGGGTCATTTATTTTGTACTAACTTTCCTGTGATCAATTGATAGGTGAGGTGCACTGTGCCACTCTGGATAGAAGCGACCTTGTAGCCTCACATTCCCTTCTCAACATTGCCATAGGTTTCCTTGATCCTCCGTGTGAGGGCATGATCCATGGTTTTTCCAGGATAAAAATCTTATGGGTCAGGGCCTTACATACTTAGCCCTGTGATCCGATTTATCAACGTTAGATCCACTATGATACGATGGTTTAACCACAAGTATCTTCCATGGTAATAGGACAACAATAGTTTGACACATGAATTCATCTCTTGGTGTCTTTTGAAGTGAGGAATCTTCATGACGTTGAGAAATGTAGACTATGTGAGGTTCATATTCCATGGTTGAGAGACGATCTTTGAATTATTTCCCTTTGTTCTGGTCAGGTACTTATGTGGTGTGAGCATGTTGTATACCTTCCTCTCACCGAGGTTGAATTCACTAAAATTCAACGCTACAATATTTTCTTGGTCTGCGTGAACTGGGTGTATCCCCTTCCGAAGGTACGTAGTGACCAAGGTGTACTCAAAGTCTCTGGGTGCACTATCTCGATTTATTTCACCCCTCAGAAGTGGTAGATAAGTGGGTAATATGCTTGGAATCAACTTAGCATTCATGAGATCATCCCTATGCTTAGTTTGCATCTCATCTGATGGTTGGGATGGTCCAGCTCGAGCAGTTGATAGAGAGGTTTATAGTCCTCTCATGGATGATGCTTGTACACCTGTGGATAATCCTCTCTTTGACATGAATCTTTCAGTCCTTAGGTCAAGGAGTACTTTTGTCACCGATTCTTCGACTTCGTTGAGTTCCTTGGACATACGTGCTTCAGATTAATTAGATTGGGGTCAAATTAACTTAGACACTGCACTAGAATAAAGAGCAAGTGTGCAATGATGACTTTATACAATTTACTTAGTCTATGGGCTCAAAATCTTGGTTAGAAAAAGTGTTCTCGGTGCATGGCACGATGGAATAAGTAGGTAACTTGACAACGGGTCTCTTGTAATGGGTATGAATACTGCATTAACTCTATTATGGAATGGTCCAATGGTCTAGTGTCATGCCTTAAATGCCTCTCTACCCATTCAGGGATTCATTCAAATGGTTATAATGTCCCAAACAACTATATTTCTTCACCATGGCGAAGTGCCATGTGTCATTGTTATTATATCTCGGTGAAGCTCCAATTTTGAAAATTTTCCTCCTACAAAGTTCCCTCTAGAACTTTCTGTAGATTTTCAATTTTAGCACTCTTCTTACTTGGCTTTCTATCCTTCTTTCCAGTGAGCTTTGTCTCAGTATGTGTTTTTCCATTCTGATTCTTATCCTATTTTGACATAATCACTGCGTGTTGTTGAGATTCTTTCATAGTGTTTAGGGGTAATACCTCTTATTTATCTGGGATAGGTGCTCCAGTCTCATGTGAGTCTTCTAATGTTCTTTCAACATGTGGGTTTCTAGAGTTAAATAGCTTCAATCTATTCTCCTATTCTTCAATCAAGTGTGCAATCATTATAGTCATGAAATCTTTTAACTCTTGTTTCTTTTTCTCCAAAACTTCTTCTTCTTCCTTTCTCCTATCTTGATCTCTATCAATCCAAGGTTTTCCTAGTAACATGGTAAATGGGGCAATGTCTTCAATAAATTTAATAATCTCAAAAACTTCTTTTGTCGAAGTTCCATTGGCATTCATAAGTATCTGAGTGAGCCTTCCACATAGGTTTACCAATTTTCCTCTAAATAATCCTATTCATCCTAATGAAGGAATCATAGCAGGCCTCCCTATAGCTTCCCAAGTTCTCTTTGTCATGATATCCACCCGTGTTTCTTCATCAAGAACACAGTCAATATCGAAGTCTCCTATTCTTGCTTCGATGCATTCGTTTTCTTTGAAGATATCTGATAAGCTAATATTTTGATAGTCATTCAGGATTTCTTTCATTTGTAACAATACTTTCTCTGATTCTTTCTGGGATTATGCCATTTCTGGATCTTCCTTAGGGTTTTCCTAGTTCATATTCATTCCTTCAATCTTAGCAATCATTATAGGGAAATCCAACACTTCATGGTCCATAGCTTTGCAATAATGACAACTAGGTCTTCTTCTAGGGAATTCCTTAGCAAGATGTCTTGGTCTTCTACAACTGTAATAGAGGGTTAATCCTCTCTTTCTTTTAAATGATCCCCAACCTCTCCTATACTACGCGCTAGGATCATAGGAGCTAATCTGCAACAAATTCTTTCTAGGATCCTACATCCATTTCTTAGTCCAATCATTCTTTCTATGCATAGGTATAACATATCTTTCACTATTCTTATTAGATCTACTCATATCAAGCCTTCTTTCATCTATTAGTTCCCTAGTTTTCAAGCTAGGATAGAACCTATCAAACATACCTAGATCCATATTTTAAAAACAAAAATTTCCACTTATCTTACTTTTACAAAGTACACGGATTTTAGATCTAGAAATTTTCTACTATTCTTACCTTTATCACAACACAGATATTACAGATCTTGCCTCTTTTTTTTCAGATATGACCTCTTTTCTTCAGATACGACCTCTTTTCTTCAGATATGACCTTCGTCTTGCGACAAAGTTTCACAGGTCAAGTAGAATACTACACACTAGGGAAGCATATCTACGTGTGGAGTTTTCACAACTTTAGGATGAATCTTTTCACAAAGATTATTCTTTCTTAGTTCCCAACAATTACAATTTCAAGTCTCGACAACAAAACCATTTGTTGGCACTGGGGCAGAACCAGGGCTCAACTCTACAACAACACACCAACAAAACCCTAACTACTGGCCCTTTTGACAACACCTACAAAGCAGATGAAGTCTCACCCAAGGCAGAGGCAGGGTTGGTTGTAGGACTCAAGTGTCTACAACTTTAGATGGGACATAGATATGTGATTATGATACTTAATAGAACACTTAGGACTGCCAGTTCCTCAATATGAAATCAATATCCACTTCACTGATAAAATAGAGCTTCACAGCATTCACATTGATCTAATGTATTTAAGCACTTAGCGTAGGTAAATAGATTAGATATAGTAGATCAAGCACTAAGCATATTCATACAGATCAAATCTAACATTCTCACATATCATTAGCACTAATAATAAGAAGGTTTATCTAATCATCTCAAAGAGCTTACAAAATAACATATAAACGCATCAAAACATCACACAGAGCAGAGTAACACAGTATCTACGTGGTTCACCCCCACCCCTGGGATACGTCCACCAAATCTTCTTCTTTATTAGCTTCTTCAATAGGTTACATGCACAGAGCCTCAAAACCCTTATCCGCATAGGGAAAAAGATTTACACAGCTCACTAGCTCCTTCTTCCTTGCGTTACAACACAAATCCTTCCACTGTCTTTTACAACCACTTGCACTTAGCTCTTCAAGTCTCTTACAATCATGCACAAAGAACTTATAGACTCTAATTTCACTTAGCATACATTTACATCTAACTAGTGGCCTAACATCACATATATGCCTTACATCACATAGATGCCTAACATCACATAGATGCCTTCCTTTCCATTGCCTAGACATCTATTTATATATTACAAAATAGTTCTATGCATGGGTAAACCCATGGGTCGACATCCCAATCCTATTACATAATCCTAGAAACCCAAAAAGGACCCAAAAATAGGATGTGATCTCATGATCTCCGCTTCCTCTTGTGCTCCTCCTTCGACAGGCTGTCGAAGTACAAAATAGGTCAAGATGACCAAGAATCTCCCAAAACTTGGTCAAGGGCTAGCAAGGTACATGCACAACATGTCTTTTAAGGTATGGTTCATTCGTTCGGTCTTCCTATCAGTCTCCGGGTGATACACAGTACTAAAGTTAATTTGGGTTCCCAAAGTGTCTTGGAACTAGGCCAAAATTGTCCAGTAAATATCGATCCTCGATCGGATATAATACTCTTAGGTACGCCATGCAACCTCCCAATATCACTGATGAAAACTCTAGCTCTTTCATGTTCCTGATACGTCGTATTCACATGAATAAATTAGCACTCTTTGTCAGAGTGTCGAATACCAAAAAAATCGAGTCATGTCTCCTTGCCATCAGTGGCAATCCAACAATGAAATCCATCAAAATAACCTCCCATTTCGATTCTGAAATAGTGTGTGGCTATAGTAATCCTACTGGATGTCTATGTTCATCCTTTACCCACTGACATTCTAGACATCTAGCCACATAGTTGACTATGTCTGCCTTCATTCCCTTCCAAAAGAATAAGGGTTGAAGGTCGTCCCTCATCATCATGACTCCTGGGTGGGCCATGTACATTGCTCTATGAGCCTCGTTTAGGATAAAAATCCTCAACTCGTCATTCGGTGGTACATAAATCTGATTTTTCAACCTCAGTAATCTATCATCCTCAAAATGTAAATCGTTCAAATCTCGGTACCATCATTGTGTTTTTTCGGATAAAATCCTCAACCTCTTTGTGCCAGTCATCATCACGTTGTAAAGTTAGAATATTTTCACGTAGATTCATCTAAAGAGTCAACACCGAAAACATGTGAGGTCTCCAACTCAACGCATCTACCACTCAATTCACTATTACTTTTATATAAGAAATTTTGAAATCATACTCGCTAAGAAATTCTGACCAACATCATTGTCGCTTGTTCAAATCTCTTGAAGTAAAGATGTGTTGTAGTTCATAGTGGTTCATCTTTAGTTCAAATTTTCATCCAACAAGGTAGTGTCTCCAAACCTTCAAGGCATAAAAAATTGCTAACAACTCCAAATCATGCATCGCATAGTCCTCCTCATGCCTTCTCATTTTCGTTGAGATGTAAGTGATCACTCAACCGTCTTGCATCAAGAGTCCTCCTAAGCCTTCCTTGGATGTGTCAGTGCGTACCAAGAATTATGCATCCATGTTAGGGACCTTTAGTATCGCTCACATTGTTAACAGCTCTCGGAGCCTCCGAAATGCTTCTGTGCATTTCTCCATTCAAACAAACTTCTTGTTCTTCTTCTGCAATTCTATGATCAAATTTGTTATCTTCGAAAATCTCTTGATGAATCATTGATAGTATCCTGCTAAACCCATGATGTTGCGCACTTTTGGGACATTTGTTTGCACATTACATTCCATAATATCCTTGACCTTTGTTGGATCCATGACGATACCTTCGTCGGAGATGACATGCCCAAAGTAGTGAATCTTTGATTGATAAAATGAGCATTTGGACAACTTCCCATACAATTTGTGATATCACAAACATTGTAGTACCAAGCACAAGTTCCTTTCATGCCTCTCCGTCGTCCGAGATTAAATCAGAATATCGTCAATGAATACTTGGACAAACTTGTCTAAGTACTCGTTGAACACCCTATTCATCAATCTCATAAATTCCCCGAGGGCATTTGTCAGTCCAAAGGTCAAAATAGTAAACTCGTAATTTCAAAACCTCAACTTAAAGGTGGTCTTAGGGATGTCATCCTTCTTGATTTGTAACTAGTGATACCCTGATCACAAATCGATCATTGGAAACACCGTCGCACCCTTCATCTGATCAAACAAATCTTCAATCCTCGACAACAGATATTGATTCTTGATCATTTCTTTGTTCAATTGATGGTAGTCAATGTAGAGTCCCCATGACCCATCCTTATTTCATATGAATATAATAGGCACACCCCATGGTGACACACTCGAACGTATAAGTATCAGGTCCAACAACTCCTTCAACTGCATTCTCAACTCCTGTAGCTCCAGGGTCTACATCCGATAAGTCGTTCTTGCTATCGGTCCGGTCCCCAGTTTTAGGTCTATGGAAAACTCCAATTCCATATCTAGAAACATCCTAGGTAACTCCTCCGAGAATACATCCACAATCTTTCTCACCACAAGAAGGTGTTCTATACCTTCCGCTACTCCCTTCTCTTTCAACGCAAGGATCACATAAATCTTACATCCCTTGCGCCTACTCTTTTGTAACTATAAGGGAAGGATAAACCTCATAGAAAATCCCTGGTTCTAACCTAGAATCATGCATCTCTATCCCTTATCATCGACCAAGATAAACCATTTCATCTTACAGATGAGTATCACCTCATGCAATTCCAACTAGTCCATATCGATCACGACGTCATAAAATCCTAAGATCATGATGTACAAGTTGTCCCTGGTGAAAAAATCTCCCAGGTTGAGGGTACAACCTGTAACCTTCCTTCCAACCTTCTATTTGGCTCCCGAAGCCATCTCTATGAAGATAAACTCATCATGATCGACTTCCTTTACCTTAATCCTTTTTAGTGTTGCACTAGAGATGAAACTCTCGGTAGAAACAGGATCTATCAAATACTAAGGGTCTGGTCAACGATGTTACTTGACATCTCTAGCACAGTCGACTAGTGCTATGCCTAGTGGTTATTCACCACTACATTAATTGAATGGGCCTTGCTCAAAATCCCACAGTAGTGGGTTCGGCTGATCTAGATGCTCCGGCCCCTTCCTCTGGTCAGTAATGATGGTAATGTGTCTTTCCCCAATCCAACACACTTTCTTTGTTCCAGTATTCCTGGTAACCAAAGTAGAAGCTGAATTCTAACAATAAGGCCAAATCAATCTTCTTGACCTTAAGTTTCTAGGTAATTTGGTGCGAAGCATACCGAAGGAGATCCAAAATCAGCCCCATACTTGGGCACCGTGTGGCTACCTTGTCACAAGACATAGAACTCATTGAGCGGATTCTCAACAAATTCCTTAGAAAGATACTTCTCCTGGAACCGTTCCTTGAATAGTTCCCATGACAGGTCGTCGACGGCCATTTTAAAATTTTGCAGGAGCATCTTCCACCATAGAAGAGAGCTCCTCTTCAGTTGAAATACCACCTTGCATACCTTCATGCTGGAGGTCATAATTGTGAAGCATGAAACACAACACCTTTCTCTACAACTATGCCTCGATGAAAAAACCTTTCGTGGCACTCGTGGACTTGAGAACTCATCTCTCTCAAGTTCTCAGTGGATGCTAATGGTACTAGATAGGGAGCATTGTGGACCCTTAGGGGTACCGGTGCCCCAGGCTCATCTCAGTATCGATGGTGAATCAAGGGCCCTTGACATTACCTAGAAGGGCCTTGTCAGACAATCATCATCCCTTACAACAAGAGAATTCAGCCCAAGGATTTGTTCTTCCCCTTGGGGGTTTGACTTCGAGGGTGTGGGAACTTTTGAAGGCGTCGCACCTCCTTCCATGACACCATGTTTCGAACCTATGAGGCATCCTCTAGATGTGATCACCACATGGACACGTTAAGGTTTTTAATTAACACAAGGGTTAATACTCACGGTTTTACTCAATGAAAATCCTGGTTATCCACAGTTCCAGGGTTGAACCCGCTCTGATACCATATGTAACACCAAAATCGTATGACTCCGAGTGAATCAAAAAGTGCAATTTTTTTTTTTTTTTTTTTTAAGGAAGGAAGGAAATGATGACAACATTCAGCCATACAAGCACGCAGGTCAGGAAACCACCCACAATGACTCGACACACTAGCACCTCGAGCAATTGGGCGAAATAGACGAAAATCAAGATAGATAGAAACAAATACTCACCCGACACAAACATCATAATGCCTACAAGCTAAGGGACATCATTCATGATTCAGACACCATAGCTTGATGAACATTAACTAGAAAACCTCTATGGCATGCAAACCAAACGCATTAAAGCATTACAGAACCGAGTATCAACATTGATTGCAATGAACAATGTCCACATCAAGAAGAACAAGACTACGAAGAGGTTATCATTTGCCTCTATCCATAAGGGCGGGCAATGATCCCCTCATCGAGAATCATGCCATCACACACAGATAGGTGTGACAGTAACGAAGGCACAACACGTCGCATGTAGAACAATACCCCCAAAAAAGGTAGGAGACCGAATTTAAATGTCAACCAACTGACGGAAATCCCAAGCACCAAATCAACAAGTCGACAAGATGCAAGGGAAACTAACGGCTAACAATCATACAACACATTAAATTCCATGCACAACAAATGATGGCTCTTGGAAACTTAAACAAGTTCCTACCATTGAATCATAAGAGGGACAACTTCCAACCATTCCCCATCCCAAAAAAAATAAAATAGAAAAAAGGTGCCTCATCATCATAATCCCAAATACATCAATATGCATCTTTACTATAACCAGAAGTAAAACAAAGTTATTTACAACGTGCGCCAAAAGTCACTACTTTGTCTTGGCGATAGAGATGCATAGGTGCACTATGTAAAAGGCGATAAGGCCCAAGTAACACACCAATACATAATCTGATGTATTAAAATGGGTCTCCTTCCAGGACATAGTATTTAATTAAAATACAAGGATCTCAATCGCAAGAAGTTTATCTTCAAAGTCAAGACGGATACGGTATAAATTAAGATTACTGAATACTATGATACTCTCGATTCTTAAGGTTACAAGAAAAAATACTTGGTCAATACTATGTTGAATAAGTTGTGTTAAAAGAATTTAAGGAAGTCAATACGCTGACATTCACGCAAAAACACTAAACATTACTTATTCTTTAAATTGTTATACAAAACCTACAACATCGTTGTCAATAGTTGTCTAAAATATATTAAATGTTTTCTATATTAAAAGCTAAACCTTGCTATTTAGCTGCCTAACTCACTACCTACAGATAATCCCACTTCAATGTTATCATTGTTATTCAAGATATTTTGTTGTCTATAGATACATGATAAATTCGTTCCTTAAAAATCTTTGTCTATAAGCCATAGCATTGATAGCTAAGCCTACCAAACTCATAGATAAAGTTGTCCAACCAAACCATAGAGGTACTGATGTAATCTATTAATTGCTCGCAGAGTCAACATTATCATTGTTGTCTATTTAAGGGTAATTCATAGATTCAATTAAATTCTTATCGCTAAGATAAAGAGGAAATCCCTACGTGTGAAGATATGATAATGCAGTCAAACATTACATAGTTTTAATTTAAAGGTACAATTCGTCATCTAAAGAATCCATCTGCTATCCCTTGATTTGTTATCAAATAATAATGTAAATGGAACCCCCTATAACCAATCATTGTATAATCTAATCATAAGATTCACTGTAACTATACATTGGCTCTAAAAACTTTTGACAAAAAATTCGTTGTACAAACTATTGATTAAAATTAGATACATATAAGAACCTTGTCCATCTCATTCTAACAATAGAATGCTGTTAGAATTTTTGGGTTTTAAAAGAGAAAAACTGAAAAGTTGAATAAGAAAAGTTATTGCCAAATTGATTGAAGCCATCATAATGGAAGGACGTTCTGTAACACTAGGTTCCTTTCTCCAGCATATCAAGGGAAAACAATTGATACTTAATTCGACGTAATCATCTCAGAATAAAGTAGAAGTAAATGTTAAACCTTACAGTGTATTTAACCTTCAGGTAAACGATTCCCACAGACTTCAAATTATAGTTGTGATCTTATCATCACATTCTAACTCAGGATTAAGTGAGGGACAATGAATCTTCAATCACACTTGGATAATAGTATTCGCGTTAGTTGTCCCTTAACCGGCTGCACATTGTGCATGCTATGCATACTGAAACATTGCTTTAATCTTGGTATTCCATGTGAATGGTCCTAGGAACATGGTCCATCATTCAAATCAAGAAAACATTGTATGTCATTCACATAATAAAGAAAACGCTACCCTTAAATTGTTGCTATAAAAATGCTTCCATTAAAATAGCTACAGTTTGCTATCAATCCATAATCAGTTAGGAAATTGTTGCGTTGACATTGCTGACTTAGAGAAAAGGTAAATTGTAGTCATTAGTCATAAAACACAAGGTAAGTAATTGCATTAAAACATAGAGTAAAATACCATTGTGGTAAATGCAATAAAAAAATAAGACTGTATCAACAAAGCTATGCCAAGTAAAAATAGTTGTGGGAGGGGCCACTAAAATCGTAAATGAAAAATATGGTTAAGGAGCCATGAGAACCATTGTGAAATAGTTGTGTAAAGGTTGAGTATGGACTTCAAAAAATCAGAGATAATCCATCACAGGAAAACACATAAGTATACAATCACAAGCATGCACAGAGTTTCGACATTCAAATCTCAATGGTTTATCCAAGATTCAACAATTAAAACACAGAGAAAATTGAAGTTTTATTCAAAATGCTTAAGAGATAGGTAAGGTAAAACACAGATATTAAAACATAGAGGATAATAAGTAGATCACAGAAAGAAAAGGTAAACAATCGCAGAAGTATTCAATCAAAAAAGGCGCAAGGAAATCCATCAAACAGGAAAAATAAATAGTGGTAGATAGTTGGACAATAACGTCCTTTGCTCATCATCCATGCACACAAAAGAAAGGCATTAGAATCTATAGGTCATTATGCACTGAAGTGATAATTGTCGATTCGGTTGTTGTCTGACTACTCAGGTGTGGACTACCGAACTAGGGATGAGGATGAAGTAGAAATCACAACTCTTCACAACAAATCAATAAAGCCAATAGGACATTCACAACATTCAGGGATCAAATGCCAAGGGAATCCAGTAAAGTAGCATGCTTAAGGCTATATGGAATTTTAAGTTCTCAATTAAAATGCTAAGTCAACACCTTCTTTACACAGTTAAAAGTACAAAAATGAAATCATAAGGTAAATAATAATATACCATGCAAAATAAAAGAAAGTGTACCCTAGCCTGATTCGATTGCTCCGAGTCATTTTCCTACGTGCTCCATGTAGCTCTAGCTTGATGATCGATGAGACTTTACCGATACCTCCCAACCAACTGTATGGGTACTCTTCTCCCCCCTTATCCCACTGAGAAGCAAAGGGGCCACGCACACTAACCAAAGAACAACTATCTCCCATCTCACCTCTCAAGGTCGAGCTACCACTCCTCACCAAGATGGGTATCCCAAATCCCACAAGATAAGTTAGTTAAGTCTAGACTTCTGCAGTGTAACATTATGCATAACAAAAGAGATCCATCATCCTCCTCCTCCCTCCTTTATATAGAGTTTCTAAGTCATTTCTTTTCCAATTTCCCATTTAATTTATTGTTCAATAATTTAATTCAGAAAAATCCTCCCTGTACATGTGTCACCCATCCCCTTCTTTCCACCATAAATTAATTTCATTAATTATTTAATCACTCCTATTTCCCTCACCCACCTAAAAGCATTCCTAGAATCTCTCCGAGGTGTCCCCATATTCCCTTACACATTTTAATGACTTACCCCCTTACTAAATTACTAGTTGAGTTCAATTTAGAAAGTTCTTAAAGGCAAGATTCCTTGCTAAGTTAGTCATTCTGCTTTTTTTTTGTCCTTATGTTTCCCTTTGTCCTTATGTTTCCCCCTTTTTCCCTTAGTTTCCTAATTCTTTTAAATTTCCCTCTTTCCCTTTTTATCTAAAACTCAAATTAGCGAGTGTAGGAAATTACATCTTTCCCCTTTTTCTTTTTAATTAATAAATTTTTAATTAGCATAAGTAACAAAACAACTATTTCCCTTTTGGTAAAAATGTAATCCCCCAAAGTAATTTGATTTATTTATTTTTATAAATTAAATGAATTGTTTTTAAATCTTTCTTATAACATTATTCATTCTAAGGCCATCTAGGTTTAATCACTTATTAGTTAACAATGTGATGTTCCCTTCAGGACGCACTAGGTGCTCCAAGGGTGCCACTCACCTCATTCTATTTCCGTTTCGCGATGTGCCCGTTAGGACTCACTACGTGCTCCAAGGGTTTCATTCACCTCATTATGTTTCCCTTGCACGATGTTTCCTTTAGGACGCACTACATGCTCCAAGCATGCCACTCACCTCATTTTGTTTCCCTTGCGCAATGTGACCTTTAGGACGTATTACGTGCTCCAAAGGTGCCACTCACCTCTTGACTGACTTGGTAGACATAAAAAACCACATGAGTGAATACTCCGTTAGGTGGTCTTGTGGGAGACTAAGGGACTCTAAGGAATAAGGCTCATTCCTTATTGCATGCCCCTTAGAATCATCGTGAACGACTGTCGCAGTCTTCCCTCATGACATCATGGGTCTTATCAAACTAGGTAATAATTAACCTACAGTTCGATCCATGATGAGAGTGCTAGTAGGTTGTGGGAGAGTTGTTGTCCACACCTCTCCCTGAATGTCTCTGATAGTCGTGCATGATCCCTCTTCTCCACATGTGAGTCTGGTCGGCAAGTTATCATCAGCCTGCATCATCAACAAATCATGTAAGAAATAAAATCCATAATCATAACATCTAATTAGATGCAAATAAATCATATATATACAACAATCAAACCCCAATAGTCCACTCCCTAACTCGATATGGAGTCCAAGGGTTTCATCGATTCCTCTACTTCCTCGAGGTCCAAAATCCTACACACTCAGGAAAACCAAGTCAATAGCACCTATCTATATCAATACAACAAAATAACATGTCATCTTATCCATAATTCCTCATAATGGTAATCAAATGCCCAATAGTATAATAAGTCGCATCACTTGCAAGCAAGTGTCCTCAAGGAATAAATTTTCTCAGTGTGGGCAAGAGCGGGATGTTGCATGTATCCATGTTAATTCTAAATAGAAGGGAATTCATTGGCTCTGAGATATATCTCTCTCATACATAAGAGTTACCAAAGGCTTAGGAAAACTCAAGAAACTACACCTATGATTTTTCTGACCAGGTAAGAGGTTTTTTTATTGGCATTTTAGTCTTTCATATACCATGTTTACTATAATTCTTTACAATAATTAACAAATATCATTGTTATGATAATTTTCACTATACTTATTCTGGTAATATCGTGTTGCAGGCTATGTCAAAGTTAGGCATTGTCCTTAGAAAGGTTTTTTCCATCTGTTGTCGGGTAATACATCTATTTCCTTTGCGTATTCACAAACCCTCTGTTTATTTGATTTTATGTCAAGGTAAATAACATTTGGTTCTTCCAACCTTATCGAGGGGTTGGCTCAAGCTTATGCTTATGCAAACCCCATACCCAACATTATCCAGGGAGAAGCTATTTCCTTTAAGCAAGTTGCAAACTCACGGGATGGAATCTGAAACAAACCTACGGAGGTATTTATGTAATCATCCTTGTTCTTTAGTCACAATGTGTTGCCTAGGGTAAGCTCATATAGAGCCACTATTTCTTGTAAGTAAATTGTGGTTGTTTTCATCCACGTTTGTGTGTAATTTTATAGTCTTGAATGACTAGGGTCATTATAATCTTGTGGTCGATCTTTCTCTATCCTTAAAATTTTTTACAGTTGCATATTTTCATTAAGAGTTTCATTATTGTTACCTGAACTTCCATGAGGTCAAGGACTTAAATTTCTTTTCCTTAACTAAATTATATTTGGCTATTTATTATTAAATGTACTTTGGCTCACAAGAAGGGTTACTAAACATATTTTCCATGTATTGGTATTTATTAGGTCATATAGAATCATTGTTCAACATAATGTTGTTGAGTTTATCCACGGAATAATTATTGCTCTGTTAGGTTTTCCTTATATGTTAATATTTGTTTTTTTTAATATATAAAGAAATTTCAGGATTGATCCCTCTTCTATTTCTTTTAAGTTTATTTTATCTCAAAAATGTTTACCTCTGTGTGGTCCAATCCCACAAAAATATTATTATATGAATTTAAACAAACTCTATTCGTACTATTAAAAGTTTAGTATTCACTTGTATTTAAAAAAAATTGTTTTTCCTTACCGATAAATAATAAAATAAGGTTGTGACTATTTCAAATAAAATTTTATTGAGTTTCTCATAGATGCTATACCATCTAATTTCTTTTCTACATAAAAGAATATTCTTGAGTTTTCATAAAAAGATTGCTCATATTAATGCTATGATAAGTAAATTAAAACTATGGTATTATATTACCTTTCATATCATGAAAGGTTATATTCGTCCCTTAAATCACTATAAAGAGTATCATTTATCATTTATTCTATGTAGTGCAAAGAGTACCAAGTGTTATATGTAGTATTTCTACAATAAGTTGCACTACTACAACTAGACATGTATTCGAAGAAAAATGAAAGAAAACAAGATGAAGATATATATATGAACCAAGGTTTACTAGAGAAAAACTAAGGAGAGATTACAACTCCCAACCATAGACAAGATAAGCCACATATTACTTGCTCCAGTCAACTTGAGGAAAATTATTTATTCCATAGAAAACCAAAAATGTCAATAAACGTCTCTAGAGAAGGTGGTTCTTTCTTAAAACCACGAAGTTCTAAACTCTGCACAAGTACTCAATAATGTCCTTTTTACACCTTAATTCTCTCGCATCCCTTGTTTTACCAAGCAAAGAATAATCTCAGCCTAGGTATTTATTTTTCCTTTTTCAAGTTAGCCCCATCCCTAACTCTTGGGAGCCTAACTTCATGCTATATTTTCCCCTCATATCCCACATTATTGGGAGTAGGTTTACACTTGTCCTCATGGAAAAAATTAACTTTTACCCTAGTGTTTTTATCATGTTTTCACTTTTCCCGTGGAATAAAGAATTTGTCTTATTATAGCTGGAGTCTCTCATAAATTTGTCTCAAGAAATTTGTTTTTTAAAATAAATTTGAAATGATATTTAAAAAAAAAATCACATCATCAAATGTTTATCTTCTAGATAATCATTATCATAGAAATTCATCAACTACCATTGTTCGAAATTATTCAAATACTTAAATTGTAGGGATTTTACATATTTCCCCCTTTTAATTGAACAATGTCCTCAGTGTTCCAACCAAGCATTTAAGCTTTGAAAAAAAAATGGGTAAGTTCTCCTAATAACATGTTCCATTTCCCAAGTGGCCTCCTTAAGACTAAAATGCCTCCATTTCCCAAATGGCCTCCTTAGGACTATAATGGCTCTATTTTTCAATAAGGTTTCCTTCTTATCGAGTATGCATAGTGGTTGCACCTAGAACTTTCCTTTTGGTTCCACCTAGATCACATTCCAATAATAATGAAACATGAAACACATTGTGTACTTTCAGGTGGACTAGTAGTGAAGGATGGTAGGCTATTGGTCCTACTTTGGCCATCACTTCAAAACATCGACAATAGTGTGCTTATAATGTAGTGCACTTTCCAAGTTTGAATGAGTTGTTTCTATGTTTTACTTTTATGTAGACATGGTCCCCAACATTAAACTCTCTATGTGTTCCTTTTAAATCTGCATAACATTTCTTCTTGTCTTGTGCACTTTTCAAAATTTGTTTCACTTTTAAGACTATCATTTCCATTTATTTTAACATGTCGGGACCTAAAATGATCTCGTCCACGGGGTTGTCCCAATTCATTGGTGGTCTACACCTCCTTCCATATAATACCTCAAAAGGACTCATCTTTATAAATGATTGATAACCATTGTTGTATGCGAATGGAACCAGATGAACATAATCTTTCCATTTTGTTGGACAATCCATAACATACATTCACATCATATCCCCAACAATACGACTAGTCCTTTCATTCTAACCATCAATTTGAGGATGGTAAGCGGTGCTAAAATTTATTTTTCTATCCATTTTCCAAAAATTGGAAGTAAATTTTGTATCCATCTGTGAGAAATGATTGTTTTAGGTAAACCATGCATCTTAAAAATTTACTGGATAAAAATCTCTACAATATTTATAGCCTTGTAAGTATATTTTACTAGAATAAAATGTGACACTTTTTAAATTTTATCAATCACTACCAGAATAGAATCATTATGCTTATTAGTTACAGGTAATCCAATAATGAAATCCGTATTTATCATTTCCGATTTCCACTTAGGAATGGGTATAGATTGTAATAATCCATCTGGTTGTTGGTGCTCATCCTTAACCTGATGGCACTCTAGACACCTAGCAAGTTATTCAACTACTTTTGTCTTCATTTTAGGAAAAAAATATTATTTCTTTAAAATTGTTATGGTCTTTTGATAACCGAGATGACCTAAATATGGTTTCTGGTGTACCTTTGTTAATATCAAAATTTTCAAATCTACTTCATTTGGTACATAAACTATGTTCTTATATAAGATTAAATTGTCCTTGTTGCAAATAAATTTCTCTTCACTATACGTTGGCTGATTGGTTTTACACTCTGCAATAATTTCCTTGTATTTATCATCTTTCTCTGCTGCCACAATTTTCTATTTTAAATCTGATTGTATACACTAATGAAAATGGTGTTTAATTTTTTGTTAAATTCATCTGCCACCTTGTTTTCCTTCCCTTTTATATGTTAAATTTCAAAATCATACTCACATAACAAGTATAGGAATATTGTTTGATGGGCGTTTAGGTTGGATTGTTCAAACAAATATTTAAGTCTAATATTATCAATCCTAAGAAAAAACTTTCTACCCAAAAGATAGTGTCACCGCATCCGTAAGGCATGAATTATAATAGTTAATTATAAACCATGATTTTCATAATTTTTCTCATGGGATTTTAGTTTCCTTGAAACAAATGAAATCACATACCCCTCCTTCATTAACACTCCTACTATACCTTCTTTTGAGTCATCCCTACATAATGCAAATTCCTTGTGTGGATCAACTACTTTTAAGATAGCTGCAATGGTTAAAAATTGTTTTAATTTCTCAAAACTTTCATGAAACTTTTCAGTTCCCTTTTCTGTAGAGAAGTGATTGAGTAATCCAATTTTGAAAATCCTTCAATAAACCTCTGGTAATATCCCATAATTACCATAAAATATCGTATATTCGAGAATCCCTTCGGAACTGGCCAATATAAAATGGAGTTGAACTTTTCAATGTCAACAAAAATTCCTTCACTTAAGATCATATGCCCTAAGTACTATACCTTACTATGATAAAATTCACATTTAATGTACTTTTCATACAACTTATGCTCCCTTAAGGTTTCCAGAACTAACTTTAGATTTTCTTCACGCTCTTCCCTTGTCTTGGAATAGATCACAATGTCATCTATGAATACAATCACAAACTGATCCAAATACTTCCTTAGCACACTATTCATTAAACAAATAAATGTTGTCAGTCCATTGGCTAAGCCAAAGGGTACCACTACAAATTCATAGCCATACCTAGTTCTAAAAGAAGTCTTATAAATGTCTTCATCTTTTATCCTAACCTGATGGTACCCTGACGTTAGATGTAACTTTGAAAACATGTTTTCTTCCCTAAATTGATCAAACCAGTCATCGATATTGGGTAAAGGATTCTTATTATTTATTTTCAATTTGTTCAGTTGTCGATAATCAATGTACAACCTAAAATTTCCATCCTTATTTTTCATGAATAATACTAGTGCTCCCCATGGAGACACACTTGGTCTAATGTACTTTTTATCAAACATTTCTTGAAGCTACATTTTTAATTATTTCAAATTGAGAAGAATCATTATATAGGGTGCTTTAGATACTGGTTTTTATCGAGGTACCATATCTATTGTAAAATCTCTGTCTCTCCTACGAGGTAGTCCTGAAATGTCTTATGGGAATAAGTCTCGTAATTTACACAATATCGGATCCTTAGTAAATATATTTTCAACTGTCTTGTCCTCACAATCATTTATATGCACAACATATACTTCACACCATTTCCTTGCATTTCATTTCAAATCTAAAGTATAAATGTTCCTTACCGATACACCATGAGGTATTCCCTTAACGATTTTATTTTTCCCAAGTTCATCTACACAATCAATTCATTTTTTTTACAGTTCACCACATGTGTGTGATTTTCAATCCAGTCCATGCCTATGAGTAAATCATAGGATCCCATAGTTAATATATTCAAATCCACACTATTTTCCATTCCATCCATATTTATTAAGAATCTTTTAACCCACTCAACCACCTTTCATTTTATACCAGTGGCTAGTTGTACCATCCAAGGATTACTATGTCTTACTTTACTCAATTTACATTCTTCAATAATAATAGGTGAAACATAGCTTAAAAATGAACCAGGGCCAATCAAAATAGATACATATTTTTTATTGATCATACCTTCAATTTTTACCATGGAAGATTGATGATCAACCTATCGATTCTCCAATTCTGCATTAATTTTGTGCATGGATGATTTTAGGGGCTAAATTTCGCTCATGGGCTAATTTTCCATGGTTTTTCCAAAAACGAGATTCGCTATTTTAAAAACGATTCACCCAAATTCTATAGGATAAAATTATTTTACCTTAAAAATTGCCAAAAATTTATAAAAACTATATAAAATCCTTATAAATTTGAATATTTTTACAAAAATATCGCCAAACATTTATAGTTGTCATATGAAGGATTAGTAATATTCACTAAGGTTTCTAAATTTTAAAATAAATTTCCATCCTTAAAATCATCCCTAATTTTGTGATTATGTTGTGCCATGTCATTAACTTTTATTGCTTCCTCAACACTATGCATTGTCAAGTTTCGATTCTTATTAAAAGGGAAATCTCTATGTAGATGAGGTTCCTTGGAAACCCAACACTGTGATGGTGGTTTGAATGGTTTATTTACTGAAACATTTGGTCAACTAATATTCTGAGTTGATACACATTGTTGTTGACCACTAAACTTGTTGTTTTTAATTTGTGCGTTGTGAGATGGATGATGTGGGTACTTGAACTGCTTCTTTCTAGGACCAAACGTTTTATATATGTTATTATCTTTCCATGTTTTTGTTATTTTAGACCTTTGTTTAAACTGGATATAAGACAATTTATCTTTTCTTGTTAGTTCCTCCACCATCTTTGGATTAAGGAACTCAATTTTATCCTTATATGCTTGAGGAAAAAAACTAATAAAACATTGTTCCTTTTCTTTCTCCTCTCTAAGGTAGGGTACAAACCTCATTTAATTTACAAACTTGGTAACAAAATATTCCATGGTAATTTTTCCAAGTCTAAGGTCATGAAATTCCTTAGCCTTTTCATCAAAATATCTTTTAGTTAAATATTTTTGTTTGAAGTACTTTTTAAATATTTTCCAACTGAGTTCGCCTCTCCTAACTTTATTTACTTTTTTTGTCTTCTACCACTAGATAACATATTTTCCATTCAAATGATATACAAGAAATATATCCCTTAAGTTCCCTAAGTAATTATAGATATGAAAATATTTTCCCACATTCAGTAGCCAAGATTTTTCTCCTTCTTCCATTTCACCATCAAAGATGGGTGGCCTTATTTTCTTAAATTCACCAGTTAACTCGTTACTATGCCATTTTGTTTTCTTGTTATTATGTGGTTTCTTCTATAAGGTCATTTCCTGAGAACGATTTTGGTTATTTTTATTAGTCATTTATGCAGTTTTATCACAAAACATTGGGTGTCCCTGCAATATTCCTAATACAATGTATTATGAAAAACATAAAATATATAGCAGTAAATGACATAATAATAATGATATATCCATAAAAAAATCAAAAGAACACCAGAATAACACTAGAATAATCACCAGGAAGAGAAAATTTATTATGATACAAATGTTCACTTTCCTCTTCGAGGGGGAAACCTCTAGTAGAGAAGATATCTATTACAATAATATCCCAAATAAAATATCCAATGCCTCCTACTCTTATTTATAATAATTCTACCTTCTAAGGAAACTTCTAGAGGAAGTTATTTCTAGAACCATAAGTTTCTATTAGGTCTTCTTACATTGATGTATTCGTCTTTATTTAATAGGCCTTATTAACTAATGTCAGCCTTTATTAAATGGAAAGCATATCCTACTAAATAATGAACCATGGAGAGGGGTTAGGATTGGATCCTAACATGCCCTCCCCCTTCAAAAGAACCCTTGTACTCAAGGTTGCAACTGCAAAAACTACTGAAGTATGGTTGTGGATTTCCAGGTCGCCTCCTTTGGTGTTGTGTCCTTCCACTTGATTAGAAATTCGTTGATAGTGAGGCCATGCATTTGACGGTCATGGCTGCTAAGGAATGCTTCTGGTTGGATCCACAGGGAACCTTGATCATATAATTCCAGCAAGATGGTTTGGAATCTGTAATTTTGTCCCACCACTTTCTTGAGACAGGAAACATGGACCACCTAATGGATTTTGGAAGTATCATGAACGACCAATTTGTAAGCCACATAACCAATACACTTGATGATCTGGTAGGGTCCATAAAAAATAGGTGCCATTTTGTGATGTCCCTAAGCTTTGAGAGATGTTTTCTTGTAAGGTTATACCCTGAGAAACACCTAATGACCTTCCTGAAAAATGATTTTAGAACAATATTTTTCTGCCTACTGCATCATGCGATTTTGGGCCATATGGAGGTTATCCTTTAGAGAGGCTACAATGGTTGTACGACCTTGCAACATTGTATCAATAGATTGGACCTTGGATGTTCCAGGAACATAGGTAATGACTTTCAGTGGCCTTTTTCCATACACTGCTTCATATGGGGTCATTTTAGTGGTTGTATGATAAGAAGTATTGTACCACCATTATTCCAAGGGAAGCCACTCCACCCAGTGGTGTTGTTTGTCTGAAGAAAAACAACGCAAGTAGGATCCAAACATTTTTTGACTACTTCTATTTAACTGTCATACTTGGGGGTGATAATTTGTGCACATGCTCAATTGGGTGCCCTACAATTTAAACAAATCTTTCCAAAATGTGATGGTGAAAGTTGGGTCATGATCAGAAACAATAGAGGTTTGAATGCCATGTAGCTTGAAAATATGATAAAGGAATACTTGTGCTACAATTTCCGGTGTCAAAAGGTGTGGTAAGGGACAAAAATGACCATACTTGGAGAGGCGATCAACCACCACCATGATGATAGACTTGTTCCTAGTTTAGGAAGGCCCACTATAAAATCCTTGGAGATTTGTTTCCGCATAGAATATGGAATGGGTAACGATTGTAGGATGCTTGGATACTTGACCATTTAACCTTTATTATGTTTGGACACATCCCATTCTATGACAAATTGAAGTATATCCTTCTTCATGCATACCCACAAAAAATAACGATGAGCACAAACATATGTACTTTGGAAGCCCGAATGACCCACTATAGATGAGGAGTGAAATTGATTTAAGAGAATTGGATTGAGTTCTGAGGAGGGTGAGAGAACCAAGAGATCCTTATATTGGAGAATATTATCCTGCCATGTGTAGCCAATGTGAGGATTAGAGTCTTCCTGAAGATGTTGAATTAATTTGGAGGTAGTCTGGTGTGTTATCCACTCTTGGTGCACTTATTAAATCCAATAAGGTAGAAATAAGGATAAAGAAAAGAGGGATTCCTCCTCCTCATGTTGTATTGACAATGCATCTTCTACTATGTTATATTTTCCCCTTTTTTAGATGATTTCATAATCATAACCAAATATTTTTTTCCAGACAGTTATTTTATTCTATGGATGACAGTTGTTGCTCCCAAAAATATTTCAATATATGGTGATAAATTTTAATATGAAAATGGCATCCCAAGATATATGGTCTCTAGGTGTGCACCGCATGGATAATGACCATCATTTATTTTTCATACACAGATCATCCCAGATTGTGACCACTCAATGCTTGACTAGTAAATGCCAAGGGTCGACCATTTTGGGTGAGAACTGCACCTATACATGTGCCAGAAGAATATGATTCCACCAAAAAGGTTTTTTTGAAGGTGGGATCTGCTAGGACATGGGTAGTTCACATGGTTCTCTTTAACTCTGTGAAGGATTTCTTAGTAGCAAGTGTCCAATGAAATGCATTCTTTTTAAGGAGGTCATTCAAGGGCTTAGCAATTTTCCGTAATCATTGAAAATTTTCCTGTAATAGTTGGTGAGACCAAGAAAACCTCATAGGTTCTTTAAGGTCATTGGGTGTGGCCATGATTTCATAACTTGTATATTTTTTGGATCCACTTTTACCCCATCTCTGCTGACAATGTGCCCCAAGTATTCTAGTTAGTTGGTGCCAAATGAACATTTGGTATTTTTGAAAAACAATTGGTTTTCTTACATAAACTGAAGGACTTTGTCCACATGAAGAAGATGGATATCCTAGGTTTGGATATAAATGATGATGTCATCAAATAAAATAAAGACAAACTTATAAAGGTAAGGTTTCAATAGCTTATTCATGAGACTTTGGAAGGTTAATGGAGAATTACAAAGGCCAAAAGGCATGACCAAGAATTCATAATGTCCCTCATGAGTTCTAAAATAAGTATTTGGAATATCTCCCTCCTTCATCCAGATTTGATGATAACCGGAGCGAAGGTATAATTTAGTGAATACATAGGAACCTTGTAGTTAATCCAATAAATCATCAATGAAAGGAATGGGAAATTTATCTTTGATGGTCAGTTTATTCAGTGCACAAAAAGTAGGGAACATGTGCCATGTACCTTCTTTATTTAAAACCATCAGCATTGGGGAAGAATATGGGCTAGTACTAGGGATAATTACCCCCACCTGCACTAATTCTTGTACCATCTTTTTTATTTCATTTTTCTAAGAAAAGTGATATTTGTAAGAACATACATTGGGGGGTTGAATTCCTAGAAGGAGAAGGATGCTATGATCATGCTCACCCCCAGAAGGAGGTAAGTCTATAGGAATCTCAAAGATATTGGGGTACTTTCCCAAGATGAGTTGAAGGCTAGGAGAAACTATGTGAGAGGCATGTTCAGTGACCTGGATGGCATTAAATTGAGAAATAATAGCATGGTGGCCTTTCTTGAAGATTTTTTCCATCTTGTGAGAGCTGATGATTTTAGGAGAGCCCTCTTAGAGACCCATGAGAGTATAGGGGTGAGCTTCTTAGGTCAAGCTCATATATAATTCTTGATAATCCATTATGATCAACCCCAGAGTGAAAATCCATTCCACACCAAATACAATATTACAACCACCCATGGACATAGAGAACATGTGGGTTTTCACATGGTAATCACCCATCTGGAGATTTACATTCTCACATAAAACCCCACACTTCATAGTGCCACCATTAGCGACGAGGACTTGGAAATTAGAAACAGGATGGACAAAGCAATGGATCTCATCAATGAGCCTACGATGAAAAAAAATATGGGTGATGCCACTATCAATCAACACCAAAACTGACCGATGTTTAATGTATCCCTTCATCTTCAATGCCTTTGGGGAAGAAATAACTGAGAGTGCATGAAGTGAGATGACCAGGTCCATGGATTCCATCGACGTGACAATTGGATCTTTGACATGATCACTTGGTTGAGTCGCCTCTTAGTATGAAACCTCATCTGATGGGAAGTCATCATAGGAAGAGGAAATTGAAGCATCAATCTAGAAGAAACTTTTTTCTATACATTTATGCCCCGGTGCATATTTTTCATCACAATAGTATCAAAGGCCTTACTTGCGACACTCCTCCATTTCAGCGAGAGACCTTTTTACACGAAAAATTTTAGGGGCTAAATTTCTCCCATGGGATAATTTTCCATTCTTTTTCCCAAAACAATATTCACCATTATAAAACTTATTCATCCAAATTATATAGGACAAAATTATTTTACCTTAAAAATTGCAAAAAAATTATAAAAGATATATAAAATCCTTTGAAATTTGAACATCGCCAAACATTTATAGTTGACATATAAAGGACCAGTAAGATTCACCAAGGATTCGACATTACAAAATAAATTTACATTCTTAAAATTATCCCTACCTTTTTTACCTTCAATGTTTTGGCCGGAGAAAGGGTATCCCATGGGCGAGGATGGGTGGTAAATTGATCCTTAAGGGATGATGCCTGGAGGATGGTCTTTGTTTCCCTGGATAATTTACATGCATGTAACCAAGTCGTAGAATGATGCATGTTCATGCGAGCCTTGATAGCTTCTTTTAGACCATTGATAAAACATTGAAGGTAAAATTCATTAGATAAGCCCTCAGTACGAATAGCCAACTCTTCAAATGTCATGATGAAGTCTGTGACAAATCTAGTTTGGCAGAGCTTAGTGATTCAACCCAAAATTTGTGATTCCCTATCAAAATGGGCACAAACTGCCTTGGAGAACATTTTTCGATTAGTAGCTCTTGGATAATATTTCTTGTTCCACTGCCACCAATGGTAACATTCTTGATCCAAGTACAAAACTCCTACATGGATTTTGGTCTCATCATATCGAATCTATTGAAGGGAGAAGTATTTTCCAATTTGAGAAATCCACATGACTGGGTTGGAACAATCAAATTTATCCATTTCAACTTTGGGAACTTTATTCCAAGAAGGTGGAGAACCCCAAGAGGAGTGTTAGGACTGAGTATGATCATAATGATAATATGAAAGATCTTTTGGGTTTGGCTAAATATTCTTACCCCCGAATAATTGCACCAATTTTTTGACTTGTTGTTCAAGAGATGTGATGAATTCAGTGTGGAGGTGTTAAGGTCCTAACCCGCACATAGGTAGATTAATGTATTCGGATGTAATAAAGGTCAATATTAATAAGACCTTTCAATAAAATAGAATAAGGCGGATGTAAGAAGACCTAATAGAAGCTTCCGTTTCTAGAAGGATCTTCCT
>ML777370.1:506341-534887 GCA_009831015.1 Picea engelmannii | reverse complement strand
TCTTTCATTTACATATCATTGAAACTAGAATGTATGGTTCAGCTTTGACTATCCACATGTTCATGTTTCATTAATTGTTTTTGCAAGATTCTTTAAATTTATAAAAGAAAAACAATAAATATTTTTATGTGCTTTATTTATCTCCTTCCTAGAAGTAATCATTTTTCCATCGATTTTCATAAGTTTCGATTAAAACTTGCATCTTGTAAATCATGTAAATAAACGAGACTTGTATATCTTCTGCTTAAATACAACTACTATAGTTACATTTCAATATATGTACATATACATAGTGTGTTTAGTAATTAGTTAGTTATTTCTCTCTTTTATTCGTTTCTTTTAGGATTCTTAGATTGGCTAACGGAGCCATTAAACCCGTCAGAATGAGTTACCCCAAACGGCTTGGGTTATTTAGACAACCCCGGATCGGACTCGCTCTTCCAGTTGACGGATGGTCAATTTCGCCCGTCAACAGGTTTGTAGGAAATCTACAGTCAAGGGTTTTCCCTGTGTTATAGCTCTCTTATATACATATGGGGTCCAACCGTGGTACTCGACCCAATATCTTAGGGAACCAACTAAGGAGGCTAGACATGAGCCATATGGATATCGATGGTCACCCACCTTTTCCAGCTGGCTCAAAACAGTTTCCTGACAATTTTGGCAATTTACTATTTTTAGCAGTTTTAACTTTTCGGGCCATTTTAAGGGCCTAAATGAAGGTTTTTCGGGATCTAGCTCCTCAATGATAGATGAAGGCATGATTGATCCCATAAAATGAATCTCCTCTATGATACCTTTCCAACGGGCTATCACACACCTAAAACAGAGATCGTGTGCAAGTGTTACCACCCCAGGAAGTTGATGTACTAACTTACCCAAATGGGGCCCACATGACATTTGGCTCTTCATCTCCTAGGGTTAGGTTTTTGGATGTCTAGGGTTTTTTTCATTCTTTCTTATTGTAAAAAGGTATTCATAGCCTCATTGTAATTTTCTTCTTGTGAATGCGTGTTTTTGTCACATCTCTTCTCAGAGATAAGCCGCCACAATTCCAGCAAGCTTGTTTCTATTGCATTTTACAGTTTCATCTTATTTCATTATTGAATATAAAACTAGTTTTATTGTATCTCTGTTACTTTGTGTTAAGAACATGTTAATAATTTGTATTCATTTTTTTCTTCTCATAAAGTTCATATCAGTAGTATTAGAGTGGTCTGCTCCTTGTCATCTTAATGCATGTCCCCAACAAGGTCGGAGTACAAAGAGTTGGGTCTCAAGATTGTTTCTCTTCAGGAAATAAGCTCTCGCAGGCCTAAGCGACCTCCCATGGAAGGAAAAAATAAGTATGATGAGATAGGTGATCATTTCAAACTGTTGATTGAGGAATCCCTTACACAACAAAGGAACGAGATGATGGATAGCTTTGCGCAATCCTTCGACGGCTACCAACATGCGACGCATATTCTTTGAATGGAGACACCACCCCCTTCAAGGTACAAATAAACTTCGATATTCCTATATCTGAAGGTCATATAGATGCAGATGTTCTAGACAAGTGGTTGAATCTACTAGAAGGGTAGTTTTTTGTCCATAACTTTTCGAATAAAGAAAATATTACTTTTGCGCTCCTCAAATCCGTTCCCCATGTCAAAAATTGGTGGGAAACTTTCTATGAGAAACAGAAAACAAAGGAAACCTCATTATTTTTAGTTACTACCACCTTGGAATCCTTCAGGGATGTTATTAAGGAACAATACTACCCTGTCGGAAGTTATGATGACCTGTATACCAAATGAACCACACTGCGGGAATAAAGAGACCAAGCAGTGCCAAATTTGACAAATATCTTCCATACATTGCGCACCAAGTTGGGTATCAAAGATTCAGAGTGACATATGGTGCTCAAGTTGGGTATCGTGGTTCTTTGCATAGATACATCCAGGCCGAAATGTAATTTCTGGACATCTCATCCTTCGGCGCGGCCTACCTATATGCTATCAAAATTGATCAGAAGCTCAAACAAAAGACACAACAATTTGGGCCTAGGAACCCCACACAAGAAAAACCGATAAAGGGTGACCCCAACCCATGGAAAAAAGGACAGAGAAAAGATGGACAGTATTAGGACAAACAGTCCAAGCCATAAGCAAAGAAGGACACCAGAAAGACAAAGAAAGATATCAAGAAGTTGTGCGAGTTCCATAAGAGCCCTTGGCATAACACTATTGACTGCCACTCAAAGAAGTCACTGGTGGCTAAAGTGAAAGTCTCTAAATCATATGTAGATTATGACTCTGAGATAGAACCAGAAAGGGGAATATGGATCATTGACGTGGAACCCAGTTCCACTGTTGCTACCACCAAGCTCCAACCTAGTGAACCAGATGAGCCAAAATAAGGAAAGCACCTCTTCCATTCACAGATGTGGGTAAAAGGCACCCCGCTGCACTTCATCATTGATAGTGGTAGCCAGAAGAACTTCATCTCAGCATAGGTTGTCAAGCAGTTGGCCCTACCAACAACGCCACACCCACAACCGTACACCATTGGATGGCTCCACCAAAGAAGTGATCTCTGTGTCAGCCAATAGTGCTGACTGTCATACGACATCAAGCCCTTCAAAGATGAGGTATTGTGTGATGTTGTTCCTCTCGATGTTTGTGATGTTATTTTGGGCCAACCTTATTTATGGAAATTTCATGATGTATATGAGTCTAGGTCTCGTAGTGTTATTATTACTTTGAACAAGAAATTGTACAAGATACATGAGGCAGTCCCACCTAGTGTTATTTCCTTGATCTCTACTAGGCAATGTAGGAAGTTCATCTCTCAGACAGGGACGTTTGTCTTCTTTGTGATTTGCTCTCAGAATAAGTAAAATATCAAAGCCACATCCTGGGTCTGTATGAACAACCTCTCCACATAGCAGAAGCAAGTAGATAAGGTCATCGAAGAATACTCAAATATCTTCTCCTCACCTATTGGGGTACCTCTTCACTACCAGCTCAAGCACCCCATCGATCTGACCCCCAATGCACTACTACCCAATGGGCCAGTCTGTCGTCACTCTTTGTTAGAGAATGAGGAGATCAAGTGACATATCCAATAACTGCTCCATAAGGGGCACATATTCCCCATCTCATCACCTTGCGAGAGCCCAATCATGTTGGTATGGAAGAAAGAGGGAACATGACGACTTTGTATTGATTACTAGGCTCTGAATAAAATCACAGTCAGAAAACGATACCTGATTCCCTGAATCAATGACCTCCTTCATCAACTCGCAGAGGCCAAATACTTCAGTAAGATTGATCTAAATTCTGGCTACCACTAGGTCCCGATAGAACAGACAAATGTATGGAAGACCGCCTTCAAGTCAAAGGAAGGCCTTTTTGAATGGTTGGTCATTCCCTTTGGTTTGATAAATGCTCCAGCCACTTTCATGAGGATGATGGACAATATCCTGCAACCATTCACCAATACTTTTGTAGTGGTGTATTTGGATGACATTCTAATTTACAGCAAGACTTGGGTCGAACACTTGTAGCATATTCAACAGGTTTTGTACACCCTGCGGCAGCACAAGCTATACGCCAAACTTGAAAAAATGATCCTTCAGCATGGACAGGGTCCATTACCTGGGCTACATCATTGATCATCATGGCATACATGTGGATCTAGCCAAGATCCAAGTTATCCGTGACTGGCCAGCCCCAACAACACTCATTGAGCTTTAGAGCTTCTTGGACCTTGCCAATTTCTACCATAGGTTCGAGTTGGGATTCTCCCATATCGCATAGGCCCTCAGACAAATAAACATGGGTGGTGGTAAGGAAAAATTTGCGTGAGGCCGGTCCCAACAACAAGCGTTCAATGACTTGAAGCAACGCTTGTGCTCAACCCCAGTGCTTTCACTACCAGACCTACAACATCCTTTTGAGATCAAGATAGATGCTTCAGACTATGTTGTGGGCATCATTCTCACTTAGCACAACCATCCCGTGGCCTATCATAGTGAGACACTGTCAGATATTGTCTGTAAGTACCCTACTTACGACAAAGAAATGTACTCCATTGTGCAAGCATGCCTCCGATGGAGACATTGCATTCTTGGGAAGGAGGAAGTCATCCAAACTGATCATAAGCCACTGTAGTTCATGTAGACACAGGGAAAATTGCAGAATTACCACCATCAAAATTGGTCCACATACTTGCAGCAATTTCACCTCGACATCAAGTATAAAACAGGAAGCACCAATCACGTCGCTGATTGCCTTAGCAGACTTCCAGTTGTGACACTCACCATGGTGCTAGACTCTTGTGTCCATGAGACATATGGATGGCCCCAACTCTATGAGATAGACCTTGACTTCGCCACCACTTACCAAATGTTGGGTGCAAACACAGTTGTCGATAATTTCCATCTTCAACATGGGTTTTTGTGTCATCTAGGTCATATCTTTGTTCCATCAAGTGAGCGAGCGAAGCTGATCAGGGAATCCCACTACAGTCGGGTGGTAGGACACTTTAGAATTGAGAAGACAGTGGCGATTGTACATAAACATTTCTACTGATCGAAAATTCGATAGGAGGTCAGCAAGTATATCAGGTCTTGCATTGCCTATGCTATTTCCAAACCGACCATAGGGCCTATACATCCCTCTTCCTACTCTTGAAGGGCCATGGGAATCCATCTCAATGGACTACATGTCAGGCCTCCCATCCACCAAGCGGGGAAATGACTGTGTTTTTGTGGTTGTTGATAACTTTTCTAAGATGGTGATTTTTGTTGCTTGCAAGAAGAGCATCACGACAAAGGCCACTACCAAGCTCTTCTTTGAACGACTTTGGGTACATTTTGGAATCCCACAAACCATTGTCTCATATCAAGACAGTCAATTTCTCAGCACATTCTCGTTGATCCTCTGGTCACTGTTGGACACTAAGCTCACCAAATCCACAGATTTCCACCCCCAGACAGATGTCCAAACCGAAGTTGTAAATTGAATGATTGTGCATATCCTTCACATGTATAATTCAAATCACCCTTGCACATGGGATGAGAGCCTTCCTTATTTCCAACATAGCTACAATCGAGCACTGCATAGCTCAACCGACCATAGCCCCTTTCAAGTGGGGTTTGGATTCCAACCATTGGGACCCATAGATGTTGCACTCCCCCTTGCGGTCACCTTAACCGACTCATATCCTACTCTAACTGAAGCTGACAAATACACCCTCTTCATTGAGTATATCTAGCACATCCACTAACAGCTTTAGGATATCCTATAGATGTCCAAAGACAAGTACAAACAACACCATGATCAACAGCATGTTCCACATAAGTTTTAGGTGGGTGACAAAGTTTGGTTGCACTTGTAGAAAGAATGCCTTATAGGACCCCATCAGAAGATTCACCCACTCCGTTATGGGCCGTACACTATCACCAAGGCCATGGGGGATAATTCTTTTGAGCTCAACATTCCTCCTTTACTTGGTCTACACACAGTGTTTAACGTGGATCTCCTTATCCCTTATTTCCCACCATTATTGGACACCTCAAAAGTAGAAGAACAACTGAAACCAATAGACCTCAACCCCGACTGCCTACAACAGGCATTCAATGATCATATTGTGGACAGACATATCAAGGGCACTCGACAACAAAGGATCCATCTTTATCAAGTCATCAAAGCAGGGCAGCTCTTGCACCAAGGCAAGTGGCTCACCCGGGGCCAAATTCAGCAGAAATTTCCTCATCTGATGGGGGACCTCAACGCAATATAGACCATTGCTTCCTAAGGAGGTAGGATTTATCCAGATGGATATCGGTGGCCACCCACCTTTTCCAACTAGCTCAAAATAGTTTTCTAACAATTTTGGCAATTTACTATTTTTAGCAGTTTTAACTTCTAGGGCCATTTTGAGGGCCTAAATGAAGGTTTTTTGGGATCGATCTCCTCAATTATATCCAAAGGCAGGATTGATCCCCCAAAATGAATTTTCTTGATGATACATTTCTAACGAGCTATCACACGCCTAAAACGAAGATCGTATGCAAAAGTTACGACCCCGGGAAGTTGATGTACTAACTTACCCAAACGGGGCCCACATGACTTTTGGCGCTTCATCTCCTAGGGTTAGGTTTTTGGATGTCTATGATTTTTGGCATTCTTTCTTATTGTAAAAAGGCCTTCAGAGCCTCATTGTAATTTGCTTCTTGCGAATGTGCACTGCCGTCACATCTCTTCTGAGAGATAAGCCACCACCATTCCAACAAGCTTGCTTCTGCTGCATTTTATAGTTTCATCTTATTTTACTTGTATTTAAAAAAAATTGTTTTTCCTTACCTATAAATAATAAAATAATGTTGTGACTATTTCAAATAAACAAATATTATTGAGTTTCTCATAGATGCTACGCTATCTAATTTATTTTCTGCATAAACACAATTTATTGACTTTTAATAAAAAGATTACTCATTATTGCTATTATAATCAAATCAAAAATATGGTCTTATATTACCTATCATCTCATGAAAGGTTATGTTTTTCCTTTGCATTAATAGAAACAATATCATTTAACATTTATTCTTTGTAATGAAAAAATTACCAAGTGTTATCTATAATATTTCTACAGTAAGTTTCACTACTACAACCAAACATGCATTAGAAGAAAAATGAAAATAAAACTAGATAAAGATGCATATCTGAACTAATGATTACTAGGGGAAAACTAAGATAGTCGATCTCCTCCCAACCATATACCAGAGAAACCACATATTAATTTCTCCCATCACCCCTAAGACAAATTATTTATTCCATAGAAAACATAAAATGCCAATAACCTTCTCTAGGTAATTTCCAGAACTTGGTTCTTTAGCATAACCACCAAGTTATAAACTCTACACAAGTACTCAACAACTTCATGTTTACACAATACATATCTCTCTTCCCTTCTTTCACCAAGCAAATAATAATCCCATCCTAGGTCATTTTCTTCCTTTTTCAAGTTAGCATCATCCTTAACTTGTGTGATTATTGGCCTTACTTCATGCTATCTTGTCCCCTCACCTCCCACATGCTTGGGAGTAGGTTTACACTTGTCCTCATGGACAACAGTAAAATTTACCCTAATGATTTTTATGTTATTTTCACTTTTTGCACAAAACAAATAATTTGTCTTATTATAGATCAACTCTCTCATCAATTTGTCTCAACTAATACTTTTTTTAAATAAAATTGAAATGATATTTACAAAAATGTTTCACATCATCAAATGTTTATCTTCTAGATAATCACAATCATAGAAATTCATTAACTACCATTGTTCAGAATTGTTCAAATAATTAAATTGGAGGGATGTTACAATTTAGCTATGTGGCCTAGTCCTATCGTTCTATTTGAACAAGTATACTTTATTCTAATCAATTTAGTATCAATTAAATCCAAATCCAGTATCATATCATCTACTAATTCCCAAAATATATCTTTGACATATGAACTACATTTCTTTTCAAATGGAGACGACATCATATTAATATCATGTTTTAGAACTATGTTAGACTTTTGAATGGAGTCCCCAAAAGTTCCTATCGACAATCCTACTTTTATCTATAGTAAACTAGATCATAAAAATTAAATATTTCCATATTCTTACATGGGAATCCTAAATAAAACATTGTATATATCCAACATTATGAAGTCTAGGATTGATGAAGTACAAACATTGATTGATCCAAAAGAGCACAAAGGACCATATACACTCATATGGAGCTTAGTGCAATAACAATGTTGTTCCTATATTGCTTCCTATTTATTTTAAACCTTATTTCATCATATACTTTTGTTTCCTAGAAAAGGAGTATGGAAAGTTTCTTAATATGATAAAGTAATTCATAGATTTTTGTTTTGACTTATAACCTATTCCCTTAAAACACTAAGAAAGTTTCTTATTTTCCTAATACAAAGAGTTATAGACCACTAGCAAAGGTTGACACTAGAGTAATTTGAGAGCCAATATTCTTATCTCATGTCACTCCTTATATTTCCTCCTTGTTTGTTTTCAATTAATATTTATTTTGATCCCTCCCTTCCTTTTCATACTTCTCTTCCTATTGTTGCATTATTTTTTCCTTATTATCATTCCACCCTAAGGACGGCGATATCTATACAAAAATGTACCAATATAAGGAAAATTTGATATGGTTTGATTAGAATGAGAGAGGTGGGAAGGATTTTATGAAGGAAGAATAAGATTCTTCAGGGATACTTCTGAGACACCCAATGACACAAGATGCAAAAATGATTTTATCTTCTTTTAAATACTATTTTCTCCATGATCTGCTCAAAAAACGTACCCACTGCTCAGGTATCTCTAAATTCTCCTTCCTGGTATATTTTTCATTTCTAATACCAATTAATTAAATCAAGAAGCACGAAATATACACATGCATTCATCAATATTTTTGTTAACTGTAAAAATAAAATATTAACATGTCATTCATGACAATAACCAACAAACAAGATTAGTTAAAACACATCATATATCAGAGATAACAATATTACACAATGAAAATAAATATGCAGTAGAGAAAACCATGATATATAGAGAACTTATATTTATTAAGTCAATCACAAACTAGTTGTAGATGACGGACGTTCCACCTAACCATAAACATTGTTGTTCCAAGACTCAACAAAACATCACCCTCTATCCAGGGCTATGAATCCACTAGGATGGTTCTAGGGTGTCACTCATATTCCCAAACCAGTTAGCATTCAAGTTGTCATAGGTTAATGAGCACTCAAAAATCTGAATTACACCAACTTTCTTCTTGCCAACATGCAAAACCCAAGAGAATGGACCCCCTTATTTGCCACATAGTCCCTCAGGGTATCCACCTACTTCCAGGGATCAAATGAATCTTGTCAAGAATCACCATGTTTTGACTCTCTTGATTCACAACTCTGAACAAAAATTAATAATTGTAGATGCATCTCAAGAATGCAAGGATTAATTCATGGCTAGAATAAACTAGAAATTACTACAACCAACAAAAATGGATTCATCCTAAAAAAATTACCCCCATGTACCAATCCAAGAAAAAGAATGAATGAGGAATGATAAATGAGAAACAATGAATGAAAGTGTGAAAGAGGGAATGGAGAAGAAGCCCCAGACAAATCACAATATGGTTTTATATATTTACATGAGAAATCAAGAACCACATGGGCTTCCTCCAAGAAGCTCATGTAGCCACCTCTCTCCATTCAACAAATTATGGATAAATAAAAATATAGAAAAATGACTTATCCCCTTAATACCCCTCTCTCATGGAATCATATCCCTCTATAACTTGTTTCCTTTTGTATCTAGAAGCCAATGATGCATTTTGTTATTAATTTTGATCAAAGCATTACATCTCCTAGGCACTCTGACCTCTTTAAAAATTTTCTGCACTCTAGCCTTTCATCCAATAAACAAAAATACATTATTTAATATGGGGACTCAAAACTTGGGTATTGCATTCCCCTCCCCGTTAGTTTGGCACTATCCTTAGTGCATATACAAAACACAAAATCAAAATTTAAAAATTATTCAAAAAGTTGTGGGTACTTTGCCCACGTGGAATCTTCATGCTCCCAAGTAGCATCTTCAGGATCGTAGTAGGTCCAGTGCAATTTTACCATTTCAATAACTCAATTCCATAGTAATTTGAATTTTCTATCCAATATGCACATTAGCTTGACCTGAAAGTCTCCCTCTAATTCTGTAACGATCCTCCTCGTTACGACGACAAACCTCTTATAACAAGTGCAATTTTTTTTTGTGTTTTTAAAAGTGTGTGCGTGTGTGTACAAGGGAAACAACACATTCGACTCTACGTCGCCACCTGACGATGAACAAGACGCAAACCACGACAACCACTTCAAGATGACATAAGACGCACCACAAGAACTATGTGCATTTAATGACCAACAATCGACTATAAAAAGACTAACTTCCCGCCCATCCTACCCTACAATGGTTAGGACCTCCAAGAAACATAAGCAATGCTCAAGCCTAGGTTCCCATCGATTTTAACCATTTAAGGTCTCAGGGCTGGCAACTGTTCTGAGGAACATGGAGGTGTCTACATCCCACCCGACTCCATCCAGACCAACTAAATATGCTAAATCGACAACAACAAGACGATCCTGCACGACAAGGTTCTATGAAACAAAACACATCACATGAATTGCTACGTTGCAAGAGAAATTGGTTACTAAATCCAAATGGAATGACATAAGCGCGTGCACAAGGAAACTAACTTTATTTAAATTCAAGAAGCAAGGTAGTCACCTACTTTACTCAAGGCGCGGAATTAATTAGTCATTAATTCAACTGTAGTTATATACCATGATGCACAACAAGTATCGACTAAGTCATGGAGCAAGGAAATCAGTTACATCTGTCTCACCCCTCTACCATTTTAGGGAGCATACATTCTATTATTGTCAAACAATTTGCTTGTTCTTGCGCCTCTCTTAAAGCCATGCGAGTAACAATTTGCAATTTGATTTAAACTAGGTGAAATACACTATAGTAATCAAAATAACTATATGGTTTGTGACTTAAATACCATTTATGATGAGTTTTCACTATCTATTAAATAAATAAAACAAACATTGAGGATCCCAAGATTCCATTGCATTCAGGAAGCCTATACATATATCCTTGAAATTTATTGTAATTTACACTACAAAATGTCTCTCTCTCTCTATATATATATCTATTAAATAAATTACACTATATAAATATCTATCGAACAACTTGATCAACATTGAGGATTCCTTTGCATTCACCAAGCCTATACATATCTCTTTGAATTGATAGTAATTTACACTACAAAAACCAATCAAGAAGGTCAAGGTCTTTTAATTGAAATTACATGTGTCATAATTATAGTAGTATTTCTTGGAATTGGGATTTACTATTATCCTAAGTAATCCAATTTCAATATATAATGCTCCATATTAAATGGTTCACAAATTCATTAAGAATAATAAATAACATGAAAATTTTATTACAGTAGCATTACGCATCCCCATTAGACTAACAATCTATTATAGTACCATGCATTGACATTCCATTACATTCAGTAACATTTCATTGCATTTACATTACATCTCGTTACATTGATCATTACCCTAAACAATATAACATTAACCTTTCCATGACCTGAACATTTCATAAGAAATAACAACAAATCACCTCCTTGAAAAGCACAGGTGACTAGCTCTTGGCATTAAAACTACATCACGTTGTCCTCCACATTTATTGTTGTCAAGTTTTCTAAGGAAAACAGTCAAGAACTAATTTCATACCAGTAATAGATCTTGTTCACACTAAAACAACAAAACTAATTATCCACAGCGATTTCTATATCTCTATATATATTTATATACTCTTCCTAATTTCCAATTAATTTCTCCTTTTGTTGTTAGTGGAATAGGAAGAATCAAGTTATAAATCTAATAGAGGTGAATTAAATCGTAGAGAGGAATTTGTACTTTAAATTAGGTTGAAATAGATCTACTATTACAACGTGGCCCTCGTTACTTGTTGCATTCAATTAACGACTGCATACATGGATCACGAGAAATCTGGACGTAATTGATTGATAAATTCAACATGTCGGAAGCTCGCTATTTACAGGTTTAAACTTAGTTATATACATAGGCGCAAGTGCCTTTAAAATTTATGTGAAAATAGAAACGATTTTGTTGATTCAATAATCACCCAACTATATACATATGGCTATACATAGTTATATACAGTTATATATATATGCTCAGGGTCGAATTTAGGTAGTTTTTGTTTGTTTGTTTTTTATTTCAGCTGCAGAGGCCAAGAAGGAAATTTGCCAAGACAAGCGCCCTTACCCCCAACACCGATTGAAATTGTCTAGAATGAATCCCACCGAAATCAAACACCACGAAAATGCCAGAACGAAATTCTTTAACTGATCTTAAGATAAAAATGCTAGAACGAAAAATGCCAGAACGACGGGCCAGATCAAATGCCAGATCAACTGATCTTAAGATAAAAAAAAAATTCCAAACGAATAATACCAAAACGAAGGGCCAAGTTGAAACGCCAAATCGACTGATCTTAGGATAAAAAAAATGCCAAACAAAAAATGCCAGAACGAAGGGCCGGTTAGAAATTCCAGATCAACTGATCTTAGGATTTAAAAAATGACAAATGAAAAATGCCAGAACGAATCCTCGAATTCATAGTTTTAACTCCAAAATATAAATTTGAAAGAAAAAAAAACATCCGGGAATGTACAACCCAAGCTAGATGAAGAGGCTACGGTTGATATGCCTAAATAAAACGGTTGCAGAGGTCCAAAAACGCCCCAAGAAGAGACATGTTGAAGACAAAACAAAAAAACAGGGTAAGAGATGATCAATGGGAAACAAGCCTATAAATGCAGAGGTGACGCTCAGGACGTGGGTAGATAAACTGTCAATGAAGGGTTCCAAAATGCAGGGTCTAAGCTCCCTTCTAAGTCCAAGATGAAGCTAGGGAAAAGTAAGGGAAAACACCCTATATTGGCGAAGAGATCGACCAACCATGCAAGTTTAAAAGTTCGACGACACATAAAAAGCAGAGTAAGTTTATCCATCCATGCATAAAAAGGCAATTTTAAATTATCCAACAATACATAAAAGGCGGAGTAAATAAATAAAATTATCTATTCAACCATTTACACCGATATACCGATTCCAGCATGAGTCGTAGTGCATTTTATTCTACCAAATTAAAAATTCACACCTTTGCCTTATCGCTTGCTCCGGGTGTTGTCTGCGCACTCCATGTCGCTCCCGCTCGCCGACCGTTGAGACCTCACCGGTACCTCCCAGCCAATCGCTAGGGGTACTCTACTTCCCCCTTATCCCCTTGAGCCGAAAAGGGGCCACACACTGTCCAGATGGTACATCTAGCTCCCAACTCGCCTCGCAAGTCCGAGCTACCACTACTATCAGAGCTGGAAAATCCCAACACTCCACAAGTAATCAGTCAAGTCACAAATCCAACAACGTAACGTTACGCTAACAATTGATCCGCTTCTTCCTCATCTTCCCTTTCTTTTATAGAGTTTTTCCAACCTCCAACTTTCCCTAAATCACATTTAAATCAAGCTTTAATAAAAATATTCTACATATTCTCCTTCGCACTAGTTTCGTCCATCCCCCTCTTTCCTCCAATAATTATTTTCCTTAAATTTATTAATTGTCTCAATTCCCTCACCCACCTAGAGTTGATCCTAAATTTACTCCTAGGTGTTCCTAGATTCCCTTACAGGTTTAAATACTTTCCCTAAAATGAAGTTGCTAAATTAGTTCATTTTAGAAGGTTCTTAATTGGAGATTCCTTACTATGTTGACCTCACTTTTTACCATAAGTTCCCTTCTTTTCTTTATTATGTTTCCTCCATTCCTTAGTTTCCTAATTTTTATTATTCCCTTCTTTCCCCTTTTTACTAGAGCCAAAATGGTAGTTGCGCTATTTACACTTTTCCTTTTATTATTAAATTAATATTTTTTTACACTTCCACAACTTAAATAATTTATTTCTTCTTTTCCATTTAAAACCATGGATTTTAATTAAATTATTACTCTCTTCATTTTCCCCCAAAAATTTATGACGACTAAAACTATTACTTAAGTGGGTTTTTGTTTAAATTTTTATTTTTATTTTTATGGGGTCTTTTTCTTAAGGTTAAACAAAATTTTACCCTAGAGAAGTTTTAGACTTAGGTTTAGATTCTGAACTGGGCGAAAATTATTTAGGGAAGTCATTTTAAGAATTTATTAAGGTGTTAAATGTCTTAGGGCCATCTAGGTTTGTTCCTTCCTCAACATCAGTGCGACGTGCCCTTTAGGATGAACCATGTGCTCCAAGGGTGCCACTCGCCTTGGTTGTTTCTTTTGTGTGACATGCCCTTCAGGATGCACCACATGCTCCAAGGGTTCCACTTGCTAACTTGTGTTTTCTTCGCGCGACGTGCCCTTCAGGATGCACCATGTGCTGCAAGGGTGCCAATCGCCAACTTGACTGATTGGTAGACATCTATAATCCCTGGAGTCAACACTCCGCCAGGTGAACTTGTGGGAGACTAAGGGATCTAAGGAATAAGGCCCCCACGTTATTGCGCACCCCTTAGAATCATCATGAGCAATTGTCGTAGTCTACCCTCATGACATCGTGGATCCTCTCAAAATAGGTAATCGTTAACCTACAGTTCGATCCACGACGGGAGTGCTAGTAGGCTGTGGCAGGGCTGTTGTCCACACCTCTCCCTCAACCTCTTTGGAAATCATGTGTGGCCCCTTTAATACATATGTGAGTTTGGTCAACAAGCTATCGTTAGCCTACATCATCAAAAATTGTGTCAGAACATGTCCACATCAATCATCAAATCAACTAATATCACAGTAAATAAATCAACGTAAATAGCACACTCCCTGACTCAATCCGGAGTCTAAGGGGTTCCATCGATGCCTCTACATCCTCAAGGTCCAAAAACCCTGCACACTCAATAAAACTGAGTCAATAGCACCTGTCTATGTCAAGGCAGTAAAACATCATGTAATCTATCATTACGCATCATAATCAAGGTCAAGAGTTTTAATATCATAAAAGTCCATATCACTTGCGAGCAAGTTTCCTCAAAGAATAATTTTTCTCTGTGCGCTAGAGTGGGATGTCACATTCACACCCTCTTGGTCTAAACTTTGTCCCAAAGTTTCATAGTATAAATTCCAAAAGAAATGTATCCCAGTATCATAAGTCTATATATCAAACAAAAATGGAAACTGTTGGCGCATAGCATATGCATCTTCCCAGGTCACCAAGTGCGGACTATAACTATCCCACTGGACCTTGACCTGATCTACCATTCGACGTCGTAGTTGTCGAACGTGATGATCCAATATGCAGACTGGCTTAGCCATGAGCGCTCCATCGTCTGATACCTACAAGGAACCCATGTCAATCACATGCGTAGGATCACTAATATAATGGCTCAAAACAGATACATGAAAAACATCATGCAAACGCCTCAAAGAATCAGGCAAGGCTAGTCGATAGGCCACGTGCCCCTTTCTCTCCACAATATTGAAAGGTCCCACAAACCTAGGAGAGAGTTTATCTCCCTTTCCAAACTTGATCGAAATCTTATGTGGTTTAACCCGCAAGAAGACTCGATCGTCGACCTCGTATCTACGGTCGACTCGGTGCGCATTGACATAACTCTTCTGTCAATCCTGCGCTTATTTAAGCCTTTGTCTTATGGTTTTCATTTGATCTTCCATTTCTTGGATTGCTTTTGGTCCCACCAGGACCCTATCCTCAAGATGATCCCAACTCAAGGGCGTCTGACACGGTCGCCCATAAAGAAACTCGAAAGGTGCCATCTTAATGGTGCTCTGGTAACTGTTGTTGTAAGTGAACTCTACTGGTGGCAAGAATTCTTCCCAACACTTTTGTTGGTCCATCAAGTACATCCGCAACATGTCTTACAAGGTTTGGCTCATTCGTTTTGTCTGCCCATCAGTCTCCAGGTGGTATGCAGTACTGAAGTTAAGTTGGTTTCCCAAGGCCTCTTGGAAACTTGACCAAAATCGTCCAGTAAACATCGATCCTTGATCGGATATAATCTTCTTAGGAATGCCATGCAGCCTCACAATCTCACTGATGAAAACTCTTACTATGTTAGGTGCCTGATACATCGTATGCACAGGAATAAAGTGAGCACTCTCCGTCGAAGTGTCTACTACCACAAAAATCGAGTCATGTCTCCTTGCCGTCAATGACAACCCAACAATAAAATCCATCGATATGACCTCCCATTTCGATTATGGGATGGAATGTGATTGAAGTAATGCTGTTGGGTATCTATGTTTAGCCTTTACTTGCTAACACTCTAGACATTTGGCCACATAGTTTACTATGTCAACCTTCATTCCCTTCCAGAAGAATAAGGGTTTAAGGTCTACTGTCATCTTCGTGACTCCCGGGTGAGCCACATAGACTGCTCTATGAGCCTAGATCAAGGTCAACATCCTCAACTCGTCGTTTGGTAGTACATAAATCTGAATTTTAAACCTCAATAAACCATCTCTATCAAATGAGTATCCCTCATATCATGGTACCATCATTGTTTTTTGTCTGACAAAACCCTCGGCCTCTTTGTACCAGTCATCGTCACGTTGTAAAGTGAGAATCTTCTCACGTAGATTCGTCTGAAGAGGCAACACCGAAAATATGTGTGGCCTCCGACTCAAAGCATCTTCCACTCAGTTCATTGTTCCCTTTATGTAAGTATATCTCGAAGTCGTACTCTCTAATCAATTCTGACCAACACCATTGTCGCGCATTCAGGTCGCTTTGCGTAAAAATGTGTTGTAGTCCACAATGATCAGTTTTTAGTTCAAATTTTCATCCAACAAGGTAGTGTCTCCAAACCTTCAAGGCATATACGATGGGTAATAACTCCAAATCATGCATCACGTAGTTTTCCTTGTGCCTTCTCAGTTTCCTCGAAATGTAAGCAATCACTCCTCTGTCTTGCATCAAGATTCCACCTAAACCTTCCTTGGATGTGTCAGTGCATACCAAGAAGTCTGCATCCATGTTAGGGACCTTTATTATCAGCACTGTGGTCAACAACTCTTTAAGCCTTTGAAATTATTCTATTCATTTCTTGGTCCAAACAAACTTCTTGTTTTTCTTCTGCAATTCTGTGATCGGATTTGCTATCTTTGAAAATCCCTCAACAAACCGTCGATAGTATCCTGCTAAACCCATAAAACTACACACTTATGTGAAATTAGTTGGCGCAGGCCATTCCATAATAGCCTCAACCTTTGTTGGATCCACGGTGATGCCTTCACTGGAGATGACATGCCCTAAGTAGTGAATCCTCGATTGATAAAAAGAGCATTTGGAAAAATTCCCATACAGTTTGTGCTCTTGTAAACAATGTAGTACCAAGAGAAAGTGCTCATCATGCTCCTCCATCATCCGAGAGTAGATCAAAATATCGTCAATGAATACTTGGATGAACTTTTACAAGTACTCGTGGAACACCCCATTCATCAAACTCATAAATACCCCTGGGGCATTTGTCAGTCCAAACTATAAAACAATAAACTTGTAATGTCCAAATCTCATCTTAAAGGCGGTCTTAGGGATGTCATCCTCCTTGATCCGCAACTTGTGCTACCCCGATCGCAAATCGATCTTGGAGAACACCATCACACCCTTCATTTGATCGAACAGATCATCAATTCTTGGTAAGGGATACTGATTCTTGATGGTAGCCTTGTCCAGTTGACGGTAGTCAATGCAAAGCCTCCATGATCCATCCTTCTTCCGAATTAAAATAACAAGTGCACACCATGGTGACACACTAGGACATATTAGGGCCAAGTCCAACAACTCCTTCAGTTGCATTTTCAACTCTTGAAACTCAGGGGTCGACATCTGATAAGGCGTTCTTGCTATTGGTTTGGTCCCTGGTTTTAGGTCTATGGTAAACTCCAATTCCCTTTCCGGTGGCATCCCCGGTAAATCCTATGGAAATACGTCCGCAAACTCCTTCGCTACCGGAAGGTGTTATAGACCTTCCCCCACTCCCTTTTCATTTAGCGCAAGGATTGAATAAATCTTTCACCCCTTGCGCATACTCTTCCATAGCTGTAAGAAAGAGATGAACCTCAGGGAAACTCCCTGGTTCCATCCTACAATCACACATCTTTGTCCTTCGTCATCAACCAAGCTCAACCATTTCTTCTTATAGTTGAGTATCACCTCATGCAATTCCAACCAATCCATACCGATCACGACGTCGTAAGATCCTAAGATCGTGATGTACAAGTTGACCCTCGTGACAAACTCTCCCAGGTTAAGGGCACAACCCGTAACCTTTCCTCCAACCTTCTGTTTGGCTCTTGAAGCCATCTCTATGAAGCTAAACTCATTCTAATCAACTACCTTCACCTTAATCCTTTTTAGCACTCCACCAGAGATGAAAATATCAGTAGCACCAGGATCTATCAAAACACTAAGGGTCTGGTTAGCGATGGTACCTGTCGTCTCGAGCACAGTCGACTGGTGCTCTGCCTAGCATTTATTCACCGCTGAATGAATTCAATGGGCCTTGCCCATATCTCCCACTATAGTGGGTCCAGATGATCTAAACAATTTAGTCCTTTCCGCAGGTCAGTCGCACTAGTAGTGTGGCTCCCCACACATCCAACACCCCTTCTTCAGCCCAGTAGTCCTGGTATCCAAAGTAGAAGATGATGACCCATTGTCCTAGAACCCTGGTCTGTTTTACTGAACATGCCTAAACTACTGGTGTTGCGGGTGACACTGATGTTGATGTTGTGGTCTGTGATAAGGTGTCCGCTATTGAGGTGGCGGTCGCCGAGGTGTAGTGAAATTGGATCCCCTCTGGAAGCCACGATATCTCGGCGTATGTCTCACACGTGTCTGATGCTACGGTGTTCCATATGAACCCTGCCCTGCTGGTCTCGCTGGATTCCTAGTTTGACCGCCATTGATAAGCTCCTCCTCTACTATGAGGGCCTTCTGGATGGCATCGTGCAAGGTTTGAGGCATCAAAATCCTAACCTTTGGACGAAGGCTTCCATTAAGGCCAAACACAAACTGGTTGACCTTAAGTTTCTCTATCTTAAGGTGTGGAGCATATTGGAGTAGCTCCATAAAATGTGTCTTGTACTCGGGCACCATACAACCTCCCTGTCGTAATGTGTTGAACTCATTGAGTTGACGCTCAATGAATTCCTCTGAAAGGTACCTCTCTCAGAACGGTTCCTCGAACAGTTTCCATGACACGTCTTCAACGGCCATGTTCAGCTGCGGTAGGAGCGTCTTCCACCATAGAAGGGCGCTCCCCTTTAGTTGAAAGACCGCCATGCAGACCTTCATGTTGGAGGTATAATTACGAAGTGCGAAGCACATTGCCATGTTCTCCAACCATGCCTTAGTGGTTTCACCGTCCGGGGCACCAAAGAACTCAGGAAATTTGACCTTCTTGAGTTCTCGGTGAATGCTACGAGTAACGGCTAGTGCACGCGGTGGAACCTCAGCGAGCACCACTGCCCTGGCCTTGTCTATGTCCAATCGACTGATCAATTCCTCAGACATGCACTGAAAAGACCTCATCATCCCGACAACGTCGCCAAATGCTATCTTCTCCTGTCCGAGAACCTACTCACCTCCCTGGGGGTTAGACCCCTCAGGCACAGATGCTACTGGAGGTGTCACGCCTCCTCCCCTAGCACCTCGTTGTCTTCCTCCATGACGTCCTCTAACCATGATTACCTCCATGCACACAATCAACTCGTTTAGCAACAGTATAATCAAATCATGTCATGTAAATGAAATCCATAGCGAATCCCAAGTCACGGGTTGAACCTGGATCTGATACCATATGTAACGATCCTCCTCGTTACGACGAAAAACCTCTTATAACAAGTACAATTTTTTTTTGTGTTTTTAAAAGTGTGTGCACGTGTGTACAAGTGAAACAACACATTTGACTCTGCGTCGCCACCTGACGACGAACAAGATGCAAACCACGACAGCCACTTCAAGATGACATAAGATGCACCACAAGAACTGTATGCATTTAATGACCAACAATTGACTATAAAAAGAATGACTTCCCGCCCGTCCTACCCTGCAATGGTTAGGACCTCCAAGACACATAAGCAATGCTCAATCCCAGGTTCCCATTGATTTTAACCATTTAAGTTCTCGGGGCTGGTGACTGTTCTGAGGAACATGGAGGTGTCTACATCCTTCCCGACTCCATCTAGACCAACTAAATATGCTAAATCGACCACAACAAGATGATCTTGCACGATAAGGTTATATGAAACAACATGCATCACATGAATTTCTACATTTCAAGAGAAATTGGTTACTAAATCCAAATGGAATGACATAAGCGCGTGCACAAGGAAACTAACTTTATTTAAATTCAAGAAGCAAGGTAGTCACCTACTTTACTCAAGGCGCGGAATTAATCAGTCATGAATTCAACTGTAGCTATATACCATGATGCACAACAAGTATCGACTAAATCATGGAGCAATGAAATCATTTACATCCGTCTCACCCCTCTACCATTTTAGGGAGCATACATTATGTTATTGCCAAACAATTTCCTCGTTCTTGCGCCTCTGTTAAAGGCATGCGAGTAACAATTTGCAATTTGATTTAAACTAGGTGAAATACATTATTTTAATCAAAATAACTATATGGTTTGTGACTTAAATACCATTTATGATGAGTTTTCACTATCTATTAAATAAATAAAACAAACAATCAGGATTCCAAGATTCGATTGCATTTAGGAAGCCTATACATATATCCTTGAAATTTATTGTAATTTACACTACAAAATTTCTCTATATATATATCTATTAGTTAAATTACACTATGTAAATATCTATTGAACAACCTGATCAACATTGAGGATTCCTTTGCATTCACCAAGCCTATACATATCTCTTTGAATTGATAGTAATTTACACTACAAAAACCAATCAAGAAGGTCAAGGTCTTTTAATTGAAATTACATGTGTCATAATTATAGTAGTATTTATTGGAATTGGGATTTACTATTATCCTAAGTAATCCAATTTCAATATATAATGCTCCATATTCAATGGTTCACAAATTCATTAAGAATAATAAATAACATGACAATTTTATTACAGTAGTATTATGCATCCCCATTTGACTAACAATCTATTACAGTACCGTGCATTGACATTCCATTACATTCAATAACATTTCATTGCATTTACATTACATTACATTACATCTCGTTACATTGATCATTACCCTAAACAATATAACATTAACCTTTACATGACCTGAACATTTCATAAGCAATAACAACAAATCACCTTCTTGAAAAACACAGGTCACTAGCTCTTGGCATTAAAACTACATCACACTGTCCTCCACATTTATTGTTGTTAGGTTTGCTAAGGAAAAATGTTAAGAACTAATTTCATACTAATAACAGATCTTGTTTACACTAAAACAACAAAACTAATTAACCACATTGATTTCTATATCTCTATATATATTTATATACTCTTCTTAATTTCCAATTAATTTCTCCTTTTGTTGTTAGTGGAATAGGTAGAATCAAGTTATAAATCTAACAGAGGTGAATTAAATCGCAGAGAGGAATTGGTACTTTAAATTAGGTAGAAACGGATCTATTATTACAACATGGCCCTCATTACTTGCTGCATTCAATTAACAGCTACATACATGGATCACGAGAAATCTGGACGTAATTGACTGATAAATTCAACATGTCGGAAGCTCTCTATTTACAGATTTAAACTTAGTTATATACATATGCATAAGTGCCTTTAAAATCTATGTGAAAATAGAAACGATTCTGTTGATTCAATAATCACCCAACTATATACATACGGTTATACATAGTTATATACAGTTATATATATATGATCAGGGTCGAATTTAGGTAGTGTTTTTTTGTTTTTTTTTATTTCAGCTACAGAGGCCAAGAAGGAAATTTGCTAGGACAAGCACCCTTAACCCCAACACCAATTGAAATTGTCTAGAACGAGTCCCACCAAAATCAAACACCACAAAAATGCCAGAACAAAATTCTTCAATTGATCTTAAGATAAAAATGCTAGAACGAAAAATTCCAGAACGAAGGGCCAGATCAAACGCCACATCAATTGATCTTAAGATAAAATAAAAATTCCAAACGAAAAATACCAGAACGAAGGGCCAGGTTGAAACGCCAGATCAATTGATCTTAGGATAAAAAAAAATGCCAAATGAAAAATGCCGGAATGAAGGGCCAGGTCGAAACGCCAGATCAACTGATCTTAGGATAAAAAAAATGCCAAACGAAAAATCCCAGAACGACTCACCTAATTCATAGTTTTAAATCCAAAATATAAATGCGAAAGAAAAAAAAAACCTCTAGGAATGTACAACCCAAGATGGAGGAAGAGGCTACGGTTGATATGCCTAAATAAAACATTGCATAGGTCCAAAAACTCCCCAAGAAGAGGCATGTTGAAGACAAAACAAAAAAACAGGGTAAGAGATGATCAACGGGAACCAAGCCCATAAATGTAGAGGCGACGCTCAGGACGCGCGCAGATAAATTGTCAAGGAAGGGTTCCAAAATGTAGGGTGTAAGCTCCCTTCTAAGTCCAAGATGAAGCTAGCAAAAAGTAAGGGAAAACACTCTGCATTGGTGAAGAGATTGACCAACCATGCAAGTTTAAAAGTTCGACGACGCATAAAAAGAAGAGTAAGTTTATCAATCCATGCATAAAAATGCAAGGTTAAATTATCCAACAATACATAAAAGGAGGATTAAATAAATAAAAATAGATATTCAACCATTTACACCGATATACCAATCCCAGCATGAGTTGTAGTGCATTTTATTCTACCAAATTAAAAATTCATACCTTTGCCTTATCGCTTGCTCCGGGTGTCCTCTGTGTGCTCCATGTCGCTCCCGCTCACCGACCGTCGAGACCTCACCAGTACCTCTCAGCCAATATCTAGGGGTACTTTGCTTCCCCCTTAGCCCCATGAGCCACAAAGGGGCCACACACTATCCAGATGGTACATCTAGCTCCTAGCTCGCCTCGCAAGGCTGAGCTACCACTCCTATCCAAGATGGAAAATCTCAACTCTCCACAAGTAATCAGTCAAGTCACAAATCCGGCGGTGTAACATTACGCTAACAACCCATCCCCTTGTTCCTCATCTTCCCTTTCTTTTATAGAGTTTTTCCAACCTCCAACTTTCCCTAAATCACATTTAAATTAAGTTTTAATAAAAATATTCTAAATATTCTCCTTCGCACAAGTGTCGTCCATCCCCCTCTTTCCTCCAATAATTATTTTCTTTAAATTTATTAATTGTCTCAATTCCCTCACCCACCAAGAGTTGCTCCTAAATTTACTCCCAGGTGTTCCTACATTCCCTTACAGGTTTAAATACTTTCCCTAAAATGAAGTTGCTAAATTAGTTCATTTTAGAAGGTTCTTAATTGTAGATTCCTTACTATGTTAACCTCGCTTTTTACCATAAGTTCCCTTCTTTACTTTATTATGTTTCCTCCATTCCTTAGTTTCCTAATTTTTAGTATTCCCTTCTTTCCCCTTTTTATTAGAGCTAAAATGGCAGTTGCACTATTTACTCTTTTCCTTTTATTATTAAATTAATATCTTTTTACACTTCCACAACTTAAATAATTTATTTCTTCTTTTCAATTTAAAACCATGGATTTTAATTAAATTATTACTCGCTTCATTTTAACCCAAAAATTTATGAAGAATAAAACTATTACCTAAGTGGGTTTTTGTTTAAATTTTTATTTTTATTTTTATAGGGACTTTTTCTTAAGGTTAAACAAAATTTTACCCTAGAGAAATTTTAGACTTAGGTTTAGATTCTGAACTGGGCGACAATTATTTAGGGAAGTCGTTTTAAGAATTTATTAAGGTGTTAAATGTCTTAAGGCCATCTAGGTTTGTTCCTTCCTCAACATCAATGTGACGTGCCCTTCAGGACACACCACGTGCTCCAAGGGTGCCACTCACCTCGGTTGTTTCTTTTATGCGACGTGCCCTTCAGGATGCACCACATGCTCCAAGGGTGCCACTCACTAACTTCTGTTTCTTTCACGCGTCGTGCCCTTCAGGATGCACCACGTGCTCCAAGGGTGCCACTCGCCAACTTGACTGATTGGTAGACATCTATAACCCCTGGAGTCAACACTCCGCCAGGTGAACTTGTGGGTGACTAAGGTCTCTAAGGAATAAGGCCGTCGCCTTATTTCATGCCCCTTAGAATAATCGTGAGCGACTGTCGCAGTCTACCCTCACAGCATCATGGATCCTCTTGAACTAGGTAATTGTTAACCTACAGTTTGAGCCATGGCGGGAGTACTAGTAGGCTGTGGCAGGGCTGCTTTCCACACCTCTCCCTCAACCTCTCCGGAAATTGTGTGAAACCCATTTACTCCATATGTGAGTCTAGTCAGCAAGCTATCATCAGCCTTCATCATCAACAATCATGTCAGAATATGTCCACATCAATCATCAAATCAATGAATATCACAATAAATAAATCAACCCAAATAGCACACTCCCTGACTCAATCCAGAGTCCAAGGGGTTCCATCGATGCCTCTTTATCCTCAAGGTCCAAAAACCCTGCACACTTAATAAAACTGAGTCAATAGAACCTGTCTATGTCAAGGCAGTAAAACATCATGTAATCTATCATAACGCATCATAATCAAGGTCAAGAGTTTTAATATCGTAAAAGTCCAGATCAGTTGCGAGAAAGTGTCCTCAAAGAATAAGTTTTCTCTGTGTGCCAGAGCGGGATGTCACAGGTTCTACCCAAATAAAATGCCAATCAATAATGTGGTTAGGATCATGTACATACTTTTTCATCAAAGAGGCATGAAACAGATTATGCACATTCATAGAAGCAGGAAATGCCAACACGTATGGAACTGTCCCTATTGTGTCTAATGTTTCAAATGGACCAAAAAATATGGCTATTATCTTTGTACAACTACCCAACTTCACAGAGCTCTTCCTAGGCTTCAATTTCAAAAGTTCATGCTCTCCCACATTAAACTATCTTGTTGTCATATTTTTATTTGCATAAATTTTCTATCGATCTTGTGCTTCCTTCAAATTATTCTGAATTCTAACCATTTGGTAATCCATATCCTTGAGAAATTATTTCTCAAGTACCACTCTATCAGTTGAGTTATCCCAACTGACTGGAGTATTACATTTCCTACCATACAAATCTTCAAAGGGGATCATTTTCAATGAAGCTTGATACCCATTATTATATAAAAACTCAAACAAATTCAAGTAATCCTCCCACTTAAATGGATTTTCCATCACATACATTCTTAAAATTTCCTTAACAACTTGGTAGACTCTTTCTATGTGCCCATCTGAATATGGATGGTATGTTGTGAAATTTTTTATTTTTGCACCAAAACCCTTGAATAATCTCCTCCAAATGTTTGAAGTGAACTTTTTATCTCTATCTAACACAATTTCCTTAGGTATTCCATGCAACCTAGAAATATCCATCATGTAAATTTATGCAATATTAGTTGTTTTATGTGTCATTTTTATAGGGACAAAATGAGAGGCCTTTGTTAATTTTTCAGCAACTAGCATTATTGAATCATTTTTCCTTGTTGTCCTCGGCAATTTAGTTATTAAATCGATGGTCACCACTTCCCATTTCTTCTCTGGAATTGGTAATGGTTGTAACAAACCAATTGGTTATCTATGCTCATCCTCCACTCTTTGGAATTCCATACATATGGTGATGTATTCAGCAACATCTTTCTTCATTCTTGGCCAAATGAATTGGCTTCTCACTCCTGTAATTGTTTTCTGGTAACCGATATGTCTGACATACAAAATATTATTCATTTCTTTTAGTACCAAATTCCTAAGTTCTCTAAAACTAGGAATGTAAATTATATTTTTATGCATAAGTAATCCATCTCCCTTAATCTCGTATCCTCTGATTTTTTGTAGTACATTTTCCTATTGTAATGTTTCTTTTACCTATAGGTAATGTCGATCTGTAATAGCAACATCTAAAATTATACTCCTCAAATATGATTGATGCATAATAATTGGTGTAGCACGCATGATATGTAATGTTGTAGCACATGATATGTATTATTCAACTGTGTGCATCAACAACTTTTTTTTATTTTCCTTTGATATGTTTGATGTCAAAAAAATATTCACTTAAAAATTCCAACCATATTGTCCACCTAATATTCAAGTTGTTTTTTCAAAAAGATATTGCAGAGAACTATGGTTTATTCTTAATTCAAATATATTTCCCATGAGATAATGCCTCTACATATTCAATGCATGAACAATGGAAGCAAGTTCCAAGTCATGCATGGCATAGTTACTCTCATTTTATTTAATAGTTTTGGATTGATAAGCAATGAAATGCCCATTTTGAGTGAGGAATCAACCAATTCCTTCCTTGCATGCATCTATACATACCAAAATTTTTTCATTTGGGTCATAAATATTTAAAATAGGTGCACTAATAAGTAATTATTTCAACAAGTGAAAGTTCTCTTCACACTTAGTTGGCCATTCAAATCTAATTCCCTTATTTTGTGAAGAAGTGATGGGATGATCAATATTATAGAACCTTGTTATAAATATTATGTAGTGACCAACTAATCCCATTAAATATATGACTTATGAAACATCATTGGGTGTTTTCCATAATCTAATGGCTTCAATCTTATTTGGATCCACTGTTATAACTTATTCTGGAATCTGAAATAATGTGTCCCAAGTAATAGATTTTTTCTTGGTAAAAACAACACTTACTAATCTTGTTGTACAATTGATTTTCCCTCAAAACTTGCAAAACCAAGCTCAAGTGATATTCATTCTCTTCTTATGACTTAGAATATATAAATATGGCATCCAAGAATAGAGTGACAAAATTATCAAGATAATTTATGAATATTCCATTAATTAATCACATAAATACAATTGGTGCATTGGAAAGCCCAAATGACACCACTAAAAATTCATAATGCTCATGCCTGGTTCTGAAGGTTTTCTTATTGATGTCTTCTTCCTTGATTCTTACCTGGTGGTATATTGATCTCAAGTCTATTTTTGAAAATATATTTTCCCATGTTAGCTTATCAAAGAGGTCATCAATTATGGGTAGAGGGTACTTGTTCTTCACAGTGGATTTATTTAGTTGTCTAAAGTCAATACATAGCCTCAATGCTCCATACTTCTTTCTGACAAAGAATATTAGTGCTCCCGAAGGTGAAACACTTGGATGTATGTACTTTGTCTTCATTAATTCTTCCAGTTGCATTTGTAGTTCCTTTAATTATGGTATACTCATTATGTAAGGTGTTTTTTATACTGGGGTAGCTCCTAGTACTAGATCAATAGAGAAATATATCTCCCTCTTTGGTGGAAAACCTAGTATTTCTTGGAATACATGTTCAAACTCTTGTAGTACATACAAATATTCAAGGCTTGGTGATTTTGTCCTTTTTGGATCCTTCACATGGGCTGCATGTTAGAAAAAATAGGATCAATGAGTAATAAAAAAAAATGTGTAAATAAAACATAGTAGATAGACAATACAATAGAGACACACATATACATGGTTCACCCACTTTGGGCTACGTCCACCATAGAAATTCCAAAGTACTTCCTTTTTATTATCCAAAAAATGAAGGGATACAACCTACAACACACCCATTGTAACTTTCTCTTCTTTATCTCATAGTATCCTCTCTCATAATACAATATTCAATATACTAAGGACATAATCACAATACAATTCCTCATAAAAGAGGGTTTCCTTCTAGGGAAAAAAATCCCAACATGACTTCTACCATTAGATTTGTGACCTTATAATGAACTAAACATATTTACTACAAAATTACAATATTTGAATTTCATATCCTACAATTTTCATTATGTATCCTATAGTCTCTTTGACCTACATATAAATTAGGAAGATAATCAGGCTCCACAACCATCAATCTCCCACTTGGAGACTAATCACAAGAACTCCATTGTTGGTGTGCCTGTTGGACTATGATCCACCTTGTACCTGGAAAATTTATCATATTCACCTTCATGCGTAAATACTAACTAAAATTGATCAAGAAATTTGTTTCTCCCTAACTACTACATTTGTTAGCATGTTTACAGGATTATGACTAGTATGTATCTTTTCCAACTTCAATTTTCCATCTTCCAAAATAGACGATATGAAATGGTACCTGATTCGTATATGATTAGTAATCTAGAATGATCCAAGAATGCGCATAGAGGTCCAGAAAGATATGGAGCATCCATAGAGGTCCATAATGGTTCAAAAATGATCAAAAATTAAATTCCTTGAATCCTCCCAAACATTCCATCATTTTGTAGATCTAGGCAATAGATTTCCTATAGTGAAAACTTCTCCTTAAATGACGTTTGTATGAAAAAGGTATGAGCGATCAAAGTTCCAGTCAAACCTAGAAAAAAGGTCAAAGGTCAAAGTATAAGGGAAAATAAAAGGGTGAAAAGTGTCACCACTACAAGGGTGACATCTGGCACCTAAATATTGCAAGTTGGTTGGGAAAGGTACAATCCAACTATAGGTTGAAAAGGGGATGAGTTATATTATCACATATGGAATTGAAGAGACAATGAGAGGTTGCCACATGACAACCTCCCATTGTCATTGTTAAGCCCTAATATTGGCTCATTACCACTTAATTGGGGCATATTAGATTAGTAATGTTATTTTATTTATGTCGGCTTTAGGCCATTAGTTGTGATTTAGATTAGTAATGTTATTTTATTTATGTCGGCTTTAGG
>ML777370.1:477733-488576 GCA_009831015.1 Picea engelmannii | reverse complement strand
AATTAAAAAAAATTCTACGGGAATATGGTATTCAGTGGGAATGGAACCCCTGACCAACCAAATATAACAAAGACTTAAAAAACCTCCACTAACCAAAAATCCATGTATGTGCTTTGCTAAAAAAAAACCAATGAATTTTCAATTAAGTGGATTTGTGGGGTAGCGTGATGGGTGCATTTGCTTATGAACTAACCAAAAAATATTTACAATGTATGCCACAAATTTAGGGACTTGGTTAGAAGGGGTGCCCTATTTAATGGCACACACCCAAAGAAATAGGACACATAATTTATGCAGAGAATTTCCTTGCAATGTGTGCCAAAGGTACTAGGCATATGAGGTAACACCGTAAAGCATGTCAAGGGGTACCTTGATGGAATTTTAAGTATTTTATATCAATTTTTCATGTTTTTCACCAGTAATTTAATGGTGCACTTTGTTTCTGCATTTGACAAATATGTAAAAGGGTCATTGTAAAACACAACAATTTGATCCTTAATCTAAGAAGTCTCTATTCGATGTGGACCTGGAGTGGTAGCCCAAATTGGGTGAAATCCATTTTCTCCAACTTTAGTACATGATTATATTATTTTTATTCATTTCAAGTTCAATTATTTTGAAGTCATATATCATTAAAGTGGATTTAGTTAGATAAGTATTTCACATGTAATTTGAAAAATTGTCAAGCGATCATTTTATTTTTAAGATCAAGTAGATGTCTATGTGTATTTAAACTTAATAGGATCTAAGGATTTCTCAAATCACTTATTCTTATAATGGGAGGCTAAGTTATTTGCAATATAAATGACACTTTGGCTATCACATTACAACTTGATATTCACCTGCTACTTTCCTAATTCCTCCATAAAAATCTATAGCCAAATCATCTCTTTACTAGCCTCTGTAGTAGTAACATATTTTTCTTTCCTTGTTTAAAGTACAACAACCTTTTGTAGTTTCGAAATACAAATTATTTTTGTTCCACCTACAATGAAAACATACCCTTTAGTTCCGCTCGTGATATCTTTACCACCTTCCATATTTGAATCAACATATCCCAGTAGAATAGTGTTTAAACCTCCAAAACATAATGCATCAGTACTAGTACTTCTAAAATACCTTAGAATTCACTTTACTATCTCCAAATGTTCTTTACCTGGATTGTTCATATGCCTTCTCACAACTCCCACTACATGTGAAATATATAGTCTTGTGCACACCATCACATACATCAAGATACCAACTTCTGATGAATAAGGGACCTTGGACATGTATTCTATGTGTTTCTCTATCTCGGGACACATTTTCTTGGTTAATTTTAAATGGCTGGTGAATGGTGTGTTAATTGGTTTTGCATTCTGCATTTGAAACCTCTCAAAAACCTTCTCTATGTACTCACCCTAGGACAATGTCTATTTGTGATTTTCCATTTCTCTTATTATTATCATACCAAGGATTTTCTTTGCAACACCCAAATCCTTCAGTACAAATGAATTATATTATTTCTTCTTCAGGACATTTATATCCTACATGTTATACCCTACAATAAGCATGTCATCTACATACAATAGAAATATAATATAGCTTCCATTTTCTAGCCTCTTAAAATAAACGCATTGATCATAATGAACTCTAATATAACCTTGTTCTATCATAAACCTGCCAAACTTCAAATACCACTTCCTTGGATCTTTCTTTAGTAAATACAAGCACTTCTTCAACTTTCATACCCAATTATTGTTCCCTTTCACCTCATACCCCTGTGGTTGTTGCATATAAATCTCTTCATCCAAATCCCCATGGAGAAAACCTATTTTTTCATCTATTTGGTCAAGTTGAAAATCTTCTACTGCCCCAAGACTTAAGATGGTCCTAACTGAAGTCATTTTAACAACAAGAGAAAAAATGTCATCAAAATATATACCTTTTTTATTTTCAAACCCTTTTACAACAATTATGGCCTTGTACCATGTTTTTCCTCCATGTTCTTCCTGTAACCTATAAACTAAATTATTTTGTAATGCTCTTTTTCCTCCAGGAAATTGAACATAGTCCCAAGTTTATTTATTTACCAAGTAATCTATTTCCTCTTTCATTCCTTTCTCCCACTTATTTTTAGTGTCTACCTGCAATGCCTCTTTATAAATTTCTGGTTCACCAGAATCAACCAACAATAAATAATACAGTGAAGGAGAGTATCATTCATGGGGTCTACTTAACTTGGTAGGTCTTCTCAAAACACTTGCAGTAGTTTGAGGTGCCTATTGCTCCTGTTATTTTACATTTTGATTTTTTGGTACCTTTGGAGTTTCTTTTTCAGTGATATCATCAAGCATTGTGTATTCTGGTTTTCCTTTTTCTCATGTCTTTCCCTGCAACTGATATTTTTACATGAACTTCTCATTGAATATAAAATATCTATTCCTGATAATTTTTTGATTTTGATAATCCCATAACGGATAACCAAAATCATTAACATTGTATCCAATAAAGGTACACTTCTTGGATTTTTTTTCCATCTTTGTTCTATTTTCTTTATCAATATTGACAAATTCTTCACAATCAAAATTCTTCATAAATGAATAGTTTAACTTTTTACATGTCCATGCCTCATGTCGAATGCCACCATCCAAGAAACTTGAAGGCACTTTTTTTTATTAGTTAAACAACAATATCTACAACATATTCCAAGAACTGTAAGTGAAATCCATCATGTAGTCTCATACTCCTTGCATGTTCCATGATTGTAATGTTCATCCTTTCTAACACACTATTTGCTTTTGGTGTTCCTAGAAAAGTCTTCTCTTTACGAATCACATGGTATGAACAATAATATTGAAACTCTTTACTGTAGTACTCACCTTCATTGTCGTATTTGAGACACTTCAAACTTTTTCATATCTCATTCTCAACGAAATCTTTCCATTTCTTAAAAGTGTCAAAAACATCATATTTTTGTTGAATGAAATAAACCCAAGTTTTTCTAGTTGCATTGTCAATAAAACTAACACAATAACGATATACAACAAGATATTATACATGAGTTAGTCCCCATAAATATGTATGTAGAAGCTCTAATTTTTCACTCTTATTTTCCTTTCGGACTTTGAAAAATATGACTCCCTTATGTTTTCCGTAAACATAGTGCTCACATAAATCAAATCAATTTGTTTGAGATATAGAAAAAAATTCCTTTTGTGAAGTATCTTCATTTGTTTCTTACTCATCCACTCTTGTAGAAGATAAAGAGATAGAATAGTCAACATTACCAGTACAAAAATACAATGTACCTACCTTATCTCCTTTTTCTATCACTAGTGTTCCTTTAGTGACATTTCATGCCTTATATGTAAATGTATATATACAACCTTCACTTTCCAACTACCCTATTGAAATTATATTTTTTCTTAGATATGGAACATGTATTACCTCTTTCAACATCCATTGATTTCCATTATTTTTCTTTTTTTGTACCTTACCCATTCCAACAATTTTAGATGGTGCATCATCACCCAAATGAACCTATCCAAAATCATCTTGAACATACTATTGAAAATGTTTCCTATTGGGAGTGGCATGAAATGAAGCCCCTAAATATACTACCCAAAAATCAATAATATTATCTAAATAAATAATTGAAGAACTTTGTAACATATCACTTGCTACATTTACTTCCTAATTTTTCTCTTCTTGTCCATCTTTTTGTTTCTTTGTATCTTTGAAGTATTTATTCAGATGTCCTCTCTTCCCATAATTCTAGCACTCTATCTTTCCCTTTATTTGTTTGTATCTTCCCTTCCTAGAATTTCTATAGTTCTCTGTACTCTTTTCTCTTTCCTTTTGTCTTCCCCTATTATCCACGATCAGTGAATTACCTGTTGTCTCACCTATTTTTTTCCCTTGCATTTCCTCGCTAAGGATAACACCAATAACATTATTGAATTTCATAGTGTTTTAACGAGAGAGATAGTTACTTACAACCATGACCAAGTCATTCTAGATTTCTAGCAATGAGAACACGATTATAAGATCCCTAACCTCATCATCAAATAACACTTTAAAAAAATTATCTGATTGGAAATAATATTTAATTAATTTAAACAATATGCAACATGCCCATCTTTTGAAATATTCATATTAAATAATCAGTTCATTAGAAATACCATGTTAGAGGCAAAGGGTTTTTCATATAGTCTATACAGTGCCTTAATCATAGCATTCATTATTTTTTATTTCAAAATATTGAAATCCATTAATGCTACCAGGCATAGCCATATCATTCCTGGTTCCTTTATGTCACAAACCTCCCATTCTTCATCCTTCATGGCCATCAAATTCTTTGCTATTTTTCCCAATGCTAGGAATACATACTTCTGACATAATAATATTCCATTGCATATTCCATACCTAGTAGTTTTGTGTAATGATCCCAAGCCATTATGCAAGGATCATCACTATTTTGGTGTCTTTTAAAAACTTTTTCTGAGTGAGGTATTTCGTCAAACACTTTGTTGATCTACCTTTTAGATGTGTTTATATGTGTGTATGCAAGAAATAATAGAAATATATAACCATGGAACATACCTCAACCATATGCAATAAGATAGACAAGCCAAAACATCTCGATTCTTCTTTATTCATAAAATAGAGAAACCTGCTACAATGAAGATACCGATATGGAATGCTCAACAAATGGCCAAGAAGATAGACAATAGATAAGAGCTACTACAAAATTCTCTTGCTAATAAAAAATATGCCTCCAAAGGATGAATGAGAAATGAATATCAATACAAGAAGATATGAATGCCAAACTCTCCAGCTAAAGAATGCCACGCTCCAATAGAAGGTTGAAACCCTCAATAACTCGGCCCTACTGCCAAAAGTGTCCAATCACCCTAATAAATATGCCAACTGATAGATTGGGTGATGTTAAGAACAACCCAGGTGACCGAATCTCCAAGATCCCTCTCAATCTCTGTAGAGCTGAAATCCCCCATTGAATGGTGCGCCCCACTAGATGACTGAAACCCTAGATAATTCGTCCCTTCTGCCAAAAGTGTCCAATCACCCTAATAAATATGCCAACTGATATATTGGGTGATAGTAAAAACAACCCAGGTGATCGAATCTCCAAGATCCCTCTCAATCTCTGTAGATCTGAAATCCCCCACTGAATGGTGCGCCCCACTAGGTGACTGAAACCCTAGATAATTAGGCCCTGCTGAAGGAGTCCTCCAAATGCTCTGAAACTCTCTAGAAATATAGATCAGGACACTACAAGTAACTAGGTAAAGTCTCAGGGTCAGATCTGAAGTGTAACCCCTCCAAACGGACTAGATCTGGATCTCAAAAAATGCCCTCCTTCTCTTCAATTCACCCCACTTCTCAAGAAATAATCTGAGCCATAAAACTATCTTAGAAAGCACTAGATCTGATGTCCAAGGCCCTACAATGAAAACCCAACTGATAGAATCCTCAACGGCCCTGTCAATCTCCTACAACGAATCTCTCTCCAAAGATGGTGCACCCCTCTTGCTGGAATCCCTCAACTAGTGCGCCCTCTCTCTATCTGCACATGAAATTTATGTAGAATCCTCCTGCAACTGAGCATATCTAGAACTAGAATGGTGTGGGAGAGTATTGCATCTCTGAGACCAATCTTGGGACAACATAGGTGGAATCTTTCACCACCGAATCGTCCTCTAGGGTTTGTTATGTCAAAACCCTCAAAACCCCCAATATTGGGCTCACTAGCTAGAAGCCAGAAATCAAAATAAGATCATACATGAATCAATGAGAAGAGGATCTTGCCTTTCCTTTATACTTTTGGCTCACCTTGTCCCTCCAAAGTTACTTTCATTTTATTAATATTTAATTAATTAATTAAATCACTTTAATTAATTAATTAACCTTTTTACCTTTGAGAAGCTCCTTATCTCTCCTTGTGGCTTCCCTGGCCACTGAAAGTCACTTCTAGCCATCCCATCCTGTAGTGTTTCTCCTCCTGATTCCAATGAGCTATTACACTGAGAGGTTCCTCCAAGTAATGTGCCGAAAATGACCTCTTCAGTGAATACCATTGACTTATGGCTCAAAATAGTCAAAATCATGGAAATCGTCAGAATGCAATGAAACCACAACCAACCTGTGCGAAATGTCTCATAATGATGGAATATGATATTAAATGTAATATGGACCCCACAATTCCCCTCAAATACCCCTGTACTCACTATAACCTCCATCTAGCTACTCTGGTCATCATAACCCTCTGCACTGTGATGATGTCCCAAAGTGGGGACAATACAATCCTCCCTGCTAGAAAATTGCTTGTCCTCAAGCAATAACCAAATAATCTCAAATAAAATACCAGGATCCCATGTCCATATATGGGGTACATAGTAGAACCCCTCCAAATATGAACAATAGTACACTCCACCCCCTGGATCCCATATCAGGAAGTGAATTGCAATACTCTGCGAAGCATAGTCCTAAAAGATATCAAACCTGTGAACCTCCTACACATGACACATGGACTCATCTTGGAATGAGTCCATCCTCCAAATATCTACCAAGATCCACACGGCCTCCATCAACTGCTCATGATGATTCCAGCAATAGGTGCCGCCAGACCTCCATGAGACTCCCTCACACTTTGTGCTCCCCTCAACACTAAAGCTAAATGGAAAGTTAGAACAACTTTCCCCTGCAAAGGTCCACTTGCCCCTATTAGTTAGTGAAATGCTCAACCCTGCAATCCCTAGGTCCCATGCTAACCTCTGTCGAAGGTCACCATGATGACACTGCACTACTCTCACCATGATTGTCTGCCCCCTGCATACATCCTGAATCCTCCTCTCCTGGATCCTCAAGCTGAAACACCTGTGACCACCGGCCCTGCTGTCTAGAAACTATACCTGTAAAGGCATCTTTGTAGAAGAAGTACCTATCCAAACATCTCCATGCCCTATCATGATCATCATGCGAAAGGAAGGGTCTTGCCCCATAGGACAAGTACCTGCAGACCCACTCCAAACCAAACCAAGGTGGAGTGTGTGGCTCTCTAGTGCGACCTAGGTCAACATGAGCATCGTGCTAAAAAAACAGATTCATGGGTCCCATGGAAAGCCTGGATTTTATCACTTCCAATCTCCTCTAACTACTCATGTGTGAAGCTAATCACTGTTAGAAGCCCTCTGTGCTCATCTATTGTCACCTGCTCTATGATGCTCACCATCACACACCAAGTCTCAAATGTCTATCTAACTCGGTCCACCTCTAACCTATTGTATGTCGTAAAAGTACTCCTATCATGAAGTCTCGACCTACTCACTCTCCATGTCCTCAGCCAGGGCCTATCCCTCCTCATCCTGTTGTCTATGATAAAAGTGTCAGGATGGGTTAATAGAAACATCTACAACTGACTGTAGGGTTGAAAGGTGTCGCATGCTTTGGTCAATCCCAAGGATTCGACCAGAAGCTCATCCATTGGTATCCATGATAACTGCTTGCTTGTATTCATCACTAAACCCCAATCATCAGGTACAATCAGAAGCAACTCCTCCAACTGCTAGTAAACCACTATCCATCTCCACTCACCCACGCAACTTCCAAAATAGTGAAGGCAAGTTCTCAAAATCATATGCTGCTGCAAAGGAGTGGTACCTAGATGCTCCCCTAAGTGTGTCTCCTCCCTGCCAGGCAATACACCCCTCTGAATCCCACCATACATCTCAACATGTCTCTGTGAGCTATCCCGCATCACTGTATGCTCCGACATACTCTTGTGATCTCCCGCAAACTCATGTCGCATCATAGATCCTGGGCGTATGGTTGGATCAATCTCTATATGGAGATCAACCACTCCCAAGACAAAAATGGAAGTGTCCCCCATCAACTGGTGCTCCTCTGCTGGATCATCAACATCCTCTGTCAACGTGACTGACTGATACATCTGAGTGTCCACTAAGACAGATGAAGTGGATCTTTGATGGATCTCCTCATGAGACTCATATGTCCTAGACTCTGATTCTTGAAGGGCAGTCTATGTGCCTCTCAAGAGTCCTTGAGTGCTCTCCAACTCCTGACTAATTCTGTCCATCTCCAACTCCTACTCCCTCAGAGCCTCCTGATACATCTCACCAACCCTCAGTAGATAATCCTTGTCTGTCAACAACTGTTGGTAGTCATTCATGATAGTGCTAACTCTAGAATCCCCGAAAACACCCTCTACATAAGATGACATGCTGAACTATTCACTGTATACCGTGTTGCTGGGTACTCTTATATGCCACTGCATCTCATCACTAGATTCCATCTCCCCTTGACTCACACGGTATCCTGTATGAGTAGATGTATCCTCCTGTGCACTCAACCTGCTACTATCTTCTGTGCCTGGATCCCATAGAGATGTATTCAGACACGTGCTATGGTCATCTTGACTGCTAAAAAGTGTGTCCTCATCAATGTAGACCGATCCTAGAAGTAAGTGCTCCATCAACCTGTCATCCTCTGGAATCTGCTCAACCAATGGAGTCTCCAACATCTGTGACTCCATCTCCTCTGGCTGACCTATATGTGTGAGGTCAACTGCCAGTACATCCTATACCTCCTCCTATATCTGTGGGTCTACGTTTCCATGGTATGCATCCCTCACACTAGGCTCATCCATCATACCTGACGTGCCACTGATCTCCTCATGTGACGTGGCTATCATGGATGTCTGAATAGGTGACAGATGTGTCACAACTCCCTTAGGAAGCTCATCATCTCTAGGTTCTAACACGTGTGAATCATCATTAGTGTCACCACTCTACTAAGGTGTAAGGTCATCAATGGTATGTGATAAGTCTGCTGAGACACTGATTCTATCGTACTGTCCATCCAGCTGCCTATCTGCTACACAAGGGTCATTATCCTCCTCAAGAGTGAAAGCATCCATAACCTCTATGCAAGAGTCATCATCGCTATCCTTTGACCTAGAGTCACTATCACTAGCCTCTATGCAAGTGTCACTATCATCATCGGACTACTCTGAATCCTCATCATCACTATCATAGTGTACCTCAATGATATGCTTCTTACCCTTACCCCTACACCTATGATCTGGTTCCCAAGGCACCTTGCAACTATAGCAAAGTTGCGTGCTCCTAATGGGTGTGGGGTTTCTCTATGCTTCCTTCCATTTAGTTGCTCTGGCTCAGCCTCCCTCTACTATGTTAGTCCAATATTTCACCTCATCTTTGCTCCAACTGGGGTTTTTCATGGATATAAACTTTTGGAGCATTATTAGATGCCCAAGTCTCTCACAAAGTGCATGATATTCTATTTCACAACTCATAGCTATTCCAACAAAATCTGTAGACCCCATATTTCCTTATAGAAGATCCCTCGAGATGGCAAGAGTCTAAGCTCTGATACCACTGTAATGATCCCCAGCCATTATGTAAGGATCATCACTGTTTTGGTGTCTTTTTAAAACTTTTTCTGAGTGAGGTATTTTGTCAAACACTTTCTTGATCTACCTTTTAGATGGGTTTATATCTGTGTATGCAACAAATAACAGAAAGAGATAAGCATGGAACATACCTCAACCATATGCAATAAGATAGACAAGCCAAAACATCTCAATTCTTATTTATTCATAAAATAAAGAAACCTTCTACAATGAAGATGCCAATTTGGAATGCTCAACAAATGGCCAAGAAGATAGACAATAGATAAGAGCTGCTACAAAATGCTCCCACTAATACAAAAGATGCCTCCAATGGCTGAATGAGAAATGAAGATCAATACAAGCATATATGAATGCCAAACTCTCTAGCTAAAGAATGCCACGCTCCAATAGAAGGCTGAAACCCTCAATAACTTGTCCCTGCTGCCAAAAGTGTGCAATCACCCTAATAAATATGCCAACTGATAGATCAGGTGATGGTAAGAACAACTCAGGTGACCGAATCTCCAAGATCCCTCTCAATCTCTGTAGATCTGAAATCCCCCATTGAAAGATGCGCCCCACTAGATGACTGAAACCCTAGATAATTCGGCCCTGCTGCCAAAAGTGTCCAATCACCCTAATAAATATGCCAACTGATAGATCGGGTGATAGTAAGAACAACCTAGGTGACCGAATCTCCAAGATCCCTCTCAATCTCTGTAGATCTGAAACCCCCCATTGAATGGTGCACCCCACTGGGTGACTGAAACCCTAGATAATTCGGCCCTGCTGAAGAAGGCCTCCAAATGCTCTGAAACTCTCCAGAAATATAGATCGGGACACTACAAGTCACTAGGTAAAGTCTCAGGGTCATATCTGAAGTGTAACCCCGCCAAATGGACTAGATCTGGATCTCAAAAAACACCCTCCTTCTCTTCAATTCGCCCCACTGCTCAAGAAATAATCTCAGCCATAAAAATGTCTCAGAAAGCACTAGATTTGATGTCCAAGGCCCTGCAATGAAAACCCAACTGATAGAATCCTCAACGGCCCTCTCAATCTCCTACAACGAATCTCTCTCCAAAGATGGTGTGCCCCTCTTGCTGGAATCCCTCAACTAGTGTGCCCTCTCTCTATCTACACATGAAATTTATGTAGAATCCTCCTACAACTAAGTAGATCTAGAACTAGAATGGTGTGGGAGAGTATTGCATCTCCGAGACCAAGCTTGGGACAATATAGGTGGAATCTTTCACCACCGAATCGCCCTCTAGGGTTTGTTATGTCAAAACCCTCAAAACCCCCAATATTGGGCTCACTAGCTAGAAGCCAGAAATCAAAATAAGATCATACATGAATCAATGAGAAGAGGCCCTTGCCTTTCCTTTATACTTTTGGCTCACCTTGTCC
>ML777370.1:437662-477443 GCA_009831015.1 Picea engelmannii | reverse complement strand
TGACTTTCATTTTATTAATATTTAATTAATTAATTAAATCACTTTAATTAATTAATTAACCTTTTTACCTTTGAGAAGCTCCTTATCTCTCCTTGTGGCTTCCCTGGCCACTGAAAGTCACTTCTAGCCATCGCATCATGTAGTGTTGCTCCTCATGATTCCAATGAGCTATTACATTGAGAGGTTCCTCCAAGTAATGTGCCCAAAATGACCTCTTCAGTGAATATCATTGACTTATGGCTCAAAATAGTCAAAATCATGGAAATCGTCAGAATGCAACGAAACCAAAGCCAACCTATGTGGAATGGCTCATAATGATGGAATATGATCATCAATGTAATCTAGACCCCACAATGCCTCTCAAATACCCCTATACTCGCTATAACCTCCATCTGGATACTCTGGTCATCATAACCCTCTGCACTGTGATGATGTCCCAAAGTGGGAACATTACATTTTGGCCGTTAAAATTCTCTACCTTAAAATTTTGATCATCCGCCATTGCTCCCACTTGAAATAGGAACCCTATTTTCTAATGAGTTACGTTTGGCTCTAATTCTAGTTGTTAGAAAATACAAGATCACTGAGCAATAAAATAAAAACAAATGTCGAAAGAAAACACAAAAGATACATAATACAATAGAGACACAGATATACGTGGTTCACCTAGTGTGGGCTACATCAACTAAAGAAATTTCCAGGTCCTTCTTTTTTATTATCTATCAAATGAGGGGATACAACCTACAACACACCCGATGTAACTTCCTCTTCTTTCTCTCACAGTCTCCTCTCTCAAACTAAAATATTATCTCTACTACACACAAAACCATAATACAAATACTCATAAAAGAGGGTTTCCTTCGATGGAAAAAAAACTCTAACATAACTTATATTGTAAGATCTTCGACCTTATAATGAATGGTCCATATTGACTATGAAATTATAATATTTTAATTGAATAAAAAAAAACATCCCCCTCAAGGATGGGGGGGGGAAATAATTATGTATTCTATAGTCTCTTTGACATGCATATGAATTAAGAAGATAATCAGGCTCCAGAACCAAAATTTCATACAATTGACAACCTTTCTCGAAACATCCTTTTAGTTGTAACAATGAAATATACCTTATAGAAATGGGTCTTGAATTTCCTTTCACAATGCTATGTTTTACTTCTTCATCAAGGCATGAAAATGTGTTGTTATCATAGTCTAGGACACCATTATGGTTTTCTATACAATCCATTCTAATTAAAATGCCATAACATTTTAATGGGATGATAATCATATAAAATAGTGTACCTACTCCATTCATATTTATTGGGAAACTTTTAACACGCTCATTGATCCTTCTCCTAGTTTCAATGGCTAGCTGAACCAAAACTGATTTTTCAAGATCACTTTTCTCCAAATGTAATATATCCACTATTTTACGATGAATGTAATAATGGCTGGCTCCCAGATCAATTAATCTTGAAATTATTGGATTAATTATCTCACCTTCCACCTCAATCGTATAGGATTGGCATTCTACTTGCAGATCTTCTAGGGATGCATATATTATGTCTATATATTCTATTGTTGTAGCTTCTTAGATGTTTTGATTTGTCTTCACTTTGTCTTTTTTGTGAGGGAAGTGTTTGTACATGTGATCTTCTTCACATCTCCAATATTATATTGGTAGTATTCCCCTTTTTCCCAAGGATTCCTATCTCCTGGATTCATCCTTAGAATATTGATCTTGTTCATTTTTGTTTGGGATATTTTCGTTGAAAGGAGGTTTGAATCCTTTATGTTTATGATTCGACTTCTCCTTCTTCTTATCCTTACAATATTTCTATGAAGAATATATACCCTTTCCATGTTGATACATGTACTTATCATTCATTATGGTTTCTAGCAAAGTTTTAGGTTCAGCACATTGAATCCTCTCTTTATAGAAGGATGATGTTGGCACAGGGTATTTTGGGGAAATGCACAAAAATTTTAGAATATAGTAATAATTGAGACTATAATAGGAGCATGTTCCAGAAGATAAGGAAAATAAGAATGCCAGAAGGAAGGAAAAGAAGTGTATTGGACAATAATGAAAAGTAGTGTGAGGAAGAGGAAAGTAAAATGTATAAAGAATGACAACACAAAAAGGAAACAATTGGATTGTGGAACAACCGCACGCAGGAGGTTACAATGTGGAAAAAATTAATCCACTTAGATTTAGAGTTTCAAGTTTTGATGTAAAGAGGTTTTACCCATGTTTGTAGCATAAATATATATTGTAATATATGAGGAGATCCAACTTTTTGTGTGTGTTATGAGTCATAGTTACTAGTCATTAGCTTTAGTTGAGACCTATGGACCTAATACTGAGTCATAGTTATGGATTATAACTAAAATTCAGGTCGCAATATGTGGATCTTGGTACGACACTGGTCAACCTCACATACACATATATATTTTTGATGTAATGCACATAACATAGTAACTTAATGAATATGAATAAAAAAGACAATAATTCCATAACTTCGTGGACACCTCCCATAAAGGGTGAACCATGATAAAATATTGTTTCTTTGTGCGAAATGATTCTTTTATGTGTTTCAATGTTTATGATGAATGAATTAATGAATCTACTAGTAGTAAAATGCAACGTGCAGTAGATTGGACATGATATTTACAAAAACATGAATGTTGATGAATGAATATGGTAATAGAATGGTAAAGATGATGAATATTGTAGTAGAAAAGGTATGCCTAACATCCACATGAGAAATATACCTTCCATGACTACAAACATATAGGCCATACCGTCACTTATAAGCCATCTCGGGTGAGACTTAGTTGTTCACTCTGTGCGCATTGTTTCCTTCTGGTCTCCAGAAGGGCTGATGGTTTGTAGGGTATTTTTGGAAACCTAAGGTAGAACCCGAGTCAAGATATACATCCAACAAATGGTTTTGTTTCTAGTTGGAAATCAGAAGATTGATTTGAAATGGATTTGATGAGAAGGATAGTGAAGAGAATGCAACACGGTAAAAGGGAATGTCCAGTCCATGGAATCAAACTAAACAAGAGATTTAAATATGGTTGGAAACAAAACAACTCGATTTTTCACACAAAATTAATACAATATCCAGGTATACACCACGCAGGTATTTGGAATGGTATGTGTTTATTGATCTTCATGAGGCATTTTTATTTTATTTTCCATAGTTTTTGCAAGAGTGAATATTGATATTGACGGATAATCACCCAACTAATCGTATAATATATATAGAGTGGAATAGTAAGAATATTGTGAATATAGAAAGAGTCAATAACAAATTCATGTAGATAGTGTATTTAGGACTAGACAATATTATTCTAGGATTTATTATTTAATTTTCAGTCAATACTGCAAATTCATATACTATTATAGAGGAGGATTTTTTGAAGGGATCGAGAGGAATTTATATCATATCACTTCACATGTTGATCAAGAATTTATTGCATGCTAAATGCATGATGACAGTGGAGTCAGACAATTAAATCACTCTACACATAGTGGGGGAACTAGGGGAAGCACTAAGGAATATATGATATACAAAAAGGGATCTGGAGAGGGTCCATAAGAAGGAATCAATGGACCATATTATGATGGATGAGGATCAGACCGAGGAGATATTGGATAGAGGATGAGTGACACACAACATATGACCCTAACAGCATAATATAAATGGTAAGAAGAGGGAAGTAGTTGCGAGGGAGGGCTTGGATAGTGACAAGAAAGAGGAAGAGGATCTTCGTGTTATGAGGCATATTGAGGAAATCCTATGCACCACATATGAGATGAAAACTTGAGGTCAAGGGTATGACGTAGAAGAAGGGTCTCCATTCCAGATTCAAATTAGTGTGGAAATCACAACCCCATGTGCAACTAATACATATGAAGAAGAATAACCTTTTAGACAACCAACAATTAGTGGAGAAAGGATTTTAGTAGGATGAGGGTCCAGTGGAAATTCAAGTGGAAGTATAAATTCAACTAGTAGTAGTCAATTATCTAAACCACATGAAGGTGTTAGTACAACAAATTCTACAATGACATGAGAGTATCCAACTATTCGGTTACCATTGTTTCATGGAGAAGGTTCAAAGGACCAAGAGAAGAAAGTTTTTATTTGTGAGAATATTTGGACAGCTAAGGAGATCATAGATGAGGATACAAAAGTAGAGCAACTTACAATTACATTTAGAGACTAGGAACTTGAATGATATATGAGCCTTATAGTAAACAGTCCACAAGGAGTTCCTACAACCATCGCAGATGTTAAGAAGGAATTAATCAATGAGTTTCAACGACCGAGTTTAGAGGATTAGCTATTGAATTAGATGATAGAAACCAGGTGAGTCATTCTAGGATATTGATCATAATTTTAAGAGATTGAAAGGTAAGTTGAAGTATCCTAACACAAATATGAAACATACACACTTATTTGTTAATTCATTATTGCCACATTTGAAATATCCCTTGAGGCAACATAATTTCCAAACTGAGGTTGAGGTTATACAAGGAGTCAGGGATGATTTTAAGGATGAAAAATTATTTTAAAAAGTAGAAACCTGAGTGAATCTTACAAATCCTTCATATGCCAACTATAAATGTTTGACGATATTTTTATAAAAATATTCAAATTTCTAAGGATTTTATATAGATTGTATAAAATTTTGGCGATTTTTAAGGTAAAATAATTTTATCCAATAGAATTTGGGCGAATCATTTTTAGAATAACAAATCTTTTTTTTGGAAAAGCCATGGAAAATTTACCCATGAGCAAACTTTATTCCATAAAATCGTGCTTGCAAGGAGCCTTCCAATTGGAGGAGAATCAATATAAACATATAGATACAATTGTGCAAGAGATGAGAGCATATCTTAAGAACCTAAAATTTCATTTGAATAAGAACAAAGGTAAGGATAAGAGAGAAGTTGTCTGTTGCACCTTATGAAGAACAAAAGGTCACCATAAGAATGAGTTCCCAATGTTTGCACAATGCTTGGGAGAAGGAATGAAAAATCCTTTACTCATAGAAGGACCATGGTGTGAAATACGTAGCCTAGCATTATCCCATGATGAAAATGTATCAAACAATATCCAAGAGTGCATTCTTCAACTTCTGCAAGTCTATAGGACCTGAAAAAAAGGATCATAGAACCTTGGAAATGATGAAGTAAATTCCCTCAGATACTTATAGGGTGCAAGATGAACTAATGAAAAGACAAACTACGCAGTAATTTACGGTGCCACTCCAGTATAAAAATGCACAACAATTTGCAGTGCCACTACAGTATAATAATACACATCCACAATATATTCAGGTACCACGATACAATACACCACACAGAGACAATGAAGGAAACAAAGGATGCTTCAAAGGAGGAGTTCATGGAGGAAGATTATTCGGAGGAGGTAGACGACTAGTAACCTATCAAAATTGTCAAAACATTGGACATTAGTCAAGGGATTGTCCACATCTTCCAGTGACATGCATGTATTTTTGCGTAGCAGAATATGATACCAAATATTTTCTTAGACTTTTGAGAAAGATAAAGGAAAATATGAATTAGAATAACCAGAATGTTCAATCAATTATTTTGGAAACTAGAGAAGATGATGGGAAGATGATAAATATAGTTACTAGAGTTGGAACCAATATAGGAGAAGAAATAGCAAAGAAGAATTAGGATCAACACCTATGGGTCGAAAATAATACAACACCTGAAAAACAATTTGATGCACGGAAAGAAAAGGAGACATTTAAGGAGGACAAACAAGAAATTTTGATAGTGAATATTGCGTGTACTTCAGGTACAAATCCAAAAGATGATTTACAAATATATGATATGCCTCATCTATTTGATCAGAGTAGTAGAGATCGACCTTCAAAAAGAGTAATCTAAGAATTTTGGGGGTCTTGTGTGAAGGTGTTGAATGATAGAAACCCTTCACAACTATTATAAAGTCTATTATAAAAGTGAAATTTTGGGGAAGAGATGAAACTAGAGAAGAATATTGTCAATCAGGTTCGTAAGAAGAGAAGAAAAAGTAGGGATTTTAGGTTGATTGAAAATATTGGATATTTTAACATGGGGGACATCATACTAGATTTGGGGTCTAAAGTAAATGTTTTATCTAAAAAGGCATGGGAAGTTATGGGGAAACATACATTGGGGTAGTAATCTATTTAATTGATTCTAGAGAATCAACATAGAGTGGTACTAATTGGTAGATTGAAGGGCATACCAGTGGATTTGTATGGTGTGCGCACTATGGAAGACTTTGAAGTGATTGATATAGTGGATAAAACTACACCCTATACATAATTGCTAGTATTGGATTGGAAATTGTATAATGAGACTATGATCCATGTGAAAACTAGGAAAACAATTTTTGAATCCGAAGAATATAGAGTTATAGAACCCTTAGATCCTTCATTAGGTGGGAGATATGTGGAACCTGTGAAAGATAACTTTATTATAGAAGAAATAAACCAATTGTATAGAAATATCACACGCGAAGAAGATTAGATTAACCCAACATCAGATGGAATGATTAGCTAGAGAAGAACTAGTTATTATGCTTCAGATTCAGTGAAAGTGATCCATATGGATATCGGTGGCCACTCACCGTTTCCAATTGGCTACAAATAGTTTTCCGACAATTTTGTAAATTTACTATTTTTAGCAGTTTTAACTTCCGGGACCATTTTGAGGACCTAAATGAAGGCTTTTCAGGATCCAACTCCTCAATGATAGCCTAAGGAATGATTGAGCCCACAAAATGAATCTCTTTGATGATACCTTTCCAACAGGAGATCATATGAAAAAGTTACGACACCGAGAAGTTGATGTACTAACTTACCCAAATGAGGCCCACATGACTTTTGGTGCTTCATCTCCTAGGGTTAGGTTTTTGGATGTCTAGGGTTTTTGACATTCTTTTTTATTGTAAAAAGGCCTTTAGAGCCTCATTGTAATATTCTTTTTGTGAATGCATGCAACAGTCACATCTCTTCTCAGAGATAAGACGCCACCATTCCAGCAAGCTTGTTTCTATTGCATTTTACAGTTTCAGCTTATTTCGTTATTGAATAGAAAACCAATTTTATTGTATCTCTATTATTTTGTGTTAAGAACCTGTTAATAATCTATATTCATTTCGTTTTGTTCTTAAAATCTAGATCAGTGGTATCAAAGTAGTCTTCTCGTTATCGTCTTAATGCATGTCCCCAACGAGGTCGGAGTACAAAGAGTTGGGTCTCGAGCTGGTTTCTCTTGAGGACAGAATCTCTCCCATGCCCAAGCCACCTCTCATGGCAGGAGAAAATAAATATGAAGGGACATGATATCCTTTCAAACTATTGATTGAGGAATCCCTCATGCAATAGAGGAACGAGATGATGGATAGTTTTGCACAAATCCTTCGACGACTATCAACAGATGACGCATCCTCCTCAAACGGAGGCGTCACCACCTTCAATGTACAAATAAACTTCTATATTCCTATATTTGAATGTTAGACAGACACAGATGTTGTAGACAAGTGGTTGAATCTACTAGAAGGGTATTTTTCTGTCCATAACTTTTCGAATAGAGAAAATATTACTTTTGCACTCCTTAAAGTCATTCCCCATGTCAAAGATTGGTGGGAAACTTTCTGTGAGAAAAAGGAAATAGAGGAAAACTCATTATTTTCAGTCACGACCACCTAGAAATCCTTCAGGGATTCTACTAAGGAACAATACTACCCTATCAGAAGTTATGACGACCTGTATACCAAATGGACCACACTATAGCAAGAAAGAGACCAAGCAGTGCCATATTTCACAAATATCTTCCATACCTTGCGCACCAAGATGGGTATCAAAGATTCAGAAAGACATTTGGTGCTCAAGTATCATGGTGCTCTGCATAGATACATCTAGACCAAAATAGAATTTCTGGACATCTCATCCTTGGGCACGACCTACTGATATGGCGTCAAAATCGAGAAGAATCTCAAACACAAGACACGACTATTTGGGCCTGGGAACCCATCACAATATAATCTAGGAAAGGGCGGCCCCAACCCATAGAACAAAGGACAGAGAAAAGAGGTATAGTATGAGGACTACTAATCCAAGCCACAAGAAAATAAGGACACCGGAAAGACAAAGAAATATACCAGGAAGTGGTGTGACTTCCGTAAGATCCCTTGGCATAACACTCCTAACTACCACTCAAAACATTCACTGGTGGCTAAAGTGAAAGCCTTTGAATTAGATGTGGATTCTGACTCTGAGCGAGAACCAGAAAGGGGAAGATGACCAATTGACGCAGAACCCAGTGCCACCATTGCTACCAACAATCTTCAGCCTGGTGAACCAGATGATCTAGAAGAAGGAGAGCACCTCTTGCATTCACAGATGTGGGTAAAAGGCACCCCACTGCACTTCATCATTAATAGAGGTATCCATAAGAACCTAATCTCAGCATAGGTCGTCAAGCGGCTGGCCCTACCAACAATGTCGCACCCACAACCCTACACCATTGGATGGCTCCACCAAGGAAGCGATCTCCGTGTCAGCCAATAGTTTCGACTGCCATACAACATCAAGCCCTTCAAAGATGAGGTATTGTGTGATGTTTCTCCTCTCGAAGTTTGTGTTGGGGTCCTATAATTATAGGCAACTCGATTCTTCAATTGTTGATTTGGCGTTTCTCTCGTGATGATGAAGTATGGCTCAGTTGATCCTGTTTCCTCCCTCCATTCTTTTCACTGGACCCTCCATCACCCTGTTGCATCCTTCATACACACTACGCCCTCTCCCCCTTGTCTTTTGTCAGCCTCCATTATCCCGCCACCTTCACCTGTCCATAAGCAAACAAACTTAGGATAAACAAGAATAGGAATAAAGTTAATCTAGGTTAAAATTTATTAATAAACAACTAGTTTAATAATTGATTAATTATTAATTAATCAATTATTAATTAAGTTAAAACCTAAATTAGTAACTAAGTTAGTAATTAGAGTTAGATTTAAATTAATTAAAATAAGTAATAAAAAATAAAAAATTAAATATAAATAAAATAAAATGACAAAAAGAAATAAAACATATTATAATAAACATACATTAAAAACAAAATAACATAAAAACAAAAAATATATAAAATAAAACATAATAAAAATAAAACTTAAAACAAATAAAACAAAAAAAGAACAAAACATAAAATAATACGTGACATATGACATAAACATATAATAAAATATCAATAAAACAAATAAAAACAAAATTCACATATCCTAAGTCTACCCATACACCTACCCCCTCACTTCACTCTCCACTCACCCCCACCTCACGTCACTCTCCACTCCCCCTTACTCCCCTACGTCACATTCCACTCACAATCCCCCTCCCTACGTCATACTCCACTTCCCCCTTCACACTCCCGCCCACTCACATTACCCGTGCACCTTCCATACCCGCACCCCCATCCATTTCACTTACCATTTAATCAAACAGTCCATAAATTTTTCAGACACCCCCTCACCTTCTGAAGTTTAACGAGAGGGGGGGGTCCGGAATTTGAATTCATGCAAATCTGAATGGCTTAGAATTGGGCACCTAAATCCATGGCCCAGGTTAAATTTCGGACCCCGTCGTCCATTATACATTTAATGAGGGGGGGGGTCCGGAATACTGCTTACATGCAAAAAACCCCTTTCCTCAAGAATTTACCATTTTTTTTTGTTTTACCACGTCCTCTTCCAGATCGATTTTTGGGAAAATGGAGATGGATATTGAAAATATGAGAGAGGTTTTTTCTCAGTACGGGATGAAGAACAAAAACCTCTCTCATTTTTTGCAGCAGAGTTACGAGAAGGGAGAATCAAAGACATCTTTGAGGCCTATTTTTCCATATTTTCAATTTTCCGTTTCAGTCCCGATCTTGCAGGAGATTTTACGGCCAGCTGGGGACAAATTTGGCGAAAACGAAGGAGGTTTTTGCTCATAACATGCCCGTATATAATAAAATATTTCAGTTTTCACCCAGGTGTCATCATTGAAGAGAAAATCATGTCTGATCGGACCCCTATTTCACAGAAAAACGGTCCGTCTTTCATGGCAGAAACTCCAAATTTTGTGGGAGTGGTGGCTATTTTTGGTTGAGTCAGTTAAAATGACTTCCAAAACTAATTGGGATGGTCTATCCTATTTAACCAGATGATTTGAATGTAAAATGGTTCGACCTGTGAGGTTCCTAGGCTGGACTATGGGTCATGTATGACCAGAAGACCCTTTTCTTCTCTGTAATTTTGAGATGAGCAATGAGCAATGAACATGTTTTCTTTGACAGGATTCCTGTGTGGTGAAATTGGTGGTGTTTTTCTCTGTTTAATGTTTTTCTTGTGATCATTATTCTTGTTTTCAGTTCTTATTATCAGAAGGAAAGTAATAGAAGCAGAATTTATCAGCAGATACTCTGCCTCTGAGCTTTTGATGATATTTATGTTTTCTGCTAAATCTTAGTTCAGGAATTCTTAGCTTCTCCTGTGCCTGGCTTTTATCTCCCCTATTTCTTCCTCAAATCAATACCATTAAAACTCAATTCGATCCAATATTTCTGCTACCTTTCCCTATGAAATAACTTTGTCCAAATCTCAAAGTGAATCTCCTTTTTTAAAGCGCAGACCCCATTTGCCCAATGGCCCTCCTTGCTGTTCCAAATCAACCATTTAAAAACCCCAACCCATGTTCTTCATAACTAGCCTAATACCTCTTCAAACAAAGCTATATTAGACAAAGAGATCCCTCTCTGAGTCTTGGAGGGATATATCCAAGACTCAAAGTGGTTTTGATGTTGCCTCTGTGACTGCCTCACAGCCTTGGGAAAATTACAGAGTGCTAACAGAATGGAAACTCCACTGAGGACTTTTCCCAGTAGTAGACTTCAAGATCTAGATCTGATCACTGATGGTGGATAGTGACCAGACACCACAAAGGCTGAGATCATTCACCTGGCGACTCCAATCAACTCCAGACAGTGCCAACTCAAAGACTCCACTGGAGGAAGAACCTGAAGCATGACCAAGTAGCCTAGAAAGACCAGGTATTCAAGCTCAAATTGCATTCAAGACATATTTGGTTTCATCTGCAATTACTTTCTCTCTAATCATGATCCTGGTCTAGAGTATATTGTTGAAATTCAGGATGACCATTTTCATCCTGAAGAGCCCCCAGAGATTAAACCCCAAACTGTAGATTATGTACATGCTCATACACCTGTGCACATCCCAGATGCACCTATAGAAACCCTAGTGAGACATAAACCTCCTGCTTTGTCTCCTACTCCTGCTAAACCTATGGATGTTTGTAAGCCCCTTTCTTCATCTCCTGTGCTTGCAAAATTCCCAGACCGATACAAGCCTCTATATTTGCCTCCTATTCTCCATGACCTCCCTGTCAATTACATTAATAATATGCCTAGGTTTGATGGAGAAAATGAGAAGATCACTGCTGAAAAGCATATTCAACACCTTGAGGATTTCCTTGACCTTTATGAGGTTGAAGATGATGATGTCTATATCAGGATGCTTGCCCTGTATTTGCAAGGTAAAGTTAAAAACTAGTTTAGAAATTTGCCAGCTGCAAGCATCAGAAATTTTCATCAGTTCATGCAAGTGTTCCCGGATAGGTGGGTGATCAGGGGAAATGTTTTCCTCATCATAGAAGAGTATGAACACTTGAAAAGTAAGCCAGAGGAGACAATACATCAATTTTCAGCCAGATTCAATAAGGTATATCATGCAATACCTGCTGATATAAGGCCACCCCCAGGATCTGTCCACTTGCATTACCCAGATGCCTTCGATCTTGAGATGACATTTCAATTAAGAGAAAGTAACACTACAAGCCTTGAAGAAATGCAGATCATTGCAGTTGATGTGGAGACCAACTTGTTGATCAAGGGGTCACAGTTAAAAGACAAAGAAATGGAGTAGCTGAAGTCATCAGAAGCTAAAATGGAGATTTTGGCCAGTGCCATGGAAAAGCTGATGCAGAAGATTAACATAAAAGAGGAGCTTGCTATCCAAAGACATCATGGTCCCTTGATTTCAGAGAAAGAAAGTGTCACAGTTCCCAAACATGTTGCTACACACCCTTGGTACCATGGTTTGAATAATGATTCGTTCATGTATTCAATTCACAACACAGTCAAAGATGAATCTCCATCTCGACTTGTAAAGGAACAACCAGCTAACATGATATGCATGTTCAATGGAATTTCATCCGTGGATGATTTACCCAAGTATGACCAGTATGATGATGATCATGAAGCTGAAATAGAGGTTGACTGTTTAGAGAAACTGGCAGCATGTCATTGGCAGGAAGAAGATCATTTACAGTTCAGATGTGACAATTATCTCGTGCACAGTAGTCATGATAGCAATGAGGAAGAGACAGAAAATCTTAGAGATATGGAGGCTGTCCTAAACCCAGAATCACAGCACTTGCCCTCCTTCAATTTTCAAATTCTTGATGAAGACTTAGAGCCTGAGACAAATTATGATTTAATCCAAAAGAACTCTATACCATTGTGCTTTAAATCATTTCAAATTTTGAAGGAGACTCTTGGACAAGTGGTGAAGGATAAGTACATAAAGGGTCAGGAAATTTCATTCGAGTCAAGGCAGCAGTCTTGTCAATCTTTTCAGGATCCAATAGCTGATCTATTAGATGACTTGTGTGGTCAAAATCATTCTTCATTCACCAATCATGAGATAAAAAGTTGTTATGATATGGATATGGTTAGATGGTCAATTACAGGGGTGTGTTCAGCAGAAGCATCAGTTCAAAACTCATCAGGAAAGTTGCAGCCATGTTAAGAAATGCATAAGGATGAAAATAACGTAGATACAGTGCCAGAGCTTCCATCCAAGAATCAAGGAGCATATCATTTCAACCTTGATCCTGTAGCTATCTATATGGAGAATTTTCTCACTATAGAGGCTCAATCTTTCTCTGACATTACTTTTGTTTTTCAAGATTGTCGGGGTCTCTGTTGTAAAAATCAATCATGCTTTCAGCAATGGCCTTTACACTTTGCAGTTTTGAGTCAACGGGCAAAAATTCAAGTTGCACTTTTCACTGTGCTAACAAGCACTCAAACAGTCATCTGGTCTCAACAACTACTTGATTGGCTGCACTGGCATTATTGTATCATTTAGAATGATGAAATTGTCAGTAGCATAGGGTAGGTAGGAAAAAATGAATAAGCTCAGCATTCTGAGCATCTTTTTTTCAGCAGTGTTCGTTTGATATCGTTCCAGTTACAAGATCAAAACATATACAAGTTGCAGAATAAGTTTTTGGGATCAGCCCAATGGATAAAGCTCTGGTCTGCAGGTTCAGCAGTCTGTGGTTCTTGACACCTCCTGAAAGAAGCTTCCATCCCCAGGTGGAGCCAATGTTGGGGTAATATAATTATAGGTAACTCGATTCTTCGACTGTTGATTTGGCGTTTCTCTCGTGATGACGAAGTATGGCTCGGTTGATCTCGTTTCCTCCCTCCATTCTTTTAACTCGACCCTCCATCACCCTGCTGCATCCTTCATACACACTGTGCCCTCTTCCCCTTGTCTTTTGTCAGCCTCCATTATCCCGCCACCTTCACCTGTCCATAAGAAAACAGACTTAGGATAAACAAGAATAGCAATAAAGTTAATCTAGGTTAAAATTGATTAATAAACAACTAGTTTAATAATTGATTAATTATTAATTAATTATTAATTAATCAATTACTAATTAAGTTAAAACCTAAATTAGTAACTAAGTTAGTAATTAGAGTTAGATTTAAATTAATTAAAATAAATAAATAAAAAAAAAATTAAATATAAATAAAAAAAAATGACAAAAAGAAATAAAACATATTATAATAAACATACATTAAAAACAAAATAACATAAAAACAAAAAATATATAAAATAAAACATAATAAAAATAAAACGTAAAACAAATAAAACAAAAAAAGAACAAAACATAAAATAATATGTGACATATGACATAAACATATAATAAAATATCAATAAAACAAATAAAAACAAAATTCACATATCCTGAGTCTACCCATACACCTACCCCCTCACTTCACTCTCCACTCACCCCCACCTCACGTCACTCTCCACTCCCCCTTACTCCCCTATGTCACATTCCACTCACCATCCCCCTCCCTACGTCATACTCCACTTCCCCCTTCATACTCCTGCCCACTCACATTACTCATGCACCTTCCATACACGTGCCCCCATCCATTTCACTTACCATTTAATCAAACAGTCAATAAATTTTCCGGACCTGCCCTCACCTTCTGAAGTTTAACGAGAGGGGGTGGTCCAGAATTTGAATTAACAATCATGCAAATCTGAATAGCTCATAATCGAGCACCTAAATCCATGGCCCAGGTTAAATTCCAGACCCCCCCCCCGTCCATTCTACATTTAACGAGGGGGGGGGTCCGGAATACCGCTTACATGCAAAAACCACTTTCCTCAAGAATTTACCATTTTTGCCTGTTTTACCACGTCCTCTTCCAGATCGATTTTTGGGAAAACGATGATGTATTGTGAAAATATGAGAGAGGTTTTTTCTCAGCACGATCTGGATAAAAAAAACCTCTCTCATTTTTTTCATATGAGTTACGATAAGGGAGAATCGAAGACATCTTCGAGGCCTAGTTTTCCATATTTTCAATTTTCCATTTTAGTCCCAATCTTGCAGGATCTTTTACGGCCAGCTGGGGATGAATTTTGCGAAACCGAAGGAGGTTTTTTCTCATCACACTCCCATATACAATAACATATTTCAGTTTTCTCCCATGTGTCACCATTGAACATAAAATCACGTCTGATCAGACCCCTATTTCGCAGAAAAACGGTCCGTCTTTCATGGAAGAAACTCCAAATTTTGTGGGAGTGGTGGCTATTTTTGGCCGAGGCAGTTAAACCGAATTCCGAAACTAATTGGGATGGTATATCCTATTTATCCAGATGATTTGAATGTAAAATGGTTCAACCTGTGAGGTTCCTAGGCTGGACTGTGGGTCATGTATGACCAGAAGACCCTTTTCTTATCTGTAATTTTGACATGAGCAATGAGCAATGAACATGTTTTCTTTGACAGGATTCCTGTGTGGTGAAATTGGTGGTGTTTTTCTCTATTTAATGTTTTTCTTGTGATCATTATGCTTGTTTTCAGTTCTTATTATCAGAAGGAAAGTAATAGAAGCAAAAAATTTATCAGCAGATACTCTGCCTCTGAGCTTTTGATGATCTTTATGTTTTCTGCTAAAGCTTAGTTCAGGAATTCTTAGCTGCTCCTGTGCCTGGATTTTATCTCCCCTATTTCTTCCTCAAATCAATACCATTAAAACTCAATTCGATCCAATATTGCTGCTACCTTGCCCTGTGAAAGAACTTTGTCCAAAGCTGAGAGTGAATCTCCTTGTTTAAAGCGCAGACCCCATTTGCCCAATCGCCCTCCTTGTTGTTCCAAATCAACCATTTAAAAACCCCAACCCATGTTCTTCATAACTAGCCTAATATCTCTTCAAACAAAGCTATATTAGACAAAGGGATCCCTCTCTGAGTCTTGGAGGGATAGATCCAAGACTCAAAGTGGTTTTGATGTTGCCACTGTGACTGCCTCATAGCCTTGGGAAAATTACAGAGTGCTAACAGTTTGTTATGTTATTTTGGGACAACCTTATTTATGGAAACGTCATGATGTATATGAGTCTAAGCCTCGTAGTGTTATTATTACTTTGAACAAAAAATTGAATAGGATACCCGACACAGTCCCACCTAGTGTTATTTCCTTGATCTCTACTAAGAAATGTAGGAAGGTCATCTCTTAGATGAGGAAGTTTTTCTTCTTTGTGATTCACTCTTAGAATAAGTGCAAGATCACAGCCACATCCATGGTCTTCATTTCCGACCTCTCCACACAACAAAAGCAAGTAGATAAGGTATTGGAGGAATACTCAAATATCTTCTCCTCACCTACAGGGGTACCTCTGCACTGTCAGGTCAAGCACCCCATCGATTTGACCCCATGATGCACCACTTCCCAATGGGTTAGTCTATCATTGCTTTTTATTAGAGAATGAGGATATCAAGTGAAATATCCAAAAAATTCTCCAAAAGGGGCACATCCACCCTAGCTCATCACCTTGCGGGAGCCCAATCGTGTTGGTATAGAAGAAAGATGGAACCTGGTGACTCAGTATTTAGTATTGGTCTCTGAATAAAATCACAGTCAGAAACTAGTACCCAATTCCCCAAATCGACGACCTCCTTGATCAACTCACAGGGGCCAAATAATTCACTAATATTGATTTGAAGTTTGGCTACCACTAGGTCTCGATAGAATAGAAAGATGTATGGAAGACCACCTTCAAGTAAAAGGAAGGCCTTTCTGAATAGTTAGTCATGCCCTTTGGTTTGACAAATTTCCCAGCCACTTTCAAGAGGATGATGGACGATATGTTGTGACCATTCACCAATAATTTTGTAGTGGTGTATCTGGATGACATTTTAATTTACAACAAGACTTGGGTCTAACACTTGCATCATATTCAACAGGTTCTGCACACCCTGTGATAGAAAAAGATATACACCAACTTGGAAAACTTCTCCTTCGGCATGGAACGGGTCCATTACCTGGGCTACATCATTGATCACCATGGCATAAATGTGGATCTAGCCAATATCCAAGTCATCTGTGACTGGCCAACCCCAACAACACTCACTGAGCTTCAGATCTTCTTAGACCTTGCCAATTTCTACCGCAGGTTCGTGTTGGGATTCTCCCATATTGCATGGGCCCTCAACCAAATAAAAAAGGCTGATGGTAAGGCGAAGTTTGCATGGGGTCGGTCCCAAAAACAAGCATTCGATTATTTGAAGAATCACTTGTGCTCAACCCCAGTACTTTCACTACCATACTTGCAACATCCCTTTGAGATCGAGATAGATGCTTGAGACTATGACGTGGGAACTGTTCGCACTTAGCGCGACCACCCCATGGCCTATCATAGTGAGACACTATCAGATATTGTTTGTAAGTAACCTACTTATGACAAAGAAATGTACTCCATTGTGAAAGCCTACCGATAGTGGAGACATTCATCCACACTGATCTCAAGCTATTGCAGTTCATGCAAACATAGGGAAAATTGCAGAATGACCACCATCAAAAGTGGTCCACATACTTGCAGCAATTCCACCTCAACATCAAGTATAAAATAGGAAGCACCAATCACGTCGTTGATTGCCTGAGCAGACCACTAGTCACAAAACTCACCATGGTGATATACTCTTACGGCCATGAGACATCTATATGGCTGCAACTCTATGAGATAGACCCTGACTTCACCACCACCTACCAAATGTTGTGTGCAAACGTAGTTGTTGATGATTTCCATATTCAAGATGGGTTGTTGTGTCATCTAGGACATATCTATGTTCCATCAATTGAGCAAGCGAAGATGATCTAGGAATCCCACTACAGTCAGGTGGTAGGACACTTCAATGTTGAAAAGACAGTGGCGATGCTACAGAAACATTTCTACTAGCCGAAACTTCAACAAGAGCTCAACAAGTATATCAGGTCCTGTAGTGCCTACGTTATTTCCAAACTGACCACTAAAAAATAGGGCATGTACACCCCTCTTCCTACTGCTGAAAGGCAATGGGAATCCATCTTAATGGACTACATGTCGGGCCTCCCATCCACCAAGTGGGGAAATGACTGTGTTTTTTTGGTTTTCGATCACTTTTCTAAGATGGAAATTGTGGTTGCCTGCAAGAAGAGCATCACAATAGAGGCCATTGCCAAGATCTTCTTTGAACCATTTTGGGTACATTTTGGAATCCCACAAACCATTGTCTCATATCAGGACAATCGATTTCTCAGCACATTCTGGTCGAGCCTCTAGTCAGTGCTAGACACCAAGCTCACCAAATCCACGACCTTCCACCCCAAGATAGATGGCCAAACTGAGGTTGTAAATTGAATGATTATTCAAATATTTCACATGTATAATTTAAAGAACCCTCACAAATGGGATGAGAGCCTTCCCTATGTCTAGCATAGCTACACTCAAGCCCTACATATCTAAACAGACCCCAGTCCCTTTCAGGTGGGATTGGGATTCCAACCATTGGTTCCCATAGATGTTGCACCTCCCCTTATGCTCACCTTGATCGACTCATCTCCTGCTCCAACTGAAGCTAACAAAGCCACCTGGTTCATTGAGAGGATCCCACACATCTGCAAACAGTTTCAGGATATCCTACAGAAGTCCAATGACAAGTATAAACAACACCATGATCAACATCAAGTGCCACATAAGTTTCAGATGGGTGACAAAGTTTGGTTGCACTTGTAGAAAGAATGCCTTAAAGGAACCCATAGGAATCTTCACCCACTCTGTTATGGGCTATAAACTATCACTAAGTCCATGAGGGATAATTATTTTGAGCTCAACATTTGTCCTTTCTTTGGCCTACACTGAGTGTTCAATGTGGATCTCCTTCGCCCTTATTTCCTACCATTATTAGACACCTTAGAATTAGTTGAAAAACTCATAGCAACATACCTCAACCCAAACTACATACAAAAGGCATCCAATGATAAGATTTTTGACATAAAAATCAAGGGCATGCGACTACAAAGGATCCATCTTTATCGAGTCATCAAATAAGGTCATCTCCTGCACCAAGGAAAGTGGCTCACCCAGGGCTAAATTCAACAGAAATTTCCTCATATTACAGTGGGACTCAACATAATGGAGACCATTGATTCCTAAGGAGGGATGATTGATCCAAATGGATATCAGTGGCCACCTGCCTTTTCCAACTGGCTCAAAATAGTTTTCTAACAATTTTGGCAATTGACTATTTTTAGCAGTTTTAACTTCCAAGGCCATTATGAGGGCCTAAATGAAGGTTTTTCAGGACAAATATCCTCAATGATACCTGAATGAATTATTGAGCCCAAAATATAAATCTCTTTGATGATACCTTTCCAACGGGATATCACGTGCCTAAAATGGAGATCATATGCGAAAGTTACGACCTCGAGAAGTTGATGTACTAACTTACCCAAACGGGGCCCACATGACTTTTGGCGCTTCATGTCCTAGGGTTAGGTTTTTGGATGTCTATGCTTTTTGTAATTATTGTTTATTGTAGAAAGGCCTTCAAAGCCTCATTGTAATATTTTTCTTGTGAATACGTGCAACTGTCACATCTCTTCTCAGAGATAATCTGCAACCATTCCAACAAGCTTGTTTCCCCTGCATTTTACAGTTTTAGCTTATTTCATTATTGAATAGAAAAATAGTTTTACTGTATCTATGTTATTTTGTGTTAAGAACCTGTTAATAACCTGCATTCATTTCATTTTGATCTTGAAATCCATATCAATGTTATCAGAGTGGTCTTCTCCTTGTCATTTTAATGCATGTCACAAACGAGGTCGGAGTTCTAAGACTTACGTCTTGAGCTAGTTTCTATTGAGGACAGAAGCTCTAGCACGCCCAAACGACCTCTCATGGTAGGAGAAAATAAAGATGACAGGATAGCAGATCCTTTCAAACTATTGATTGAGGAATCCCTCACGCAACAGAGGAATGAGTTGATGGATATTTTTGTGCAAATCTTTCGGCCACTACCAATAGGCGACGCATCTTTTTCGAATGGAGGCACCGCCCCCTTCAAGGTACAAATAAACTTCAATATTCCTATATTTGAAGGTCAGATAGAAACAGATGTTGTAGACAAGTGGTTGAATATACTAGATGGGTATTTTTTTGTCCATAACTTTTCAAATAGAGAAAATATTACTTTTGTGCTCCTCAAAGACGTTCTCCATGTCAAAGATTGGTGGGAAACTTTCTGTGAGCAAAAGTAAATAGAGGAAACCTCATTATTTTCAGTCACATCCACCTGGGAATCCTTTAGGGATGCTATTAGGGAACAATACTACCCTGTTGAAAGTTATGATGACCTGTATACCAAATGGACCACACTACAGCAAGAAAGAGACGAAGCAGTGCCAGATTTCACATATATCTTCCATATCTTGCTCACCAAGATGGGTATCAAATATTTGGAGTGACATCTCGTTCTCAAGTACCATGGTTATCTGCATAGATACATCCAAACCGAAATAGAATTTCTCGACATCTCATCCTTGGGCACGACCTATCGATATGGCGTCAAAATTGAGAAGAAGCTCAAACAAAAGACATCGCAATTTCGGCATGGGAAATCCTCACAAAAAAATCTAGGAAAGAGTGGCCCCAACCCATAGAAAAAAAGACAGAGCAAAGGTGGACAGTATCAGGACTACCAATCCAAGACGCAAGAAAAGAAGGACACCAGAAAGACAAAGAAAGATACCAGGAAGTGGTGCAACTTCAATAAGAGCCCTTGGCATAACACTATTGGTTGCCACTCAAAATAGTCACTAATGGCCGAAGTGAAAGCCTCTGAATAAGATGTGGATTCTGACTCTGAGCGAGAACAATAAAAGGGAATATGACTCATTAATGCGGAACCCAGTGCCACCATTGCTACCACCAAGCTCTAGCCTAGTAAACCAGACGAGCCAAAAGAAAGAGAGCACCTCTTCCATTCACATATGTGTGTAAAAGGAACTCCACTATAATTCATCATTCATATAGGTAGACAAAAACACCACACCCACAACCTTACACCAATGGATGGCTCCACCAAGGAAGCAATCTCCTTGTCAGCCAACAGTGTTGACTGTCGTATGACATCAAGCCCTTCAAAGATGAGGTATTGTGTGATGTTTCTCCTCTCAAATTTTGTGATGTTATTTTGGACCAACCTTATTTATGGAAACATCATGTTGTATATGATTCTAGGCCTCGTAGTGTTATTATTACTTTGAACAGGAAATTGTATAGGATACCAAACATAGTCCCACCTAGTGTTATTTCCTTGATCTGTGCCAAGCAATGCAAGAAGGTCATCTCTCAAACGAGGAAGTTTGTCTTCTTTGTGATTTGCTATAAGAATAAGTGAAAGATCACACCCACATCTAGGGTCTCTGCGGCCAATCTCTCCTAACAGTAGAAGCAAGTAGATAAGTTCATGGAGGAATACTCAAATATATTCTCCTCACCTACAGGGGTACCTCTGCACTGAGAGGTCAAGCACCCCATTGATTTGACCCTTGGCACACCACTGCCCAATGGGCCATTCTATCATCGCTCTTTGTTAGAGAATGAGGATATCAAGAAATAGATCCTAGAACTTCTTCGAAAGGGCCACATACGCCCCATGTTATCACCTTGCGGAAGCCCAATCGTGTTGGTACATAAGAAATATGGAACCTGGAGACTTTGCATTGATTACCGGGCTCTGAATAAAATCACATTCAGTAATCGGTACCCGATTCCCCAAATCAACGACCTCCTTGATCAACTCACGGGGGCCAAATACTTCAGTAAGATTGATCTAAAGTCTGGCTACCAACATGTGCCGATAGAATAGACATATGTATGGAAGACCGCCTTCAATTCAAAGGAAGACTTTTCTGAATGGTTTTTCATGCCCTTTGGTTTGAAAAATGCCCTGACCACTTTCATGATGATGATGGATTATATCCTGCGACCATTCACCAATAATTTTTTAGTGGTGTATCTGGACGACATTCTAATTTACAACAAGACTTAGGCTGAACACTTGCATCATATTCAACAAGTTTTTCACACCCTACAGTAGCACAAGCTATACGCCAACTTGGAAAAATTATCCTTTGCAATGGATCAGGTCCATTACCTGGGCTACATCATTGATCAACATGACGTACATGTGGATCTATCCAAGATCCAAGTCGTTTGTGATTGTCCAACCCCAACAACACTCACTGAGATTCAGAGCTTCTTAGGCCTTGCCAATTTCTACCGTAAGTTTGTGTTGGGATTCTCCCATATTGCATGGGCCCTCAGCCAAATAAATAGGGGTGGTGGTAAGGCAAAGCTTGAGTGGGGTCGGTCCCAGCAACAAGCGTTCAATGATTTTCAACATTGCTTGTGCTCAGCCCCAGTACTTTCACTACCATACCTATAACATCCCTTTGAGATCGAGACAAATTCTTTAGACTATGCCATGGGTGACATTCTCACTCAGCATGGCCACCCCGTGGCCTATCGTAATGAGACACTGTCAGATATTGTTCGTAAGTACCCTACTTATGAAAAAGAAATGTACTCCATTGTGAAAGCTTGATCCCAGTGGATACATTAGAGACTTGGGAAGGAGACAGTCATCCACACTGATCATAAGTAATTAGAGTTCATGCAAACATAGGGAAAATTGCATAATGACTGCCATCAAAACTAGTCCACATACTTGCAGCAATTCCACCTCAACATCAAGTATAAAACAGGAAGCACCAATCACATTGTTGATTTTCTGAGTAGGCCACCAGTCACGACACTCACCACGGTGCTAGACTCTTGCGACGATGAGACATATGGATGGCCGCAACTCTATGAGATAGACCCTGACTTCACCACCACCTACCAAATGTTGGGTGCAAATGCAATTGTCAATAATTTACATCTTCAGGATGGGTTCATGTGTCATCTATGTTAACGGTCTGTAAATTCCTAGAGGTTGTCAGGAGAGAATAAATCTATGAGAGGTAGCTTTATCCAACCACTTCGAAACTGGAATCTAGGCCTGCCAGCTTCAGAGAGGGATCTCTATGTATGATTTAGATATGTTTTAACTTTAAGATATTAGGCTAGTTATACAAAATAAGATTGGTTGGTTTGTTGTTTTTGTTGAGTTGGCTAAAGGGGCTTTATGCATCCATTGGGCTATGGGGTCTCTATTATGAAGATAAAAATCTAAACCAGAAACAAAATATTCTTTTCATAGGGAAAGATAATGCATTCGTTGGATTCTTTTAGTGGTAAAATGATGAATAGAAGAAAGGATGAGAATATCAATTAAAGTAAATAAGCATTTAAGAAGTATACAAAGATAAATTCTACAACATCCGTTACTTTTAAAAGATTTAGATTTGAAAACAATATGACAACTGAGAAAGAAAACATTCAACATAGAAAAGAAAACATCACCAATGAATAACACATGAGAATCCTGTGAAAACGTCTCTTTGTATTAATGGAAGATCTCTTGATAAAAATTACAGCCTTTTAGCTTGCAGGGCATAAAGATCAACCCTCAGTACTTCAAAGTTTGAAGTATTTATAATAAAAAATTACATACGACCCTCTCATTAAAGATGAGGAGGTGGAAAATTTAGCTAACTAACTTAACAAGATACAAAAAAATTAGGAAACTGCTTGATGATGTGTTGAAACTTCATGTTGATTTCTGGGGTGAACCGTTGGTGAGGCCTATGCACAAATTCATCTAACTAGATAGATGACTATGCTTGGACACCTCATTGACTACTGGATCAGATTACAAATCTCTTCCCATCGAAGGTGACTGGGAATGTTGACTTTGAGTAATCTTTGGTATAATTCATCTACCTCCGTGTACTTCGAAAAAGTTGGCTTGATAATGAAAATGTATCGGATCTCATGCTGTATACTAATGTCTCACTGTAAATCATCTAAGAATGCCTTGCCCATGATACTGCCTTGTATTCCTGAGAATTTTGAGTTATCCTTAGCCATAGTGGCTAGTTTCTTTTTGTAATTGGCAAACATCATTAACTTGTCATTTATAACTCTCATACCAGGAAGGCCTTTCTTCTGCAAAGCTTCTATCTCATTGAAAAATATTTGCACTCCTGGATCCATGGTCTGGACCTTTTCCTTCAGCTATAGCATCAGTCCTCTCTTGGTCAGAACCCTCTTGACCTCAAGGATGGTCTCTGTCCTATCTTCAATCTTCAACTCCTCTAGCTCCTATATGGTTTTGGAATTCAAAAATTTGATGATCTCAACAACTTCTATGGGCATCTCTCCCAGTTCTTCTCTTATATTCTCGATAACCTGCTGAATTCTTTTCACCAGCTTGTTTTTCTCAAACATGATTTGTATCATTGGCCATATTTCATTCATGGACTTGGTTATGTCCATCTAGACACTTTCTTTGTCCTCAAACAATGTTTTTCCTGCCACTATTTTCTTTTGAAGCTGCTGAAATTCATGTTTGACCTGGTCTGATGTTTGTTTTTCCTTGGAGTAGCTAGTTTGGTAAGAAGACTTGAGTTCCTAAGGGTTCACAATCTCCTTTTTGAGTCTTCTAATCTCTGTCTCTTGAAAACTCATCTCTTCCATGGATTTAGCCAGTTCGACTGTTTTCTCCAGAGATGTTAGTGGAGTTGTCGAGGGAATTTATTCTAAAGACACTATGATGACTCTTGTGAGTGGAACTGCACTCAGTGGAATGACCTCCATGGGCTTTGAATGCTCCTTCTCTTTCACTAATTTTTCCAATTCCACTTACATATCCTTCAACTGTGCATTCTACTCCATGATCATCTTGAGCATCTCATCCCTCTCCCCTTCTGTCTCTGTTGTTTATTTTTCTTTTGAGTCTTCTGTTGGAGGAAGTTTCAACTGTTTCCTTAGAGATGCTATATTAACATTTTTCTTTCTGAGCATCTCCTCAACTGCTTTCACGTTCGAGGGATCATATCTGATCTTGAGGACCAGTTCCTCCAACGTCTTAATCATGTTATCCTTGGCAAAGGATGATATTTTTTCTAACTTCAGCTGTGTCTGGACATTGTTTAGAGATACTTGTAACTTTGAGGCAGCAGTGGAAGCATGTTCCAATGTGGAGAAAACCATTTCTCCAGTTTTCCTGTGCAGATCCATCTGATCAGCTGGATACACATCTTTAGTCTAAAATTCAAATGTTGTCCTTTTGTAATCGGTGATTACCTTCGGGTTTGGCACCTGTGATTGCAGAAACGCCATGTGCATTCTACCCTTCTCACTATCGAATGCAGACAACAATGGATGTTTCCTTCCAGAACTGAGCATACATGCTTTTGGTCAGCGTATGATTTTTCTTTCTTATCAAATCATACTTAAAAATACTCAATTTCGGTCCTATTTTTCTTGGTTGGTTGGCTGGTGGAGTATCTGTAGGCTTCTTGGGCAACACTCTGGTCATGATTTGTTTGTTTCTTGTACTAAGGATCATCCGATCAACCTCCATAGTTTCAGTGGATTGAATTCCCTTTTCACTAGATGCGTCATGTGCCTGACTAGTTTTTGGCCTCTTGGTATGTAGCTAGAACTCTTTGGATGATACTTTAGTGACGGAAGGTGAAATTTCATTCCTGGGCCTTTTCTCCTTGGGATCCTGTGGTGTAGTCGTCTGTGAGATAGTGACTAAAAGGTCCTGTTGTTCTGTCTCGAACATAGTATTTGGCTCCCATTTTGTCTAGTTGGCGAACTTCTCTATCTCAAGCTTGGATGTGTGGAAATATGGGATTATTTTGTTTTTAACTCTCATCTCTGAAATTATCCTGCAGGGGTCATAGTACCATATGAAGCTAACAAAAAACTTCATCTCCTTTAACAGTCTATCTGCTTCCTCCTCGGTGCCTCAGCTATTGCAGATGAAAGACTCAATCTGCCCTTTGATCCTAAGTTGTTGTTTCTTTTTCAGAGAAAAAAAATGTATGTCATCTGAATTGATCATTTGTATTATGTATTCCAGGGCAAATATCCTCACAGAAAAATACTTGGGCAACTTGTATGGAGCCAATTAGCACCCATACACTCTGATCTCTGTATGGTCCTGGTAGAGGTACTAGTCTCCCATTTTTGCAAGATCCGAGAGGTGTAGGATCCTATGAATTTCCTCATTTATTCTCGGCTTGGGTCTTCCACTGAGCATGCTCACAACGAAATGGTAGAACTGCTCGATAAATTGTTTGAAGCTAAATTATGTAGAGTTGTGTCTGGGAAGCGAAGTCCACATTGTCACCACCTATGGCCTTCCATCCTTCTCCATCTTCTGCATCGAAAAGGATAATTTATCCGCTTGAAATAATAGGAACATGTAAGCTGGTATTGAGGAATACCGGAACATACCTTCTATGGAGAAATTTGAGAATTTATCATGAATGTTGTCTTTCAGGAAGGCGGTTTAGTCGAACTGAGTGGTGGGTTTCTCATCTATGGAGAAGATGGACAAAAAACCCAATATGGGTTCATCCACCCACTGATCCAAAAAATACCTGAGGAGGGCGCAGAGCGACGAGATGACCTGGTTTCCCTTCACTGCGAACAGGGATGAAGGATATGGGGGATTTGTAGTGGGGATATGAGAAGCCTATGGGAGAAAAATCTCAAAAATATAAGCTCTTTGGGGGAAAGATAATTTATGATATAGTTCTATGATAATTTCAAGATTGAATAATGAGACAGATTCATCTCTAGGTATCTGCATCATCTGGTCAATGGTTTCAGGTGTAATGAGGAAAAGAATTTCTCCTGATGAAGAAACTACGAATCTCTGGTCAGGAAGGTAATGAGCTTGGCATTTGAGGGTGAATTCGGGGAAATGGTGAACCTGGGGTAAAAGATACAGGGGAAGGTTTGACTCTTAGAGCCCAATTTCGTCACTCTAGTCAAGGAAAACCTCTTTGAGCCATGAATGCAAGTCTGCAAAGTCGAACTTGCTTCTGGTGTCTACGATTAAATGGTCTTTGTCAGCAAGATGGATCCTGTCGAGGTTGACAGGGGGCGGGAGGAAAGGATTTTCCTCAGCTTCATGTTTTTTTATTTTGGCGCCATTGCTGTTAAAATACCTGAAAATCAAGCAATCATTAGTGGGGATGATGTTGGCTTTGGGAAGTTGAATATAATGGAGAGGAAAACGGGGAAAAAATTCTTTGGTGTGGCGACAAGGTGAATGATGAGGGAAAGAAGGGTGAAGGTAGATTTTGAGCAAACAGATACTCGTTGGGCACGGGAGACAGGTCAATAGGTTAATGGATAGGTTAGTCAATAATAAATGGCCAACGAGTCGTTTAGAGCGTGAGATGGCAGGTGACAATGGTTGAAGAATACGGTTGGGCAATGTGGCAGGATTTGATTGGGGAGTAACCATGGTGAGGGGAATTGTAAAGGGTTAACAAGGGGGAATGATCTAACAAAGTAATGAGACGTGGCCTCTAGGGGAAAAACGTGGGTAATGATGTCATGGGGTGACAAGGTATGTCAGACCGTAGGAGGCGGTGGCATTCAAAACCAATGGATTCCTGCCACATAAAGATAAGGGGCCCTCTAGAAAACAACCCATTCTAGACCCCCTCCACCTTCATTAAATACGGATTGATTGGGGGGGGGGTCCAAAAAACAATATGAGTCGTCCATCAATGTGCCTGCTCTTGGACCATATATCTATGCACGCTATTTAACCAACATTCCAAACCCCCCCCCCCCAACCGTTAAAGGAAGAACGGTCAGGTGCATTCGTAATCCAATCTAAGTCATGGATTTGAGAGAAAAAATTTGAGTCGTTTGTATATGCACCTTTTTTATTTCCGATTTCGGACCCCCACACCTACTGTAAAATCTACAATGTTCGGGGGGGTCCAGAAATTCCTGTCAACTGTAGATCTGGGTGCCCACTCTCTGGACGTTCATCTATGCATTTTTCTTAACTATGAGAACGAAGGCATATGTGCTCCAAAAAACTTAGGATAAGTGCATATTGTGGGTTTTCCCAAGCTTTTCCATGTTTTTATCACCAAGGGGTTAGACATCAAAACTTTTACACCTCAAAGATATGGTTCAACATTGATCATCATGATTTTTTTATTGAGATAAAGAAAACTACCCTATGATATAACCTAATTACCTATGAAAATTAGTCTAGATTAAACTATTGGACTAAGAAATTACTCTATCCTTCGATTATCTGACCAAGATTTGGCAGTTTGGTCCGATTTATTAACTAACTAACCTAAATCACTTGGCTAAGATTAAACAGTTTAGCCAAGCTTATTCACTACTCCTATCAACATCAATTTAAAATAACTTGGCCATGCTTGAATGGTATGGACCAAATCGTTGTTATTGCATGGGGCTCTATTGAGTTTCTTTTATGCCCTCTTTTATTCTTTTTCTTTTTCTTTCTCTTTTCTTTTTCTTTTCTTTTTCTTTTTATTTTCTTTTTCTTTTCTTTTCTCAAATTATTTGCAGAATGGACAATCATTTGACAAACAAAAACACTTAAAGCGATAACATTTTAGTCACCAGTTGATCCTATAAATTATAGGGTTATAATAGTGGCCTCACATGGGGATGGTACTCTCCTTGTGAAGTGCCAAGAATCCTGATTCCTGATGTTATGAAAAACTTTCTCCATAGTTGCCTTTGTTGCTTGATTGGTTTTATTTTTGAAAACTGGAAGACAATGTTCAGTGGCTTAGGGCCTTCTCTACGGGATTCAACCATCTGATCAAAGTTAGTTTACTCAAAAACTTGTAAGCACAATGAAAATGGTTTGTACAATGGAAAATGTGACTATAGGTCCCTACTGAGGAGGTGAATAGTTCTTGAACATTTTGACATTTACAGGTCCTCCTGGCAGATTTGTCCCATCACTGTTGTTGAGAAAGAAGACATTATTTCCTCTAAATGCTTGAATCATTTAAGGTCCTTTCCATAGACTGTCGAATTTTCCATGCTTTCCCTTATCCTCATTTTAGGCATCCCATCTCAGAACCAACTCACCTAGCTCAAAGTCATCTTCTTTAGTTCTTTTGTCAAAAATATTCTTAATTCTTTCTTGGAAAAACTGAGTTTTGTTGTATACTTCTTCTCTAGACTGTTTCAAGTGGATCATCTGGCTTATCCTTATTTGGGATTCGTTCGGCTCGGCGTGCATCTCTTGCAACAATTTCACGATAGGAACTCCTAAGGAAGTGGGAAAAACTACTTCAGTGCCATAGACCAGTTGATATGGTGGCATACCAATTGACCTCTTGGTGGTCATTATGTTGGCCCATTGTGCGAAAACCATCTTGTTATGCCATGATTTTTTGTTTTCTTGCAAAGTCTTCTTAATAATGTTCACCAGGGTCTTATTGGATGACTCCGCCAGCCCATTTCCCTGAGGGTAATAAGCCGTGGAATGAGCCAAACCAATATGATACTGGTTGCAAAAGTCTATGAGCTTCTTAGATTGGAAAGAAGTTGCATTTTCAGTTATAATCTTTCTAGGACATCCAAAACGAGACAAGATATTATTTTCAAGAAATTTATTAATGACAGAATCATTAGCTTGCCTGCTTGGTACAACTTTGATCCATTTTGTGAAATAGTCAGTAGCTGTAAGAATCCACTTGTGTTGGCCCGAATAAGGGGGATGTATTTCTCCAATAAATTCTAATCCCCATTGCTGGAAAGGAGCTTCAACAGAGAGTGGTTTTAGGGGAAAAGGAAGGAGCTTCTTTTTACCCTCGAAAACCTGACACTTATGACATGAAGTCACTTTCTGATGCACATCAGTGAACATCGTAAGCCAATAGAACCCAACTCTAAGAGTTTATTAGCTGTGGTCTTCCATCTTAGATGACCACCACAGTATCCTGCATGAAAATTCTGCAATACTTCGTCAGCTTCGTCATTTAATAGACAATTCAACAAAATACCTCCAGGATCCTTCCAATATAGATTGCCTTCTAAAATGGAAAATTTTAATGCTTTTAATTTCAAAAACCTAGCTTTAGTTTTGGTCAGGCCAGGGGGAGCTTGTAAGTTATGAAAAACAAATATCAGGTCTGTGTACCATGGAGATTTTAGAAATACCTCTTTGATGCTTGGAGTCGCATGATCTCCCTGTTCGTCTACTATTGCTAAAAAATTGATATCAAGAGCATGGAAATTGGATTCAGCCATTAACTTTGCTAGACCTTGACCTTTAATCAGTTTAGTAGGCTTAATTTCTATGTCATACTCTAGAATGATAGAAATCCATTCTTCTCTTTGGCCATATGGATTTTCCTGAGTTAAAATGTCCTTTACTACCATGTTCAGAACATATGCTATGGTGTGAGAATGGAGAATATATACTCTAAAATCCTTTATGGCTTTTATCAGGAAAAAAGCTTGTTTCTCCATTATTTTATAATTCAAAGCAACATCTCTTAATGATTTACTGAAAAAGGTTATGGGTTGTTCATACCCTTCGTTGTTTTACAGTAGTAATACTGCTGCAATGGTATGTTCAGAAGCGAAAGAAAAAAGATAAAAATCTTTGGTGAAATCAGGACTGATCAAGACTAGAGCTTGTGTGAGTGCATGCTTAACTTGTTCAAAAGACTATTTAGATTCGCTGTCCCACTTTATTTTTGTGTCCTTTTTTAACATGTTTGTGATGTTTCTGAGAAGCTCGACCAGGTTAGGTATGAATCTTCTCAGAAAGTTTATTTTCCCAATGAAGGATTGTAATTCTTTGATATTCCTTAGGTGTTCTAATTTTTGAATGGATTCTATTCTGCTGGGATCTATCTTAATTCCTTCCTTAGAGATTATGTACCCCAACAGTTTACCTTCCTCTAATTCGAAAATTCTTTTCTTAGGATTCAGAGAAATCTCAAATTTCCTACATTTCTCAAATACTCGTATGGGGTATCTTAAGTGCTCGTCATTGGATTGGGAATACACAGTTACGTCATCCAAATAAATGACAATAAATTTGATCATTTATTCCACAAAAGTGATTTCCATCGCTCTTTGGAAAGTGGCCCCAACGTTCATCAACCGGAAAGACATTTTCATGTAAATGAAGGTGTCCCAAGGTGTTGTGAAGGTTGTTTTCTCTTGGTCATCTGGGTGAACGAGAACCTAGTTATAGCCTGAGAAACCATCCAGTAAGATGATTTGACTGGATCCAACTACCTTTTGTAAGATGTGGTCCATTTTCGGCAATGGGTATTTTTCCTTTAGAGAAACTTTGTTTAGGTTTCAGAAATCAATGCAAAGCCTGATTTCCCCAGACTTCTTTCGGGTTGGGACCAGATTTGAAACCCATTTTGAAAATCGCAAGGGAACTATGATTTTAGCATCATACATATTTTTAATTTCTTTTTCTATTAGGGAAAGTAACTTGGGATTGATTCTCCTAAGTTTCTGTCTGAAAGGTTTTTGATCTTCTTTTACCATAATCCTATGTTGTATGATGCTCGTGTCATAAGATTTTAAATCTTCATATCCCCAAGTAAAAACGTCCGCATATTCCATGAAAAGTTCAATGTATTTGATTTTTTTCTTAGGAGGTAAGGATTTAGAAAGTTTTACTATCCTGGGCTTCTCTTCTATCCCTATGTTAACATCTTCAAACTCTTTACCACTGGCTTGAATTTTTGGTTTTTTAGCTACATCATTAAAATAAAAAAGGTCTTCTAAAGGAAATAAACCCCAAGGTAAAACATTACTCTTTAAATGAAAAATGTCAGATTCTATCTCGTCTTCACCTAACTCTCCTGAATCTATTTTATTTACACTATCATTTCCAAAATCAGATTTATTTACCTTTTCATCCTTGTTTTCTAAGTCTATGTTTGTACACTCGAAATAATTTTTGCATTGTAGAAAATCTTCAATTTGGTCATCATTCCCAAATACCTGCCAGTATTTGATGTTGTCTACGACAGTATTTCTGCACTTCACCTCCACCGTGTATGTCCAAGTGGAACAAAAATGTATCTTGCATGTAGCTGCTGACGTAGCTAAACCATCTGCTAAAATATTCTGTCCCCTAGGCATAACCTGTAAATCAACTTCAATGAAACATTTAAGGACATCCAAAACAACATTCCTATAAGCTCTGAGACATGGATGTTTTGCTACATACTCACCTTTGATTTGTTTGATAATTAATTCGGAATCGCCTCTTACCATGATTTGTTTGGCACCAACTTTTTTTAGAAGTTTCAGACCGAGCATCAAAGCTTCGTACTCAGCAATGTTGTTAGTGCATTGAAAATTTAATTTGTAAGAATGGTTTTCTGAATACCTGGATATGTGATTATGCAACCAAACGCCTGCTCCAAATCCTTCTTTACTTACAGCTCCATCGAAGTCCATGCTCTAGAAATCTGCTGGAAATTCTTCACTTATCACGTTTTTCTTTCTTTCTGCCTCAGTGATTTCTTGGCCTTCTTTTGGATCAAGTGCATCTTCTTCCATTTGAGTGATTTCCTCTCTTGTATCATCATCGTTATACAGGATGAAAGAATCTAAGTCAGAGTGTGCAGAGTATAGAGGATAGTTATTTGGCTTTTCTTGGTTGTTGACCATATATTTCATTAGCGTTTCTCTGTACAATCTTCTCTGTTGCCCGAATACTGGGATGTTGGTATACGACATATCCAACTGCAAAGTACTTTTCAATTTGCCCCCCCCAAGACCTGGACAACAACATACCATAAATTGGGGGAATGTTTGTGACCATAACATCCATAAACATGTTTTTTGCCAGAATCTGAACTAGAGTGATACATAAGTCCTTGATCAATCCGATACATCTAACTTTGCTAGAGTCAAAAGAGTGTGAGCCCTTGTAAGGTATGGTGACCTCGAGTCCCAGTTTTTCCATCACTTCTTTAGGCATCAAGTTATGGGAAGCACCTGAATATAACATAGCATTATGTAGAATCAAGTCCTGTATATTAAGGCTAATGTAAAAAGGAGGTCTAAGCATCAACTTCAAGGCCAAACAGGAGGTCAGGTTGATTGTCGGTAAGATTTATAGTGTCTGAATGATTCGTTGATCCAATAGTTAAGGCCTTCATTCCTATATTAGGTTCAATGCTCAACACTTTCTTCAACTACGATTGGTAAGTGTCCTTACTCATCAACTCGAAAAGGGGAATGGGAATTTTCACTTTGGCTAATTCCCCTTCGAGGATGAAATGAGTAGGTTCTGTACTTTGTCTCAGCAATTCTAATTTGTCCACCATAGTCTTCTGCGTAGAAGTATTTTGTGGGTTGGTTGATGAAACTTTAGTCTGCGTTGATCTTTGTAAAATGGTAAGGTTTCTTTTTGCTGGAGATTCAACATTACCTTTCTCATGGATCTTCTTGGTAGGACGCTCAGGGGATTTCTTAGTTTCGACCACTTTCTTCATTTCGGTTACCTTTTTTGGAGAATTTTCATCCGTCTTCTTACTTCGCAAATTGTATTTCCTATGTACCTCCATAATGGAATTTTCAAATGTCTGTTGTTCAGTCTCTTCAGCTTCTTCACTCACCTATGTTTGAGAAAGAAGGAAAAGTTCTTGCTCTTCCTGAGTGAGGAAAATAACTTCGTTATCGTGGATTCCCATGAGGTATATGTGTGTGTCCTCCAATTCTTCAGTTACCTCTTCTCCTTCATCGACATAATTTTACTGTCGGGGTGGTTTGATCTGTTGATCAGGACCCCTCTGTTCCATTTGATCCCTGGGATCTCTCTGCCTAATTTGAGGAGGATTTCTTCTGAAGTTAGGATTCTGAATTTGTGGAGTAGGTTAATTTTCTCTAGGAGGATTTCTTTCAGATACAGTGATTCTCTCCATCATCCTTTACATTGCTCTAGCTAAGGAATCCAATTTGGCATCAGAAGAAGATGTGGAAGGTTCTTCTTTAATTGTGACTCTCCTTTCGGTCCTCTATCGTTCCCTTTTAGCCAACAGGTTGGCCTCCACACTTATTGCACTTTTCTACATGTCCTCCAGGGTGGTGGAGTTTCTTTCCCTTAATTGATATGACATATTAGCGTTGAAACCGTCAAGCAATTTTATCAGTGCTAAACCTTGTGGGGGTTTAATATTAGTTGGAATTGCATTGTACAGATTATTAAAGCGGGTGCAGTAATCTTGAATTGTCTCACCCTGATTCATTTTGATGTTTTCGTATTTTGAAAAGATTTGGAGAGGATTTTCCATTACCTCCCATCTATCTAGAAATTCTTTAAGGTCGAGCACCGAGGAAACACACAAACCTTTGTACCATTTCTTAACGTCACCGGTCAAAATCTACGCAAACAATCGCATTTGAACGTCAGCTTCATCTACTTCCCGCAGATCAAGATAGTCATTCATTTTATCAATGTGTTTCTCTGCTCTCAAGGGCCTTGTTCCATTGAACTATGCAAGTCTCATTTGATAATCCTGGGGCATATCATGTAGAGGTGCATCCAACACCACGGGAGCATATTTGGCTACCATGATAAGTGGAGGAGGTGGGTCAAAAACCTAGATGATAGGTGGGGTGGTGACCAAAGATGAGGCGAAGGAGGGCCTTGCTGACACGAAGTTGGCGGTATGCAATCATGAAGCTATCCAATTTGTCTCTAAATAGGCTTTGTTAAAAAATGGTGTCAAAGTTGAGATCTTGAAGGGTAACAAGTTCCTCTCGAAGAGAAGGGGACCTGTGAAGGGGATTGTGACTCCCTGAACCTTCTGTAAAGATCTTCTTTCTAAGTAATTTTTCTAAATTATCAGTTGCTATCGCAGGTTCTGGGTCTAGGTGAGATCGAGTATAAACTCTTTTAGGAGCCAGATTTTTCTAATTTATATATATATATAGTTTTATGAGTTTGAACATTAATATGTACAATCTTTAACAACCTCTAAACATTATTTCTTTTCCAGATTTATAATTTTTTTAGAAACAAAGATTTCTTCTAAGGAAAAGAAAACAAGGGGTTGAAATTTTTTTTCCTTCCCCAGTGGAGTCGCCACTCTTTTAATGCTCTATAAATTCCCATAGGTTGTCAGGAGAGAAGAAATCTATGAGAGGTAACTTTATCCAACCACTTCGAAACTAGAATCTAGCCCTACCATCTTTGGAGAGGGATCTCTCTGTATGATTTAGATATGTTTTAACTTTAAGACATTAGGCTAGTTATACAAAATAAGATTGACTGGTTTGTTGTTTTTGTTGAGTTGGCTAAAGGGGCTTTACGCATCCATTGGGCTATGGGGTCTCTGTTATGAAGATAAAAATCTAAACTAGAAACAAAAGATTCTTTTCACAAGGAAAGATAATGCATTCATTGGATTGTTTTAGCGGTAAAATGATGAACAACAGAAAAGATGAGAATATCAATTAAAGTAAAGAAGCATTTAAGAATTTCTTCATTGTAATATCAAAAGATAAACATTAAAATCTTTCAAAGTATGAAATAGGGTATACAAAGATAAATTCTGCAACATGCATTACTTTTAAAAGATTTAGATTAGAAAACAATATGACAACTGAGAAAGAAAACATTCAACATAGAAAATAAAACATCACCGATGAATAACATGCGAAAATCCATTGAAAACATCTCTTTGTATTAATGGGAGATCTCTTGATAAAAATTACAGCCTTGTAGCTTGCAAGGTGTAAATATCAACCCTCAGTACTTCAAAGTTTGAAGTATTTATAATAAAAAATTATATACGACCCTATCATTAAAGATCAGGACATGGAAAATCTAAATTTAGCTTACTAACTTAACAAGATATACAAATTTAGGAAACTGTTTGATGATGTGTTGAAACTTCATGTTGATTTTTGGGGTGAACCGTTGGTGAGGCCTCTGGATGACCTCATCTGACTGGATAGATGACTAGGGTTGGACACCTCATCGACTACTCGATCATATTGCAAATCTCTTCCCATCGAAGGTGACTGGGAATGTTGCCTTTGAGAAATCTTCAGTATACTTCATCCATCTCTATGTACTTGGAAAAAGTTGGCTTGATGATGAAAATGTACCGGATCTTATGTTATAGAGTGATGTCTAACTGTAAATAATCTAAGAATGCCTTGCCCATGATACTTCCTTCTATTCTTGAGAATTTTGAGCTATCCTTAGCCACGGTGACTAGTTTCGTTTTGTAATCGGCAAGCATCATTAACTTGTCATTTATATCTCTCATACCAGGAAGGCCTTTCTTCTGCAGAGCTTCTATCTTGCTGAAAAATCTTTGCACTCTTGTGTCCATGGTATGGACATTTTCCTCCAGCTATAGCATCAGTATTCTCTTTGTCAGGACCCTCTTGACCTCAACGATGGTCTCTGTCCTATGTTCAATATTCAACTCCTCTAGCTCCTCTTTGGTTTTGGAATTCAGAAATTTGATGATCTTAGTAGCTTCTGTGGGCATCTCCCCCAGTTCTGCTTTTATCTTCTCAATAGTCTGTTGACTTGTTTGCACCAGCTCATTTTTCTTGAACATGATTTGTATCATCGTCCATATTTCATTCATGGACTTGGTGATGTCCATCAAGACACTTTCTTTGACCTCAACCAGTGTTTTTCCTGCCATTGTTTCCTTCTGAAGCTGCTGCAATTCCTGTTTGAGCTGGTCTGATGTTTGTTTTTCCTTGGAGTAGCTAGTTTGGTAAGAAGACTTGAGTTCCTGAAGGTTCTCAATCTCCTTTTTGATTCTGCTAATCTTTGTCTCTTACAAATTCATCTCTTCCATGGATTTATCCATCTCTAATGTTTTCTTTAGAGCTATCAATGGAGTTGCTGAGGGAATATCTTCTACAGATGTTGTGCTCACTCCTGTGAGTGGAACTGCACTCAGTGGAATTAACTCCATGGGCTTTTACTGATCCTTCTCTTTCACTAATTTTTCCCATTCCGCTTCCATCTCCTCCAACTGTGCATTCTGCTCCATGATGAGCTTGAGCATCTCATCCTTCTCCCCTTCTGTCTCTGCTATTTATTTTTCCTATGAATATTCTGTTGGACACAGTTTCAATTGTTTCCTCAAAGATGCTATATCAACATTTTTCTTTTTGAGCATCTCCTCGACTGCTTTCACGTTTGAGGGATCATATCCGATCTTGAGTATCAATTCCTCCAACATCTTAATCCTGTTATCCTTGGCAAAGGATGATATTTTTTCTAACTTCATCTATGTCTGGACATTGTTCAAAGATACTTGTAACTTGGAGGTAGCAGTGGAAGCATGTTCCAGTGTGGAGAAAACCATTTCTCCAGTTTGCCTCTACAGATCCATCTGATCAGTTGGATGCACATATTTAGTCTGAAATTCGAATGTTTCCCTTTTGTAATCAGTGATTACCTTCGGGTCTGGCACCTATGCTTGCAGAAACACCATGTGCATTCTACCCTTGTCAGTGTCAAATACAGACAACAATCAGTGTTTTGTAGTGGATGTTTCCTTCCAGAACTGAGCATATCTGCTACTGGTCAGTGATTGATTTTTCTTTTTTATCAAATCGTACTTCTCAAAAATACTCAATTTTGGTCCTATTTTTCTTAATCGGTTGGTTGGTGGAGTATCTGTAGGCTTCTTGGGAAACACTGTGGTCATGATTTGTTTTTTTCTTGTACTAAAGAATGACTGATCAACCTCCATAGTTGCAGTGGATTGAATTCCCTTTTCACCAGTCGTGTCAGGTGTCGGACTGGTTTTTGGCTTCTTGGTATGTAGTTGGAACTCTTCAGATGATAATTCAATGACAGAAGGTGAAATGTACTTCCTAGGCCTTTTCTCCTTAGGAGCTTATGGTGTAGTCATCGGTGAGATAGTGATCGAAAGGTCCTGTTGTTCTTTCTAAAACAGAGTATTTGGCTCCCATTCAGTTTGGTTGGCGAACTTCTCTATCTCAGGCCTGGATGTGTGGACATATGGGATATTTTTATTCTTAATTCTCATCTCTGAAATCATCCCACAGGGGTCATAGTGCCATATGAAGCTAGCAAAAAACTTCATCTCCTTTAACAGTCTATCTTCTTCCTCCCCGGTGCCTCGACTATTGCATATGGAAGACCCAATCTGCCCTTCGACCCTAATCTGTTGTTTCCTTTTCAGAGACACACAATGTATATAATCTAAATTGATCATTTGTCTTATGTATTCCAGGGAAAATATCCTCATGGGAAAATACTTGGGCAACTTGTATGGAGCCAATTCACACCCATACACTCTGATCTATGTGTGGTCCTGGTAGAGGTACCAATCTCCCATTTTTGCAAGATCTGAGAGGTGTAGGATCCTCTGAATTTCCTCGTTTATTCTTGGTTCAGGTCTACCATTGAGCATGCTCACCATGGGATGGTAGAAATTCTCGATAAATTTTTTGAAGTTGAATTATGTAGATTTGTGTCTGAGCAACGAAGTCCATGTTATCAGCGTCTGTGGCCTTCCATCCTTGTCCATATTCTGCATCGAAAAGGAGAATTTTTTTGCTTGAAAGAATAGGAACATGTAAGCCAGTATTGAGGAATACTGGAACATGCCTTCTGTGGCAACATTTGAGAATTTCTCATGAATATTTTCTGCCGAGAAGGCACTGTAGTCAAACTGAGTGGCGGGTTTCTCATCTGTGGAGAAGATGGATAGAAAACCCAATATGGGCTCATCCACCCACTGATTTGAAAAATACCTGAGGAGGGCGTAGAGTGACGAGATGACCTGGTTTCCCTTCTCTGAGAACAGGGATGAAGGATACAGGGTATTTGTAGTGGGGAGCTAAGCAGCCCGTCGGAGAAAAAGCTAGAAAATCTGAGCTCTTTGGGGGAAAGATAATTTCTGATACAGTTCTATGATAATTTCAGTATTGAATGGTGAGACGAATTCGACTCTGGATATCTATATCATCTGTTCAATGGTTTTAGGTGTAATGAGGAAAAGAATTTCTCCGGATGAAGAAACTATGTCTCTCTAGTCGGGAAGGTAATGAGCTTGGCATTTGAGGGCAAATTCAGGGAAATGGTGAACCTGGGGGAAAATATACAGGGGAAGGTTTGACTCCTAGAGCCCAATTTCATCACTTTGGTCAAGGAAAACCTCGTTGAGCCATGACTGCAAGTCCATGAAGTCAAACCTGCATTTGGTGTCTGCGTTTAAATGGTCTTTGTCGACCAGATGGATCCTGTCAAGGTCGACAGGGGGCGGGAGGAAAGGATTTTCCTCATCTTCTGTTCTTTTTTATTTTGGCACCATCGCTATAAAAATACCTGCAAATAAAAAAATCATTAGTGGGGATGATGGTGTCTTTTGACAGTGGACTGTAATGAAGAGGAAAATGGGGAAAAGATTATCTGGTGCGGCGATAGGGTGAATGATGAGGGAAAGAAGGGTGAAGGTATATTTTGAGCAAACGGATACCCGTTGGGTGTGGGAGACAGGTAAACAAGTTAACAAATAGGTTAGCCAATAGTAAATGGCCAATGAGTCATTTAGAGCATGAGATGGCAGGTTACAATGACAGAAGAATACGGTTGGGTGATGTGGTGGGAGTTGATTGGGGAGTAACCATGGTGAGGGGACTTGTAAAGGGTGAACAAGTGGGAATGAACTAACAGAGTAATGAGACGTGACCTCGAGGGGAAAAACATGGGTAATGATGTCATGGGGTGACAGGGTATGTCAGACCACGAGAGGTTGTGGGATTCAGAACCAATGGATTCCTGCCATGTAGAGATAAGGTGCCTGCAAGAAAACAACCCATTCCGGACCCCCCTCCCCTTGTTCCATTAAAGACAGATCGGTCAGTGGGGTCCAGAAAACAATATGTGTTGTCCATTAGTGCACTTTCTCTTGGACCATAGATCTGTGCACGCTATTTAACCAAAATTCCAGACCCCCCCCCGCCACCATTAAAGGCAGAACAATTGGGGGGGCTCGGAATCCAATCTAAGTTGTGGATCTGAGCATGAACATGTAATTCATTCGTATATGCACCTTTGTTA
>ML777370.1:408564-437638 GCA_009831015.1 Picea engelmannii | reverse complement strand
GGTCGGGGTGGTCCGAAAATTCCTGTCAATCATAGATATGGTCACCCTCTCTCTAGCCGTTCATCTATGTGTTGTGCTTAACTATGAGTGTGAAGGCATATGTGCTCCGAAAAACATAGGATAAGTGCATATTGTGGGTTTTCCCATGCTTTTCCATGTTTTTATCACCAAGGGGTTAGACATCAAACCTTTTACACCTAAAAGATATGGTTTAACACTGATCATCATGCTTGTTTTATTGAGATAAAGCAAACTACCCTATTCTCTAACCTAATTACCTATGAAAATTAGTATAGATTAAACTGTTGGACTAAGAAATTACTCTATCCTTCGGTTATCTGACCAAGATTAGGCAGTTTGGTCAGATTTATTCACTAACTAACCTAAATCACTTGGCTAAGTTTAAACAGTTTATCCAAACTTATTCACTACTCCTATCAACATCAATTTAAAAGAACTTGGCCATGCTTGAATGGTATTGACCAAATCATTGTTATTGTATGGGGCTCTATTACGTCTCTTTTATGCCCTCTTTTATTCTTTTTCTTTTTCTTTCTCTTTTATTTTTCTTTTATTTTTCTTTTTCTTTTATTTTCTCAAATTATTTGCAGAATGGACAATCATTTGACAAACAAAAACACTTAGATAGATAACATTTCAATCACCGGTTGATCCTATAAATTATAGGGTTATCACAGTCTAGACCATATTTGTGTTCCATCAAGTGAGCGAGTGAAGATGATCTAGGAATCCCACTACAATCGGTTGGAAGGACACTTCAGCATCAAAAAGATAATGGCGATGCTAAATAAACATTTCTATAGGCCGAAACTTCAACAAGAGGTTAACAAGTATATCAGGTCTTCCAGTGCCTGCTCTATTGCCAAACCGACCACTAAGAAACACGGCCTGTACACCCCTCTTCCTACTCCTAAAAATCCATGGGAATCCATCTCAATGGACTACATGTTGGCCCCCCCATCCACCAAGCAGGGAAATGACTGTGTTTTTGTGTTTGTTGATCGCTTTTCTAAGATGGTGATACTAGTTGCCTACAAGAAGAGCATCACAGCAGAGGCCACTGCCAAGCTCTTATTTGAACGAGTCTGGGTAAATTTTGGAATCCCACAAACCATTGTCTCATATTGGGACAGTCGATTTCTCAACACATTCTGGTCGATCCTCTGGTCACTACTAGACACCAAGCTCACCAAATCCATGACCTTCCACCCCCAGACAGATGGCCAAACTGAGGTTGTAAATTGAATGATTGTGCATATCCTTCACATGTATAATTCAAAGAACCCTTGCACATGGGATGAGATCCATCCCTATGTCCAACATAGATACAATTGAGCACTCCATAGCTCAACCAACCACAGTCCCTTTCAGGTGGAGATGGGATTCCAACCATTGGGTCTCGTAGATGTTACACTTCCCCTTGCAGTCACCTCCACCAACTCATCTCCTACTCCAACTGAAGATGAAAAAGCCACTCGATTCATTGAGAGGATCTAGAACATCTGCCAACAGGTTCAAGATATCCTACAGAAGTCAACTGACAAGTACAAATAACACCATGATCAACATCGGGTGCCACATAAGTTTCAGGTGGGGGATAAAGTTTGGTTGCACTTGGATAAAGAACGCCTTACAGGACCCCATCAGAAGCTTTGCCCACTCCTTTATGGGACATACACTATCACCAAGGGCATGGGGGATAATTAATTTTAGCTCAACATTCCTCCTTTCCTTGGCCTGCACCCAGTGTTCAATGTGGATCTCCTTCACCCTTATTTCCCACCATTATTGGACACCTCAAAAGTAGCAAAATAGCCGACACCAACAAATATCAACCCTAACTGCATACAACAGGCATACAATGATCATATTTTGGACACACATATCAAGGGAACTCGACAACAAAGGATCCATCTTTATCAAGTCATCAAAGCAAGGCAACTCCTCCACCAAGGCAAGTGGCACACCAGGGGCCAAATTCAGCAGAAATTTCCTCATCTGATGGGGGACCTCAAAGAAATGGATACCATTTCTACCTAAGGAGGGAGTATTGATCCATATGGATATCAATGGCCACCCACCTTTTCCAACTAGATCAAAACAATTTTCTAAAAATTTTAGCAATTTACTACTTTTAGCAATTTTAACTTCTGGGGCAATTTTGAGGGCCTAAATGAGGGTTTTTTGGGATCAAGATCCTCAATGATATCCTAAGGAATGATTGAGCACCCAAAATTAATCTCCTCAATGGTACCTTTCCAATGAGTTATCACACGTCTAAAATGGAGATCCTATGCAAAAGTTATGACCCCGGGATGTTGATGTACTAACTTACCCAGATGGGGCCCACATGAATTTTGGTGCTTCATCTCCGAGGGTTAGGTTTTTGGATGTATATGGATTTTGGAAATCTTGTTTATTGTAAGAATTCCTTTAGAGCCTCATTTTAATCTTCTTCTTGCGAATGTGCATAGCCTTCACATCTCTTCTTAGAGATAAGCCGCCACAATTCCAGCGAGCTTGTTTCCACTGCATTTTACAGTTTCAGCTTATTTTGTTATTGAATAGAAAACTAGTTTTATTGTATCTTTGTTACTTTGTGTTAAGCACCTGTTAATAATATTTATTCATTTTTTTCTTCTCTTAAAATATGGATTAGTGGTATCAGAGTGGTCTGCTCCTTGTCTTCTTAATGCATGTCACCAATGAGGTCGGAGTACAAAGAGTTGGGTCTCGAGCTGGTTTCTCTTGAGGAAAAAATCTCTCACACAAACAAGCGACCTCTCATGGCAGGAGAAAAAAAATATGAAGGGACAGGAGATCCTTTCAAAGTGTTGATTCAGGAATCCCTCACGCAACAAAGGAAGGAGATGATGGATAGTTTCATGCAAATTCTTTGGCGACTACCAACAGGCGACACATCTTCTTCGAACAGAGGCGCCGCCCCCTTCAATGTACAAATAAACTTTGCTATTCCTATATTTGAAGGTCATATAGACACCCATGTTGTAGGCAAGTGGTTGAATCCACTAGAAAGGTACTTTTTTTCCATAACTTTTTGAATAGAGAAACGATTAATTTTGCTCTCCTTAAAGTCATTCCCCATGTCAAAGATTCATGGGAAAATTTCTGTGAGAAAAAGGAAACAGAGGAAACCTCATTATTTTTAGTCATGGTGACCTAGGAATCCTTTAGGGATGCTATTAAGGAACAATACTACCCTGTTAGAATTTTTGACGACCTGTATACCAAATGGACCACATTGTGGCAAGAAAAAGACCAAGTGCCAGATTTCACAAATATCTTCCATACCTTGCACACCAAGATGGGTATCAAAGATTCGGAGTGGCACATGGTTCTCAAGTATCATGGTGCTCTGCATATATACATCCATATAGAAATGGAATTTCTGGACATCTCATCCTTGGGCGTGGCCTACCTATATGTCGTCAAAATCGAGCAGAAGCTCAAACAAAAGATGCAGAAATTTGGGCCTAGGAACCCCTCAAAAAAAAATCTAGGAAAGGGCAGCCCTAAACCAAAGAACAAAGGACAGAAAAAATATTGATAGTATCAGGACTACTAGTCCAAGACGCAAGCAAAGAAGGACACTAGAAAGACAAACAGAGATACCGAGAAGTGGTGCGATTTCCATAAGAGCGCTTGGCATAACACTGCTGACTGCCACTCAAAATATTCATCAGTGGCCAAAGTGAAAGCCTCTTAATTAGATGCAGATTCTGACTCTGAGCCAGAACCAGAAAGGGGAATACAGATCATTGATGTGGTACCCAGTGCCACCATTGCTACCACCAAGCTCCAACCTGGTGAACTAGATGAGCCAGAAGAAGGACAGTGCCTCTTCCATTCAGATATTTTGGTAAAAGGCACGCCATTGCACTTCATCGTTGATAGTGGTAGCCAGAAGAACCTCCTCTGAGAAGATTTCATCAAGCAGTTGGCCCTGCCAACAATGCCACACCCACAACCCTACACCATTGGATGGCTCTTCCAAGGAAGCAATTTCTGAGTCGGGCAAAAGTGTCGATTGTCATACGAAATTAAGCCCTTCAAAGATGAGGTATTGTGTGATGTTGCTCCTATCAAATTTGTGATTTTCTTTTGGGACAACCTTATTTATGGAAACTCCATGATGTATATCAGTCTAGGCCTCATAGTGTTATTATTACTTTCAACAATACATTGTACCGGATACCCAAGGCAGTCCCACCTAGTGTTATTTCCTTGATCTCTACTAAGAAATACAGGAAGGTCATGTCTTAGACGGGGAAGTTTTTCCTCTTCATGATTCACTCTCAGAATAAGAGAAATATCATAGCCACATCCAGGGTCTCTACGACCAACCTCTCCACACAAAATAAGCAAGTAGATAAGGTTGTGGAGGAATACTCAGATATCTTCTCCTCACCTATAGGGGTACCTCTGCACTGCTAGTTCAAGCAACCCATCCATCTGACCCCTAGCGCACCGCTACGTGATGGGACATTCTATCGTCGCTCTTTGTTAGAGAATGAGGAGATCAAGTGACAGATCCAAGAACTTCTCCACAAGGGGCACATCTGTTCCATATCATCACCTTGCGGGAGCCCAATCGTGCTGGTATAGAAGAAAGATGGAGCCTGGAGACTCTGTATTGATTAACGGGCTCTGAATAAAATCTCAGTCAGAAAATGGTACCTGATTCCCTGAATCGATGACCTCCTTGATCAACTCACAGGGGCCAAATACTTTAGTAATATTGATCTAAATTCTGGCTACCACCAGGTTCCGATAGAATAGACAGATGTATGGAAGACCTCCTTCAAGTCAAAGGAAGGCCTTTATGAATGGTTGGTCATTCCCTTTGGTTTGAAAATGCCCCGACCAATTTCATGAGGATGATGGACGATATCCTACAACCATTCACCAATAATTTTGTAGTGGTGTATTTGGACGACATTCTAATTTAAAACAAGACTTGGGCTGAACACTTGCAGCATATTCAACAGGTTCTTCACACCCTATGGTAACACAAGCTATATGCCAACTTGGAAAAATTATCCTTTGGCATGGATCAGGTCCATTACCAAGGCTACATCATTGATCAACATGGTGTACATGTGGATCTAGTCAACATCCAAGTCATCTGTGACTGCCCATCCTCAACAACACCCACTGAGCTTCAGAGCTTCTTGGGCCTTGCCAATCTCTATCGCAGGATCATGTTGGGATTCTCCCATATTGTATGGGCACTCAACAAAATAAATAGGGGTGGTGGTAAGGAAAAGTTTATGTGGGGTCAGTCCCAACAACATGCATTCGATGATTTGAAGCAATGCTTATGTTCAACCCCAATACTTTCACTACTAGACTTGCAACATCCCTTTGAGATCAAGATAGATGCTTCAGACTATTTCGTGGGCATCATTCTCACTCATCACGTCCACCCTATGGCCTATCATAGTGAGACACTATCATATATTATCCATAATTACCCTACTTACGACAAATAAATGTACTCCATTGTGCAAGCCTAACGCTAGTGGAGACATTACATTCTTAGAAAGGAGAATGTACTCCATTGTGCAAGCCTACCGCTAGTGGAGACATTGCATTCTTAGGAAGGAGAATGTACTCCATTGTGCAAGCCTACCGCTAGTGGAGAAATTACATTCTTAGGAAGGAGACAGTCAACGACACTGATCATAAGCCATTGTAGTTCATGCAGACACAGGGAAAATTGCAGAATGACCACCATCAAAAGTGGTCCACATACTTGCAGCAATTCCACCTCAACATCAAGTACAAAACAAGAAGCCCCAATCGCATCGTTGATTTCCTGAGAAGACCACCAGTTTTGGCACTTACCATAGTGTTATACTCTTACTGACATGAGACAAATGGATGGCCACAACTCTATGAGATAGACCCTGACTTTGCAAGCACCTACCAAATGTTGGGTGGAAACGCAGTTGTCGATGATTTCCATTTTCAAGATGAGTTGTTGTGTCGTCTAGATTGTGATCCTTAGTAATAGTTTAAGGCATGATTGAGCCCCCAAAATGAATCTCCTTGATGATACCTTTCCAACAAGATATCACATGCCTAAAATGAATATCATATGCAAAAGTTACGACCTCGGGAAGTTGATGTACTAACTTATCCAAATGGGTCCCACATGACTTTTAGCGCTTCATCTCCTATGTTAGGTTTTTGGATGTCTAGAGTTTTTGGCATTATTGCTTATTTTAAAAGGCCTTCACATGCTCATTGTAATATTCTTCTTGCAAATGCGTGTATTCGTCACATCTCTTCTCAAAGATAAGCCGTCACCATTTCAACAAGCTTGTTTCAACTGCATTTTATAGTTTCAGCCTATTTTGTTATTGAATAGAAAACCCGTTTTGTTGTATCTCTATTATTTTGTGTTAAAATCCTGTTAATAATATTTATTCATTTCATTATGCTCTTAAAATCCATATCAGTGGTATCAGATCAATCTTCTCCTTGTCATCTTAATGCATGTCCCCAACAAGGTCAGAGTACAAAGAGTTGGGTCTCAAGTTGGTTTCTCTTGAGGACAAAATCTCTCGCATGCCCAAGCGACCTCTCATGGTAGGAGAAAAGAAAGATGATAGGATAGGAGATCCTTTCAAACTATTGATTGAGGAAGCTCTCATGCAACAGAGGAACTATCCTTGATGGTACCTGATTCCCCGAATCGACAACCTCCTTGATCAACTCACGGTGGCCAAATACTTCACTAAGATTGACTTGAATTCTGGCTACCACCAGGTCCCGATAGAATAGACAGATGTATGGAAGACTTCTTTCAAGTCAAAGGAAGGCCTTTGTGAATGGTTGGTCATGGACTTTGGTTTGAAAAATGCCCCGACCACTTTCATGAGGATGATGGAGGATATCCTGCGACCATTCACCAATAATTTTGCAGTGGTGTATCTGGAAGACATTCTAATTTACAACAAGAGTTGGGTCGAACACTTGCAGTATATTCAGTAGGTTCTTTACACCCTGTGGCAGCACAAGCTATACGCCAACTTGGAAAAATGCTCCTTCGACATGGATTGGGTCCATTACCTAGGCTACATCATTGATCATCATGGCGTACATGTGGATCTATCCAAGATCCAAGTCATCCATGACTAGCTAGGCCCAACAACACTCACTGAGCTTCAAATCTTCTTGGGCCTTGCCAATTTCTACTGCAAGTTCATGTTGGGATTAGCCCATATTGCATGGGCCCTCAACCAAATAAACAAGGGTGGTGGTCAGGAGAATTTTGCGTGGGGTCGGTCCCAACAACAAGCATTCAATGATTTGAAGCAATAGTTGTTCTCAGTCATAGTACTTACACTACCATACCTGCAACATTCCTTTGAGATCGGGACAGATGATTCAGAGTATGTCATGGGTGTTGTTCCCACTCAGCATGGCCACCCTCTGGCCTATCATAGTGAGACACTATCAGATATTGTCCATAAGTTCCCCACTTATGACAAAGAAATGTACTCCATTATGAAAGCCTGCCGCCAATGGAGACATTACATTCTCGGGAAGGAGACAGTCATCCAAATTGATCATAATCCATTGTAGTTTATGTAAACAAAGGGAAAATTGCAGAATGACTGCCATCAAAAGTGGTCCACATACTTGCAGTAATTCCACCTCAACATCAAGAATAAAATAGGAAGCATTAATCACGTTGTTTATTTCCTAAGAAGTCTTCCAGTCACAACCTCACCACGGTGCTAGACACTTGCAGCCACGAGACATATAGATGGCCACAACTCTATCAGACAAACCTTGACTTCTCCACCACCTACCAAATGTTGGGTGAAAACACAGTTGTCGATAACTTCCATCTTTAGGATGGGTTGTTGTGTCGTATGGGCCATATCTATGTTCCATAAAGCGATCAAGCAAATATGATCTGGGAAGCCCACTACAGTCGGGTGGAAAAACACTTCGGCGTTGAAAACACAGTGGCGATGCTACAGAAACATTTCTATTGGATGAAACTTCAACAGGAGGTCAACAAGTATATTAGGTCCTTCATTGCCTGCACTATTTCCAAACCGACCACTAAGAAACAAGGCATGTAAACCCCTCTTCCTACTCCAAATAGGCCATGGTAATCCATCTCAATGGACTACATGTCAGGCCTCCCGTCCACCAAGCGGGAAATGACTATGTTTTTGTGGTTGTTGATCACTTTTCTAAGATGGTGATTATGGTTTTCTGCAAGAAGAGCATCACAGAAGAGGCCACTGCCAATATCTTATTTGAACGAGTATGGGTACATTTTGGAATCCCACAAACCATTGTCTTAGATTGGCACAGTCAACTTCTCAGCACATTCTGGTCGAGCATCTGGTCACTACTAGACACCAAGCTCACCAAATCCATGGCCTTCGACCCCTAGACAGATGGTCAACCGAGGTTGTAAATTGAATGATTATGGATATAATTCTCATGTATAATTCAAATCACCCTGGCACATGGGATGAGATCCTTCCCTATGTCTAGAATAGATACAATTGAGCCCTTCATAGCTCAACCGACCATAGTCCCTTACAGTTGGGGTTGGGATTCCAACCATTGGGTCCCATATATGTTGCACTTCCCCTTGCAGTCACCTCGGCCAACTCATATCCTTCTCCAATTGAAGCTGACAAAGATACCCAGTTCATTGAGAGGATCCAACACATCTGCCAATAGGTTCAATATATCCTAGAGAAGTCCAATGACAAGTACAAACAGTGCCATGATCAACAGCGAGTGCCACATAAGTTTAAGGTGGGTGAAAAAGTTTGGTTACACTTGTAGAAAGAACACCTTACACCCCATTGGAAGATTCTCCCACTCTTTTATGGGCCATACACTATCACCAAGACCATGGAGGATAATTTTTTTGAGCTCAACATTCCTCCTTTCCTTGTCCTGGACCCAATGTTCAATGTGGATCTTCTTCGCCCTTATTTCCCACCATTATTGGACACCTCAGAAGTAGAAGAACAACTGACACCAACAAAGCTCAACCGCCACTACATACAACAGGAATACAATAATCATATTGTGGACACATAGATCAATGGTACTCACCAACAAAGGATCCATCTTTATCAAGTCGTCAAAGTAGGACAACTCTTGCAGCAAGGCAAGTGGCTCACCCGGGGCCAAATCCAGCAGGAATTTCATCATTTGATGGGGGACTGCAAAACAATGGATACCATTTATTCCTAATAAATTATTATTGATCCATATGGATATTGTTGGCCACCCACTTTTTCCAATTGGCTCAAATCCATTTTCTGACAATTTTAGCAATTTACTATTTTTAGCAGTTTTAACATCCAGGGCCATTTTGAGGGTCTAAATGAATGTTTTTCAGGATCAATATCCTCAATTATATCTAAAGGAATTATTGATCCCCTAAAAATGAATCTCCTTGATGATACCTTTCCAATGGGATATCACATGCCTAAAATGGAGATCGTATGCAAAAGTTACGACCCTAGGAAGTTGATGTACTAACTTACCCAAACGGGGAACACATGAATTTTGGCACTTCATCTCCTAGGGTTAGATTTTTGGATGTCTATGGTTTTTGGCACTCTTTTTTATTGTAAAAATGCCTTCAGAGCCTCATTATAATCTTCTTCTTGCGAATGCGTGCAGTCATCACATCTCCTCTCAGAGATAAGCCACCACCATTCCAACAAGCTTGTTTCCACTGCATTTTACAATTTCGACTTATTTTGTTATTGAATAGAAAGCCAATTTTACTATATCTCTGTTATTTTGTGTTAAGAACCTGTTAATAATCTGTATTCATTTCATTCTTATCTTAAAATTTAGATCAATGATATTAGAGCGGTCTGCTCCTTGTCGTCTTAATGCATGTCCCCAACGAGGTTGGAGTACAAAGAGTTGGGTCTCGATTTGGTTTCTCTTGAGGACAGAAGCTCTCGCATGCCCAAGTGACCTCTCATGGAAGGAGAAAATAAATATGATGGGACAAGAGACTCTTTCAAATTTTTTATTGAGGAATCCCTCATGCAACAGAGGAACAAGATGATGGATAGTTTCGCGCAAATCCTTCGGTGACTACCAACAAGCGACACATCTTCTTTGAACGGAGGTGCTGCCCCCTTCAAGGTATAAATAAACTTCTATATTCCTATATTTAAAGGTCATATAGATGAAGATTCTATAGACAAGTGGTTGAATCTACTAGAAGGATATTTTTTTGTTCATAACTTTTCGAATAGAAAAAAAAATACTTTTGCACTCCTCAAAGTCGTTCCCCATGTCAAAGATTGGTGGGGAACTTTCTGTGAGAAAAAGGAAACAGAGGAAACCTCATTATTTTCAGTCATGATGACCTAGGAATCCTTCAGGGATGTTATTAAGGAACAATAATACCCTGTCAAAAGTTATGACGACCTGTATACCAAATGGACCACACTGCAGCAAGAAAGAGACCAAGCAGTGCCAGATTTCACAAATATCTTCCATACCTTGCACACCAAGCCGGGTATCAAATATTCAGGGCGACATCTACTTCTCAAGTATCATGGTTCTCTACATATATACATCTAACTGAAGTGGAATTTCTGGACATCTCATCCTTGGGCGCGGCCTACCAATATGCCGCAAAATCAAGCAGAATCTCAAACAAAAGTTGCGACAATTTGGGCCTTCGAATCCCTCACAACAAAATCCAGGAAAGGGTGGCCCCAATGCACAAAAAAAAGGATTGAGAAAATATAGAAAGTATCAGGACTACTACTCCAAGATGCAAGAAAATATGGACATCATCAAGACAAAGAAAGATATTGGGAAGTGGTGTGACTTCCATAAGAGCCCTTGGCCTAACACTACTGACTGTCACTGGTGCCCGAAGTGAAAGCCTCTGAATCAGATGTAGATTTTGAATCTAAGATAGAACCAGAAAGGGGAAGATGGATCATTGACGTGGAACCCAGTGCCATCGTTGCTACAACCAAGCTCTAGCCTGGTGAACTAGATGAGCTAGAAGAAGGAGAGCGCCTCTTCCACTAACAGATGTGGGTAAAAGGCACCCTGTTGCACTTCATCGTTGATAGTGGTAGCCAGAAGAACCTCATCTCAGTGGACATCATCAAGCAGTTGGCCCTACCAACAACGACAAACCCACAACCCTACAACATTGGATGGCTCTGCCAAGGAAGCGATCTCTGCGTCAACCAATAGTATTGACTGTCGTATGGCATTAGGCCCTTCAAAGACAAGTTATTGTGCGATGTTGCTCCTCTCGACGTTTCTGATGTTCTTTTGGGCCAACCTTATTTATGGAAACATCATGATGTATATGATTCTAAGCCTCCTAGTGTTATTATTACTTTGAATAGGAAATTGTAGAGGATACCTGAGGCAATCCCACCTAGTGTTATTTCCTTGATCTCTGTTAAGAAATGCAGGAAGGTCATCTCTAAGACAGGGAAGTTTTTATTATTCATGATTCGCTCTTAGAATAAGTGAAATATCACAACCACATCCAAGGTCTCTGCAGATGGCCTCTCCACACAGCCGAAGCAAGTAGATAAGGTCGTGGAGGAATACTCATTTATATTCTCCTCAACTATAGGGGTACCTCTACACTGTCAGACCAAGCACCCCTTCAATCTAACCCCTGATGCATCGCTACCTAATGGGCCAGTCTATCGTTGCTCTTTGTTAGAGAATGAGGATATCCAGCGATAGATCCAAGAAATTCTCCACAAGGAGCACATCCACCCCATCTCATCACCTTGTGAGAGGCCAATTGTGTTGGTACAGAAGAAAGATGGAACCTGGCGACTCCGTATTGATTACCGAGGTTTGAATAAAATCACAGTCACAAACCGGTACCTAATTCCCCAAATTGACGACCTCCTTTATCAAATCACAGGGTCCAAATACTTTAGTAAGATTGATCTGAAGTCTGGATACCACCAGGTCTCGATAGAATAGACAGATGTATGGAAGACTGCTTTCAAGTCAAAGGAAGGCATTTCTAAATGGTTTGTCATGCCCTTTGGTTTGAAAAATTCCCCGGCCACTTTCATAAGGATGATGGATGATATCTTGTGACCATTCAACAATAATTTTATAGTGGTGTATCTAGACAACATTCTAATTTACAACAAGACTTGGGTCAAACACTTGTAGAATATTTAATAGGTTCTTCACACCCTGCAGCAACACAAGCTATATTCCAACATGGAAAAATACTCCTTCGGCATGGACCGGGTCCATTACCTGGGATACATCATTGATCAACATGGCGTACATATGGATCTATCCAAGATACAAGTCATTTGTGATTGGACAGCCCCAACAATACTCATTGAGCTTCGAAGCTTCTTGGGCCTTACCAATTTGTACCAAACATTCGTGTTGGGATTTTCCCATATTGCATGGGCCCTCGGCCAAATAAACAGGGGTGGTGGTAAGGAGAATTTTTTCTGGGGTCGGTCTAAACAACAAGCGTTCGATGATTTGAAGTTGCGGTTGTGCTCAACCCCAGTACATTCACTACCAGACCTGCAACATCCCTTTGAGATTGAGATAGATGCTTTAGAGTATGTCGTGGGCATCGTTTCCACTCAGCATGGCCACCCCTTGGCCTATCATACTGAGACACTATCAGATACTATCCATAAGTACCCTACTTACGAAAAAGAAATGTACTCCATTGTGCAAGCCTACCGCTAGTGGAGACATTAAAATATTGGGAAGGAGATAGTCATCCAAATTGATCATAATCCATTGCAGTTCATGCAAACACAGGAAACATTGTAGAATTACCTCCTTCAAAAGTGGTCCACATACTTGCAACAATTCCACCTCAACATCATGTATAAAATAGGAAGAACTAATCACGTCGTTGATTTCCTGAGAAGACTGCCAGTCGTGGCACTCATCATGGTGCTAGAATCTTATGTCCATGAGACATATGGATGGCCACAACTCTATGAGATAGACCCTGACTTAAACACCACCTACCAAATGTTGGGTGCAAATGCAGTTGTCGATAATTTCCATCTTCAGGATGGGTTGTTGTCTGGTCTGGGCCATAACTGTGTTCCATCAAGTGAGAGAGAGAAGATGATCTGGGAAGCCCACTATAGTGGGGTGGAAGGACACTTCAGTGTCAAAAAGATAGTGGCGATGCTACAAAAATATTTTTATTGGATGAAACTTTGATAGGAGGTCACCATGTATATCAGGTCCTCCAGTGCCTGCGCTATTGCCGAATTGACCACTAAGAATAGGGCATGTAAAACCCTCTTCCTACTCTTGACAGGCCATGGGAAACCGTCTCAATGGAATACATGTTGGGCCTCCCGTCCACCAAGTGGGGAAATGACTATGTTTTTGTGGTTGATGATCGCTTTTCTAAGATGGCGATTCTGGTTGCCTGCAAGAAGAGCATCATAGCAGAGGCCACTGCCAAGCTCTTATTTGACCGTGTCTGGGTACATTTTGGAATCCCACAAACCATTGTCTTAGATTAGGACAGTATATTTCTCAACACATTTTGGTCCATCCTCTGGACACTACTAGACACCAAGCTCACCAAATCTATGACCTTCCACCCCTAGGCAGATGGCCAAATCGAGGTTGTAAATTGAATGATTGTGCATATCCTTCACATGTATAATTCAAAAAACCCTTTCACATGGGATGAGAGCCTTCCCTATCTCCATCATAGCTACAATTCAGCCCTGCATAGCTCAACCGACGACAGTCCCTTTCAGTTGGGGTTAGGATTCCAACCATTGGGTCCCATAGATGTTGCACTTCCTCTTGCAATCACCTCGACCATCTCATATCCTACTCCAACTGAAGCTGAAAAAGACACCCGGTTCATTGAGAGGATCGAGCACATCTTCCAATAGGTTCAAGATATCCTGTAGAGGTCTAATGACAAGTACAAATAGCGCCATGATCAACATCTGGTACCACATAAGTTTCAGGTGGGCGACAAAGTTTGGTTGCACTTGTAGAAATAATGCATTACAGGACCCCATTGAAAGCTTCTCCCACTTTGTTATGGGTCATACACTATCACTAAGGTCATGCGGGATAATTCCTTTTAGCTCGACATTCCTCCTTTCCTTGGCCTCCACCTAGTGTTCAATGTGGATCTCCTTTGCCCTTATTTCCCACCATTATTGGATATATTAGAAGTAGAAGAACAACTCACACCATGAGATATCAAACCTGACTGCATACAATATGTATCCAATTATCAAATTGTGGACACATATATCAAGGGAACTCAACAACAAAGGATCCAACTTTATCGAGTCGTCAAAGCAGGGCATCTCCTGCACCAACGCAAGTGGATCACCCGGGGCCAAATTCAATAGAAATTTCGTCATCTAATGGGGGAACTCAATGCAATGGATACCATTACCTCCTAAGTATTTATAATTGATACATATGGATATCGGTGTCAATACATCTTTTCCAACTAGCTCAAAACAGCTTTCTGACAATTTTGGCAATTTACTATTTTTAGTAGTTTTAACTTTCGGGGCCATTTTGAGCACCTAAATGAAGGTTTTTCAGGACATATCTCCTAAATGATATCCAAAGGTATTATTGAGCCCCAATAATTAATCTCCTTGATGATACCTTTCCAATGGGCTATCACACGCCTAAAACGAAGATCATATGGAAAAGTTACGACCCCGAGAATTTGATGTACTAACTTACCCAAACAGGGCCCACATGACTTTTGGCGCTTCATCTCCTAGGGTTAGGTTTTTGGATGTCTATGGTTTTTGGCCTTCTTGTTTATTTTAAAAATTACTTCAGATACTCATTGTAATATTCTTCTTGTGAATGTGTGCAACCTTCACATCTGTTCTCAGAGATAAGCCGCCACCATTCCAACAAGCTTGTTTCCGCTGCATTTTACAGTTTCAACTTATTTTGTTATTGAATAGAAAACCAGTTTTACTGTATCTCTGTTATTTTGTGTTAAGAGCCTATAAATAATATGTATTCATTTCGTTCTTCTCTTAAAATCCGAATCAGAAAGGTATCAAGAATTGGCAGCAGTGGTTACATGAGATATATACTAGAATATGTGCAAGAATGAAGCGTGCACTAAGATGGGTTGGTACATAGGTAAGAGAACCTCCAACATTTTATGGTCAGAATGATTTAGAAGAATTTTTAATAATTTTTGAGTTATAAGTATTGGAAAATCAAATGTTACCAGTATTATATATGTCCTTGAAAGAAACACTTGCACATTGGTGGGGAACTCACAAAGAGAATATCAACAATTGGTATCAATTCAAAAGATTACTACACATCATATTTGGTGCAGAACAAGAGAAGAAATATATGGAGAAGTATGATGGAATAGGAAAACCCTGAGAACATATAGACATATGTATAACCCAATGGAGAATAGTACCACCACAAGAATGGCCACATCACTTCATTCATACATTAGAAGTCATTCCAAAGAATTGGTATACATAATTGGAACTACTCAGAAAAACTGCAAATTGGGAGGAGATGTAGTAGAAATTTGTCATTACATTTTCATTTGAACATGAGAGTATATAGATAGATATATAAATGAATTTGGTAAGATATATGATCCATTAAGAACATGAATTTGAGTTTGTATCATCCTATCAAAATAAGAAGCGACATAAATTCATACAATTGCTACATTGTTACCACGTTGTAGAAGATGACCAATATAAGAAACACTGAGCGATATTCAGATAATAAAATTTGAATGGGAAAGAGAAGTAGGAGGTCCATAGTCATAATTGGAATAATTTGTTGCATCATTAAGGATAATAAAGGTAAACACTGAAACAAAAAAATATCCAAAGATTTCAAGTATTGGTGACTATTGGGACAACCAAACGGTGAGAATAATAACATAGTTATTGCATGAGTATAGTGATATATTTCCAACAACATTTTTAGAGATGAAATCGGTAGAAGGAGAACTTGGAAGGATGAACATCCCTTTGAAACCATATTCTAGACCAGTAAGATAGACACCCTCTAGGTGGAATTTGGTGTATAAGTAGAAAGTGAAGGCAAAAATTGATAAAATGTTAGAGGTTGGTGTCATAGAACTTATTGAAGAATCTGAGTGGATTATCCCTATGGTAGTGCAAGAGAAGAGGCAAGGGGGAATAAGGATCTATGTATACTTGAGGAATTTGAATGATTCTTCTCTGCATCATCCCTTCCCTACTCAATTTATAGATGAAGTGTTGGAGAATGTAGCAGGACAAGAAGCATATTCATTTACTGATGGATTTTCAAGGTAATTCCAGATCAAGATAGCACTAGAAGATTTTTAGAAGACAAAAGTTTGCATAGAATGGGAGTTATATAAGTACATAGTGATGCCTTTTGGATTAAATAATTTCATTTCTATCTTTTCAAGAGTAGTAGTAGATGTATTTAAGGACTTTATACATAAATTTTTGGAGGTTTACTTGATGATTGGACAATATTTATCTTATTGAAGGATCATGTGGAAGTTCTAATATTGATCTTAAACAAGTGTATACAATGTCATATTTCCTTGGAAATTAATAAATGCATGTTCAACGCACCTTTTGGAATTTTTTTAGGGTATGTGGTGTGTAAACAAGTTATGTTGGTTTATCATGTGAAGATCATTGTCGATGTTAATTTACCACCACCTAAGTCGGTGCTACTATAGGAAGTTTATAAGGGGATATGAACATATTACTATGCCCATGGAAAAATTGTTAAAGAAGGATACTAAGTTTTAGTGGAATGATGAGTTCCAACAGAGTTTGGATATCTTGAAGGAGAAAATGGTGACAACACCAATTTTAGTGTTGCCATATTTGTCAAAAGAGTTTTATGTTCATGTATATGCCTCTTCAATAACACTTCGAGAAATATTGACACAACCAAGAGAAGATAATATAGATCACCCTATAGCATTTGCAAGCATAAAGCTTATTGATTCATAACATAATTACAATACAACGAAAAGAGAGGGTTTGGATATGTTATTCACATTGCAGAAGTTCACACATTATTAGTTAGGCCAACATTTTAATATGTTTACAGGTCACTCTACTCTTAGATATTTAGTGAACAATCCAGTGTTGGGGGGACGAATATGCAAATGGTTGTTGTTATTTCAGGAGTTTGATTTTGAAGTAGTTGTGAAGCTTGGAAGATTGAATGTAGGGTGAGATCATATGTCCAGGATAACCAATGGAGAAGAACCAAGAAGTTTGGAGGATACATTTTTTGATGCACAACACTTTTTTAGTACATATTGTTGATGAATATTTTGTTGGCATTATCAATTTTTTGAGTAAAATTTTTTTCCCAAAGGAATAAAATACTACAGGAGAGAAAAATTTGGTGGTTAGAGCTATAGACTACCAACTGATTGCAAGTCACTTGAAAAAAATTGGTGAAGAAAAAATTCTAAGGAGATGTGTGATGGAACATGAATGACCTATTATATTATCCTATCATATTGAGACACTGTCTGATACTATCCATAAGTACCCTACTTACGACAAATAAATGTACTCCATTGTGAAAGCCTGCCGCTAATGGAGACATTACAATCTTGGGAAGGAGACAGTTATCCAAACTGATCATAATCCATTGCAATTCATGCAAACATAGGGAAAATTGTAGAATGACCTCCATCAAAAGTGGTCTACATACTTGCAACGATTCCACCTCAACAACATGTATAAAATAGGAAGCACTAATCGCACCGCTGATTGTTTGAGAAGACTGACAGTCGTGGCACTCATCACAGTGCTAGACTCTTATGTCCATGAGACATCTGGATGGCCACAACTCTATGAGATAGACCCTGACTTCGCCACCACCTACCAAATGTTGGGTGTAAATGAAATTGTCGATAATTTCCATCTTCAGGATGGGTTGTTGTGTGGTATAGGCCATATCTGGGTTCCATCAAGTGAGAGAGAAAAGATGATCTGGGAATCCCACTACAGTGGGGTGGAAGGACACTTCGGTGTCAAAAAGATAGTGGTGATGCTACAAAAATATTTTTATTGGATGAAACTTCGATAGGAGGTCACCATGTGTATCAGGTCCTATAGTTCTTGCACTATTGCCAAACTGACCACTTTGAATAGGGCATGTAAAATCCTCTTCCTACTCCTGACAGGCCATGGGAATCCATCTCAATGGGATACATGTTGGGCCTCCCATCCACCAAGTGGCGAAATGACTATGTTTTTGTGGTTGTTGATCGCTTTTCTAGGATGGCGATTCTGGTTGCCTGGAAGAAGAGCATCATAGCAGAGGCCACTACCAAGCTCTTATTTGAACACGTCTGGGTACATTTTGGAATCCCACAAACCATTGTCTCAGATTAGGACAGTATATTTCTCAACACATTTTGGTCCATCCTCTAGTCACTGTTAGACACCAAGCTCACCAAATCCATTTCCTTCCACCCCTAGGCAGATGGCCAAATCGAGGTTGTAAATCGAATGATTGTGCATATCCTTCACATGTATAATTCAAATCACCCTTGCACATGGGATGAGAGCCTTACCTATGTCCAAAATAGCTATAACTGAGCCCTACATATCTCAACTGACGACAGTCCCTTTCAGTTGGGGTTAGGATTCCAACCATTGGGTCCCATAGATGTTGCACTTCCCCCTGCAATCACCTCGACCATCTCATATCCTTCTCCAACTGAAGCTGACAAAGCCACCTGATTCATTGAAATGATCGAGCACATATTCCAATAGGTTCAAGATATCCTACAGAGGTCTAATGACAAGTAAAAATAACATCATGATCAACATCTGGTGCCACATAAGTTTTAGGTGGGCGACAAAGTTTTGTTGCACTTGCAGAAATCATGCATTACAGGACCCCATTGAAAGCTTCTCCCACTCTTTTATGGGTCGTACACTATCACTAAGGCCATGGGGGATAATTCTTTTTAACTCAACATTCCTCCTTTCCTTGGCCTCCACCTAGTGTTCAATGTGGATCTCCTTCGCCCTTATTTCCCACCATTATTGGACACCTCAGAAGTAGAAGAACAACTCACACCAACAGAGCTCAAACCCAACTTTATACAATAGGTATCCAATGATCAAATTGTGTACACATATATCAAGGGTACTCGACAACAAAGGATCTAACTTTATCGAGTCGTCAAAGCAGGGCAGCTCCTACACCAAGCCAAGTGGCTCACCCGAGGCCAAATTCAATAGAAATTTCCTCATCTAATGGGGGACCTCAACGCAATGGATAAAATTAATTCCTAAGTATGGATAATTTATACATATAGATATCGGTGTCCACCCACCTATTCCAACTAGCTCAAAACAGTTTTCTGACAATTTTGGCAATTTACCATTTTTAGTAGTTTTAACTTTCGGGGCCATTTTGAGGACCTAAATGCAGGTTTTTCAGGATATATCTCCTAAATGATATCCAAAGGTATTATTGAGACCCAAAAATTAATCTCCTTGATGATACCTTTCCAATGGGCTATCACACACCTAAAACTAAGATTACATGCAAAAGTTACGACCCCGGGAATTTGATGTACTAACTTACCCAAACAGGGCCCACATGACTTTTGGCGATTCATCTCCTAGGGTTAGGTTTTTGGATGTATAGGGTTTTTGGAATTCTTGTTTATTTTAAAAAGGACTTAAGAGACTCATTGTAATATTCTTCTTGCGAATGTCCGCAACCTTCACATCTCTTCTCAGAGATAGGCCGCCACCATTCCAACAAGCTTGTTTCCGCTGCATTTTACAGTTTCAACTTATTTCGTTATTGAATAGAAAACTAGTTTTACTATATATTTGTTATTTTGTGCTAAGAACCTGTTAATAATATGTATTCATTTCATTCTTCTATTAAAATCCAGATCAGAAAGGTATTGAGAATTGGCAGTAGTGGTTACATGAGATATATACTAGAATATGTGCAAGAATGAAGCGCACACTAAGATGGGTTGGTACATAGGTAAGAGAACTTCCAACATTTTATGGTCAGAATGATTTAGAAGAATTTTTAATAATTTTTGAGTTATAAGTGTTGGAAAATCAAATGTTACCAGTATTATATATGTCCTTGAAAGAAACACTTGCACATTGGTGGGGAATTCACAAAGAGAATATCAACAATTGGTGTCAACTCAAAAGATTACTAAACATCATATTTGGTGCAGAACAAGAGAAGAAATATATCGACAAGTATGATGGAATAGGAAAACCCAGAGAACATATAGACATATGTATAACGCAATGGAGAATAGTACCACCACAAGAATGGCCACATCACTTCATTCATACATTAGAAGGCATTCCAATGAATTGGTATACATAATTGGAACTACTCAGAAAAACTGCAAATTGGGAGGAGATGTAGTAGAAATTTGTCATTACATTTTCATTTGAACATGAGAGTATAGAGATAGATATATCAATGAATTTGGTAAGATATATGATCCTTTAAGAACATGAATTTGAGTGTGTATCATCCTATCAAAATAAGAAGCGACATAAATTCAGACAATTGATACATTGTTACCACGTCGCAGAAGATGACCCAACAGAAGAAACATTGAGCGATATTCAGATAATAAATGTTGAATGGGAAAGAGAAGTAGAAGGTCCATAGTCATAATTGGAATAATTTGTTGCATCATTAAGGATAAAAAGGGTAAACATTGAAACAAAAAAAATCCAAAGATTTCAAGTATTGGTGACTATTGGGACAACCAAACAGTGGAAAGAATAACATAGTTATTGCATGAGTATAGTGATCTATATCCAACAACATTTTAAGAGATGAAATGGGTAGTAGGAGAACTTGGAAGGATGAACATCCCTTTGAAACCATATTCTAGACCAGTAAGATAGACACCCTCTAGGTGAAATTTGGTGTATAAGTAGAAAGTGAAGGAAAAAATTGATAAAATGTTAGAGGTTGGTGTCATAGAACTTATTGAAGAATTTGAGTGGATTATCCCTATGGTAGTGCAAGAGAAGAGGCAAGGGGGAATAAGGATCTATGTATACTTGAGGAATTTGAATGATGCTTCTCTGCATCATCCCGTCCTACTCAATTTATAGATGAAGTGTTGGAGAATGTAGGAGGACAAGAAGCATATTCATTTACTGATGGATTTTCACAGTAATGCTATATCAAGATAGCACCAGAGGATTTTCAGAAGACAAAAGTTTGCATAGAATGGGGGTTATATAAGTACATAGTGATGCCTTTTGGATTAAAGAATTTCGTTTCTATCTTTTCAATTGTAGTAGTAGATGCATTTAAGGACTTTATACATAAATTTTTGGAGGTTTACTTGATGATTGGACAATATTTATCTTATTGAAGGATCATGTGGAAGTTCTAATATTGATTTTAGATAGGTGTATACAATGTCATATTTCCTTGAACATTAATAAATGCATGTTCAATGCACCTTTTGGGAATTTGTTAGGGTATGTGGTGTGTAAACAAGTTATGTTGATTTATCGTGTGAAGATCCTTGTCGATGTTAATTTACCACCACCTAAGTCAGTGCTACTATAGGAAGTTTATAAGGGGATATGCACATATTACTATGCCCATGGAAAAATTGTTAAAGAAGGATACTAAGTTTCAGTGGAATGATGAGTTCCAACAGAGTTTGGATATCTTGAAGGAGAAAATGGTGACAACACCAATTTTAGTGTTTCCATATTTTTCAAAAGAGTTTTATGTTCATGTATATGCCTCTTCAATAACACTTCAAGAAATATTGACACAACCAGGAGAAGATGATATAGATCACCCTATAGCATTTGCAAGAAGAAATCTTACTGATTCATAACATAATTACAATACAACGAAAAGAGAAGGTTTGTCTATGTTGTTCACATTGCACAAGTTCACACATTATCAGTTAGGCCAACATTTTAATATGTTTACAGGTCACTCTACTCTTAGATATTTAGTGAACAATCCAGTGTTGGGGGGAAGAATATGCAAATGGTTGTTGTTATTTCAGGAGTTTGATTTTGAAGTAGTTGTGAAGCTTGGAAGATTGAATGCAGGGTGAGATCGTATGTCTAGGATAACTAATGGAGAAGAATCAAGTAGTTTGGAGGATAAATTTCTTGATGCACAACACTTTTTTAGTACATATTTCTGATGAATATTTTGTTGGCATTATCGATTTTTTGAGTACAAAATTTTTCCCAAAGGAATAAAATACTGCATGAGAGAAAAATTTGGTGGTTAGAGCTACAGACTACCATCTGATTGCAAGTCACTTGAAAAAACTTGGTGAAGAAAAAATTCTAAGGAGATGCATGATGGAACATGAACGAACTATTATATTAGTAGAAGCACATGAAGGAATAATTGGAGGAAATTATCTAAGGAAGGATATTGCACAAAAGATATTCCACATAGGATTATGGTTGCCAATAGTTTCAAACGATGAAAATGAGTATTGTTGGCATTGCAATGTCTGTCATAGGGTAGGAAAGCCATCCAAGAAGGATGAGATTCCAATAAAACAATAGGTAAATTTGATAGTATTTGACAAATGGAAAGTAGATTTTGTAGGACCAATTAATCCACCGGCTATAATATTAGGAGAAAGGTATATAATTACAATGAAAAAATATTTAACTAGATGGGAAGAATAAACAAAAGTGAAGGATTGCAACATGGAGAGTGCAACACACTTCCTATTTGAAGAAATGATTACAAGGTTTGGATTCCCTAGAGTTTTGATGAGTAATCATGGGACTCATTTTATCAATAGTACCATCCAGGAAATAAAAAAATAATTTGAGATAAATCATCAAAAGATCACTCCATGCCATCCTCAAGCCAATGGAACAGTGGAAGCATTTAACAATATATTCGAGAATGCCTTAACCAATATTTGTAATGTAAACATGGATGATTAGGATTTGAATATTCCAGTAGTGTTATGGGCCTATAGAACTACATAAAAGATGATTAAAGGTCAGACACATTTTAGATTGGTGTATAGACAAGAAGTAATATTTCCTTTGGAATATTTGATACCAATTTTGTGCATTGCAGCCATTACCAACACAAAGAAAAGAGGAATAGTACAATAAATATTATATCAACTCATGGAACTTGTGTAAGACATTTTCATAGCCAGTTTCCATCAACAAGTACAAAAAGAAAAGGACAAATCTTGGCAGGAAAGACATATAAATAAGAAAAACTTTAACAAAAGATATTTGGTTCTCCTTTATGACAAAAAATATTTGTAGCACCCAGGGAAGTTCATGATGCATTGGATAGGACCTTTTGAGATAAAGTTTATGGCAGATGGAGGTGATGTGAAATTGTAGGATTTAACAGGAAAGGATGTTCAAGGATTGGTGAATGGAAATCAACTGAAACCGTATAGGGATAGTCGACCCAGTAACCCTCAATAGTTGCAGTGCAAAAAAGTAGAATTCTACATAGTGTATATAGTAGGATTCAAAAAGAAGAAAAAGGAAGAAAAAAATGGAAAAAGTGAGAAAAATAGAAAAATAAGTAGTAGATGGATAAGTGGTAGAAAAACAACTAGAGGATACAACATGCAAAAAACTATATTAAGTGGTATGATAGAACCTGAAGAAACTACACGATGGAAAAAGATGAGCGCAGCATGCGAGGACAAAGTGCGACCGAGAAAAACAAAAACGATGACCAGAAAAGTTGAATATGACATAGCATTTATGACAAGTCTTATAAAATAATAAAACTTGTAAATCAAGACTCATTGTGACTTGGAGAAGATAAGAGATAAGTAGTGAAAAACTAAGTATGATAAGGTATCCATGAAGTATTCAATAATGATTTAGAGTAGTATTTTTAGGATTTTGAAGGATGGCGTCGCCAAAGGTTGGATCTCCCAGTAAAATGGTAAGGAAGACATGAAGGGTTGCGAAGTATGTAAAGAAATAAACTAAAAAGGTATAAAAGCCTATTCACCTAGAAGGAGTTGTCAATGTGGATGTAATCCCATTACCTATTGAGGAACCATTTAGTCCAGAATTTGTTGAATAGAAGGAAGTAGTGACTGAGAATATGGATGTGGATCGAAGGGTTGAAGAATAGAACCCGACAACAGAACAAAACCCTACACAACCTTTGGTTTTTGTAGTGTTATAGCAGATGAATGGAGAACATGACAAGAGAAAAGAATCATAAGAGCCTAGGGAACATGCCAAAGCAGCGCAACAACTTGTTGCATAACCCACACAATAGACAAAATAATAGGTATAGGTGGAGGATGTTATAGGTCAACCAAATTTCGACATAGATTAAGAAGAAAAAGAAGCACATCAAGAGGCATGACCATAAACTATGACAAAGAAGAGGAAGAGAAAACAACCAATATAGAGGTTTTTGTGCAAATAGAAAAAATTCACAATAGAACTACCATGCATACCTGAAGGAGTCACAATCCTACCTGGTATATTAGAATGTGTAGAAAAACTGAAGTATGCAAACCATTACATTCAATATAGGGACAAGTTACATGAGTTTGCACCACATTTATTTATGGAGAGAAAAGGAATCTTTTTATTAAGAGTTCCAATATTAGAGCCAAAGTAGTGGATCTCATGGTTGTACAATACAGGGACAATGACCTTATTAGAAATACCTAATTTTGGATGTGGTAAAGATGTTAAAAAATTTGCCCAAAAATCATTAGCCTTGTTACATGGAGGTATTGTGTGGATGGACAGATCAATTCCAATAGATGTATATCTGATTGCATAAATTACAGGTCTACCAATAGATGGAGAGAAGCTAGAAAAATATCTAGATGACAAAACTAGGGAAAACACTTTGGTAGAAGATATGAAGAATAAGTATAGTACTAGCAGGGGGTCAAGGGGGTTAATAATCAATAAGATCAGTGAACCTACAAAAATATTGGAAACTAAGTTGGTGGATTTTAAATTTTTGAGGAAATTTCGCAAAGAAGAAGCACCAACATGAGTCATATCAGTAGTCATGCATTGTGCGAAAGGAGGCTTACTATGTTGGGCCCCATATTTGTTGAATTTATTTTTATACGACTACAAAGATGAAAAATACTTAGGAACAAAATTCCACTATTCATTGTTGATCATACTCATAAAATTGGTGGGTTGGGGAGAACCCAAATATAATGAATTTTATCCAAGGCCAGGAAAGTGGCGCCCATCGAGGTATGTAACATTATGGAACACCTCAGGCACAAAACAAAGGAAGGATAATTCTAATATATTTGTTATGTATTTTTTGAGATGCAAGAAAAGGTGGCTGAGATAGGGAGGATACAACCATAAGTGGTGGAAGAGCATCAAGGAGTAGAAAACTTTAATTCTTCTAGACCCAATATGTGGAATCAAGAAAAAAGGGATCCCATGAAAGAATGGTTACAATTAAGGTACTTTGTGATATCAAAAGAAGTCAAATGGGCCATGAAGGATTGATTGGATGAATGGGAACTACCAATAATTCAAAATAAGGTATCAAAGGGTAAGAATCCTGTATAATTTGGCACGTTGCAGAAATCAAATAGTCCCGCAACAAATACTAGGAAGGATGCAAAGTGCGAAAAATAAATAGGAGGGAGTGTGACAACTATAAAACAAAGACAAAATAATCCCTTGATGTAGGAGAAGGAAAATGTTGACGTAATCAATGTAGAAAGTGATAAATATCTTCTCATATAGGAGGAATGAGGAGGAGGAGATGTCCCAAAGATGAACATGCCAATGACTACAATGTAGAAAGACAATCTACTGATGAAGAGGATAGTGTTATAAGAAACATGACAGAGAAATAATATGAAGTCACACAAGAGTGTCCCTGAGTTAAAATTGACAGAAGATGATGCAGACTTTGTCGCTGAAAAGTACAAGACCACACAATAGAAACACGGTATGATGTTGAAAAGCAGTGATAGGAGATCATCCAAAAAGTAGTAGAAGTTAACGAAACATTAGCACAACTACAATTAAATACAATGCAACAGAAGGAAAAAGAACAACCACAACTCACTGTTAAGGAAAAGATAGTGCCTGCGTAGGAGAAGGTCCATATTATAGTGTAGAGTAGTGAATTTTTTTTATCACTCAGGATATGTTTCATATCGATGAAGAAACAATGGAGAAAAAATTGAAAGATATATATCACTTGGACTTGGAACTAACCAAGATCCCAACCAAAGAATTGTATAAACTTTAAGTAAGCACCGCACCAGAAATACAATCAAGAGCCCACATAGATGTGACAAATTTACAAATGGATAAGGAAATAAGTGACACATTGAATATAAAAATCATCCAGGTGCAGGTTGAAAAGGAGGAAGTGAAATAACACATTGGTAGGATAGAGAAGCATGTAGAATAGGTATTCAAGGCAATCCCAGATATCGCGCAAGAAGGGAAAAGGTTACAAACATAAGAGAAGGTGGAAAATATCATGCAACCCATGGAGAACTATAAGAACCACATCACAGAGTTCATGGTGTTGCTACAACCAAGCATGCCAACATAGGTCATATCACAAAGAGTGCAGGAGGAGACATACCATAAAGTGAACATTGCATAGAGAATCAATGAAATTGTAGAGTTATATGATATAAGTTCACATTTATGGACTCATCTACAGGAGGATGAAAAAGTACAGGACTTAGACAAGAAATAGGAAAGACTAAACACTACAGTGAAGGACTTGAAGGAAAATCATAAGACAATGATAGTACAAGATAGAATTATAAGTGTGCAGGAGTTGAAAAATTTGCAGGCCTAACTGAAGAATATAAAGGAAGAAAAACAGTCTATCTAGGCTCAGTTGGAGCCACTGCAAGAAGGTGCAGAGGACATGCTGACATAAACTGATACAAACAAAGGTCAGGTTGAAAATATCAACATGGATACTAAAGAAATGATGAAGGATTATATCACTGCACAAATTGTGGAGTCTAAAGAAGAAAAGAGTATACATGAAAAATATCGAGTTGAAGACATTTCAGGCAGATTCTAGGATTTGGAGAAATAAATAAATGTTGTAAACAACACCTGAGTGGATCGGGGGTCTATTTGTGCAATCTATTTTGGGGAAATGCCCAACAATTTTGGAATAAAGTTAAAATTGGGACGAAAAAAGGAGCATGTTCTAGAAGATAAGGAAAAGAATCATGCCACAAGGTAGGAATAGAACTGCACTGGACAGTAATGAAAAGAAGCGTGAGGAAGAGTAAAGTCAAAGGAAGAAAAAAGGAGAATGCGATGAGGAAATGGTTGGATCATGGACCAACCCTTCATAGGCAGTTACAATGTGGAAAAACCTAATCAAATTTGGGTTATGGTTTTTGTCTTTGATGTAAATGGATTTTACCCATTTTGGTACTATAAATATGTATTGTAATATCTGAGGAGATCCATTTTTTTGTGTGTGTTATGAGTCAAAGTTACTAGTGATTAGTTTTTGGTTGAGAGATGTGGAGATAAGATTGAGTCATATTTATGGATTGTAACTGAGTGTCAGGTCACAAGTTGTGGTGCTTAGTGTGACACTGGTCAACCTCACATACACATATATATTTCTGTTGTAAAGCTCACAACGCAGTGACTTGATGAAGATGAATAAAGAAGAAGACAATGATATATATTTTTGGACATAATCCAGGGGGGTGAACCATGGTAAAACATTGTGTCTTTATGTTGAATGATTATTTTATGTGTTTCCATGTTTATTATGAATGAATGAATGAATCTAGTAATAGTAAAATGCAGTGTGCACTAGATTAAACATGATATTTATTGTAGAGATAATGTTGATAAATGAATATGGTTATATAATAGTAAATATGATGAATATTCAACTAGAAAAGGTATGCTTAACATCCCCATGAGAAACATCCCTTCCATGACTACAGACATCTGGGTCCTGCAGTCACCCATAATCCATCTCGGGTGAGACTTAATTGTCCACTTTGTGTGCATTATTTCCTTCTGGTCTCTAGAAGAGTTGATGGTTTGTAGGGTTTTATTCGGAACCTAAGGAAAAACCAAGGTGATCCCATACATCCAACATATTACATTCCCCTCAAAAAACTTTGTGTCTTCTCCTTCTCATCCTTGATAAAAAACACATATTTTAAGAATCCCAAGAACTTCTTTTCATACTTTTTCATGGTCATGTTTCCTAGCCTGAGTTCAAATAAATACTTCATTTTCTTTTCATATAAGTTCTTTGAAAGGTACTCCTTCTAAAAATACCTCTTGAACTATTTAAAGTGATCCCGCTATCATTAATATGTTCAACTTGCTTTAGTTGATCCCACCACATCTAGTATCTTTTCCATGAAAATTTTATGTGGAAATTATTGCTTCAAGATTAGGTGAATGGTGGTATGTGGAAATGCTTCCTGATTCCCAACAACCATGATTCATTGTCATTTTCTCTTTCTCTTTCACCATCAAAGGATGGTGGTGTAATCTTCCTTAAATCTTCTTGTAAGATGTCTAATTCATCTCTTCATCTTTAGTTCCTAAGAAGAGACACCTTTGTACTACTTATGGAGTCTTCGTATGATTAAATTCTCCTTGTTCAGTGAGGAGGTGAGTGCTACTTATGAGTCCTACTAGCACTTCTTAAATAACTAGTCCCTCTATAGTTATCTCTCATTTCATTTTCTTTGTCTCCCTCGTGTCTTGAGCCCGATCCCTTCTTTTCTTTTCTATGCAACTGATTTAGGCTTTGCATTACTTCAACATTTATTTTGTTCTCTTGTTTCATTAATCTCTCATTTTCTTCTTTATAACTCTGTAACATCCCGCTCTGGCGCACTGAGACCACTTATTCTTTGAGGACACTTGCTCGCAAGTGATCTGGACCCTTTTTGATGTTAGACCTTTTGTATATGATTATGATGTGATTGACAGAGGATATGATGTGTTCCTATGCA
>ML777370.1:389680-403694 GCA_009831015.1 Picea engelmannii | reverse complement strand
GTTTGTCTGTGCGTAATCCGGTGGAAGGAATCCGGTGCCGTATCAAGAGTCTCGGGCTGTTTAAAGGCACAGTTCCACTCTTGCGACACCTTCTGAGCCGTATCAGTAGTCTCGGGTTGTTTAAAGGCACAGTTCCACTACTGTGACTCTACTGACAGATTCCTTCGAGTCGGTGACCGTACTGTACCTAACCCTGGTGTCTGTCTCTGCCTATCGCCAATAGTTTCCCGCCTCCTGTCAGGGGCGTTTTGCTTCTTGTGGTCGTTATGATAGGTTGGGTTATCTTGATGGTATTCGTCCTACTTGCGTCCTGTTGGGTCGAGGGTGACATAGAGTCGAGGGGGTTGTTCCATCTCTACACGCGCACACACTTCAAGAAAAAAAAATTTCACCGGTTGACTGAGTAGATGTCCTAGGTTAGGAGGGTTGTTACAAACTCTGCACTTCTATTTTCATGATTCTCACAATCTCTATTAATTTCTCTTCTTCCCCTCTATCCTTGTGTCCAATTGATTTTGTCTCTCCATTACCAAAACTGACGTTTTGACCATAGGATGATTTATCACGATTGAAGGATCCTTCCCCTTCCTCCATTTACCATATTTGCATTATTTGTCTTGTTCATATACCTTAATTATGCAAAATAGTGTTTATGTGACATAATCTTTGTTAGACAAAATGGAATAATAAGCATGTATAAAAAATTCTGGAAAGGAATGTAACATAATTATATATATATATATATATATATATATATATATATATATATATATATATATATATATATATATATATATATATATTCTCTTTTTAATTTTCCCTAAGGCCATCACTCATTTTATTCTGAATTGGTTATGTGTTTTTCTACATGAAACAATTTTTTGCATGCATAGCTAAATTCCTCTCTTCAAGATATTTCCAATGACTATTTTCTTTCTTAATTTTGAGCTGGTGGAAAAAGGTTACGACCTTTATAAATTTCTTGGGTATTCATTCATTAATTTATGCAATATTATCACATGACATCCATGTGGCGCTCAGTCACTTGTGTCATTTGACATGGTTTTGAAATAGACATTGGTGTGGCAACTACCACCTGGTCCATAAATACACCAATCGATGTTTTCAAACAATTTAGAGCCTTTATTTATTGTCAAAATATTATCCATTAGAGTGCATCCACTCTAGGATTCAGTTCCCACTTTGAAAGAACTTGTCAAATGAAACCCTTTTGGCAGATCTAATGGTCCTTCAAGTCAGGAAACAATGACTCTAATTTCTTCAAAGTCTCCACTTAAACAATGGTTACTCTCTTCTTTTAGTTCCCATTCTCCATGATATGTATGGGACCCATGATATCTATGGTTGATGTTGTATCTTCCCTCTTGGCATTCTATGGCTTTGAGTTATTCTTGGATCCCTTTCCATTAGGGTATCCCAACTTTATTATGAATGACCACTCTGAACACCGCACTCAGATTGTACTTTGTGCAACAGATCCAACGATTCCTAATATCGTCCTCCAATAATAAGGATTTTGTTGGAGTTTAGAATTGTTTGACAGTTAAGGTCCATCCCTTCAACTCCTCATACTCAGCCCTATGGGACCCCATACAGATCGATGATTTTCCTTATGTTAAGAACCTAAATAGGTCTACAAATATAATCACCATAAATACTGAATACACAATAGATCCACATATCAAGATATAAGAAACCACACTTTATTATTACCAAACTCTTGAGGTAGGGAAACACCATACAATGGATCCTATTATGGAAGGGATCCTCTCATGTTCACTTGCCTCTTCGAGGGGGAATACTCCGATTGAGCTACATCTCACAATACAATATTTCTCTTCATGTACCATTACATTGCTTGAACCCATTTATATAGTGCTACCATCACCTAAGAACATTATAGAGGAGGAATCTTCTAGAAGTAGAACCTTCTAAGAAGTCCTCTTACATTTATTGTATCTAAATACCTATTTATTATATATGACTACCATAGTGGGATTTATTTAATAATATAGTGGACCTAGTCCACCTTACATTGAATGGCTTCAACTATTATCACTATGGACCCTCTTCCCCTCCCCACCACCTCTCTAGCTACCTTACACATTACCCTACACCCTCTCACTAATCAATAGTGAAGATAATTCCCCAAAGTTTCTCCCATCAGAGTGCCCCCTCTCCAAGACTGCAACTCATTATGAAAAACACCCTTCCGAAAAATGGTCGAGATCTATCATCCTACATATATGAAGGGTAATATTTAAAAAGAATGCCTAAGGGAATCCACGCCCAATCAAGACCACTTTTGTCCCATCAACAAACCAAATGTCGAAACATATCATCCTCCGAGTACATTGATTTATATGATGAAATATTTGTCACCTTCATAGTCAAGTTCTGACACCACGTGACCATGACATCAACATTCTCTCTCCTCTCGCTCGAACCACACTAGATCTATGACTTAGATCATGGGAATATTTCACAATATATCAATGGTCCTCCTTCACTCTTAGAGTTCCTCCCATGCAATTTCCTCAATTTCAGGAATCCAAGGTCAGTCCTACTCTCAAACACTAATGACACTCACCACAATTGATATAATTGCCCAGATATCTCTAAATCGACTCTTTGATGGATCAATGGTTATTGGAATTCCCTTTTCATCAGACTCCATGCAACCTTACACGTGTACATTTGAATGGAACTGTCCTCCAACCAATGGTGGATATATCTCCATCCTCAGATCCAACAGTCATCAATTAAGGGAAACCAACCAAAGGGTTAGGCCAAACAAGGGCCATTGACTCACTTGGAACATTCTCTTATGGAAATATCTGCCTCACCCTATGAAAATTTTCTCAGGAGGTATTTTTCCATTTCCATATGTAGACTTGAAGTCCCTTTTTGCAGTTCCAAGAGATAAAAATAATATTTTTCCACATATATGTGCCCTAACTATTATACAACATGCGTATATGCAGGTTGCACCATTACAACCCGCATACATCAGGTTTTGTTCCCAAATTAAAAAATGGTGTCAATTTTCCATTTCACGTCACAAGATCCATTATCCCTAACCTTCCATATACAGAAAACATTCTGACTCGGCCATTTAGTTCCATTTAAAAGCTATAAATGGGCCATATACAAGTTGTGGACAAAAGGAGAAGAATTCAACTTTGAGAGAAAAGTTACTCTAGAGATATTATTCACTTCATGTTGAGTTTGTATCCCTTTATCCGTTTAAGTCTGAACACATTGTTCAACCCCCAAGATCTTCCCTACTTGATTGAGAATTTCATTATCTCTCTTATATGAGCTTTCCTTTGGTGGAGGATTGAAGTGGTGGAGGCCCAACTGTAAAGGACTTAGTTTCTCAATTTTGAACTGTGACAACACATAAGTTTGTAATTAATACACTTTTGTTGATTAAATTTTAATAGAAATACTCTTTTCTCATCCAATTAATGTCTTCTAAATATTTGAATTGTTATTACTCTTGGCTTACTAAGAGGGTGGGTGAATTAGTAATAGCGTAATTATAATCCTTTTTCTCCAAATAATACAAGTGTTATATCAATGTAGAACTATTATTCAATAATGAGAAATAAGAAATGAACAATCACACACATACATAGTACACCAGTGTTTTATGTGGAAACCCAAATCAGGAGAAAACCACGAAATGATTTATCTTATATGTCTTGAAGAATTACATTAATTGGAAGAACCAAATTCCTTTGTTTTCCAGTTGCAATTGGAAGGAGGCTCCAACCCCCTAATTTCTCAAGCTACAAACTGAGGGAAGCCCCAACTCCCCAATTCTCTGGCTACAACTAGAAGGAGGATACAACCCCCTATGTTCTCCGGCTACAAACAGTTGTCCTTGCCTTGTCCAACCTGTCTGAAATAGAAGTGGAATGATGGAACCAATGTCACACTATCACTATGATATATATCATTATTAACATGTACCTCCACCTGTACCTCAACCTGTGCATCAACCTATACTTCAACCTATGCATCAACCTGTACCTCAACCTATACCATAAACAAGTGCATCAACCGTGCACCAACCTATACCAAACAATATGTAATCAACCTATACAATAAAGAAGTGAAATCAACCATGTAACAAGTATGTATCAATCATGTGTCAAGTACTCATCAATATGTACCAACATTATGAACTATACACCTCATGTATGTGCCAACTCATCAACTACTTGTCTCAACCATGTACCCAACTTGTACCTCCACTAAAATCCCTCATCAATTTCATCATAGAAATATGATTTGTAACTCTATAATAGACCTGGTGTATATGATCACATACCTACAAACCTTCCTTAACTTTAACAACAAGAGACTAGCATTTTCATCAAACGTTTCTTTAGTCTCAAAAGACTAGTTTTGGATTACTCAACAACCCTAACTTGAAATAATCATAACTTTGTACCTATAATGAATGAATATATGAAACTGATACACAATGTTCTTCAATGTGTTTTATTCAATTACTCCAGGGTTCACTACTTGGAACCTCTCAAAAAAGGAGTTATGGAAAAAATGGCACACCTTGTTGAATTATGGCTTATTCTAGAGAGTGACATTGTAGAGCATGCCCTGCAAAGAATATTTGTTGAATTGATATGAAAATGTTACAAAAAATAATAAATATTGTAATATAACAAACACATTTGGGCTTACTAAATTTGGATCTTTTATGAATAAGTTATGACGTTTTTACCCGAAACACTTGTTTTTGACTAGTTTCAGGACTAGCCATAAACCCTATTTTCCATGGAGTGTAACTCCAAAAATACAATGAACCATAAGTTGAATGTATTAAAACAAATACTTGGATATGTTTCCTCAGTGGAATAGAAATTCCATAGTCTGAATCATTATAGAAAAGCAGTTATTGAGAGAATGGTGAGATGACCTGAAAAAAACATACCTTAGAAAACATCATAAAATGAATTTATCCTTCCTTGAATTTTGGCCTTCTTTTCTTCACTTTCCTCATAAATTCATCTTATATATCCTTTGGTTACCTTAGAAAACTATAGGTATTCATTATTCTCAAGTGTGTCTTAAATGAGAGAGCCTTGCCTCTTATTTATACTCTCCAACTAGCTTCCTTAAAAACATCTTCTAGGTCACTTTTCCCACTTTCCTTATTTTAGGTTTAACCCACTTATAATTTCTCCATTAAATTTATTATTGAATTAATTTATTTTGTATTCACTTTTAATTATAGTACACTCATCACTTCACTTTATTATTTACCTTTTAAAATCTCTTAAACCACTTTGACTACTTTGACCTTTTGGGAGTTCTAGATGACATATGAGGTTCCTCCAATTTCCTAAGGCCATAACTCTTAAACCGTGAGGACTTATGTGACATTCCACATACCAAAAAAAATGTAATGAAATGTAATATCCATATAGAATAGTATTACCTAAAAATATATCAAAACTCATACCATTATCCATCAAACAAACTTGGGTCCGCTACCCAAACCCGGGTTCTTCAACTTCTCATGGCCATAACTCTGTAACCCTGAGGATTTATGTGATGCTCCACATACAAAAAGAAATGGAATGACATTAAATATCCATCTAGGATAGTTTCAATGAAAAATTCACTAGCATTCATCTCATTATTCCACAAATAAGCATGGGTTCTCCATCCATACTTCTAGGATAACTCAATCCGTAAATCGTCTTCCCGTGAGGGATTTCACCATAAGGGGACCACTTTGGAGTTCATCCATTTCTACTTATTATCAACGATGACAATATAATAACGATTCATATTTATATCAAACAATTTTTTGGTCCATTACCCAACCTTTGTGCTACGAGGCTTTCTTCAAGGGTTGACACTAGTGACAACCAACCTTAATTAGGAATCTCCCCCTTTGGCATTGATGGAAACACTATGATGCAATACTGAAATCATATCACTCATGCTCCCCATGGAACCATGTCTCTGTCCTCTGTATCTGATAAATCTACTCCCCTTGGAACCATGCCTCTGTCCTCTGCCTCTGTCCTCTTCATTTGATAAATCTCTACCCCTAAAACCATGCCTCTGTCCTCTTCCTCTATCCTTTGCATCTGATAAATATCTCCACTTTTGTCATCAATGGAAAAGGTATCTTTCCATATGGGGTTTATCCCCCTGAATGAGCTTTTCTCTTACGGTGCTTCCTACTATAAATCTAAGACATATAAGATAAGAATTAAAAAAGAATTCATTTTGGAGTAGAAATAACTCCAAGTCTCTAGAGAAGATATTCAAAGGATTCTCATGGAAGTGGGTTTGTGAAGATGTCTTCCACTTTATCTTTTGTTCCAACATACTCAACTCTGATGTTCTTTTCCGCAACCTGCTCCCATAGAAAGTGATACTTTATTGGAATGTGCTTTGTCTTGGAGTGCATCATCGGGCTCTTCGAGATACTGATGGCGCTTGTATTATCACAATAGATTGGAATAAGTTCATCATACTCAACTTGTATATCTGTCAGAGTTTGTTTCATCCAAATAACCTGTGTACAACATGATGTTGCTGCAATATACATTGCCTTGGCTGTAGATAAAGATATTGATGATTGTTTCTTGCTTAGCCATGATACTAAACACTCACCCAAGTAGAACGTTGCTCCACTGGTGCATCGTTAGTCATCAATACAACCTCCCCAATCTACATCTGTGTATGCACTAAGTGATAGATAATTTCCTTTTGGATACCATAATCCAAACTCTTATGTTCCTTTGAGATATATGAAAATCCTCTTCACTTATAACACATGTGATTCCTTAGGTTTTTATTGAAATCATGCCACCTGTCCAACTGCATGCATTATATATGGTTTGGATGTTGTCACATATAGTAGGCTGCCAATCATTGACATGTATGCCCTCTGATCTGTAGACTTCGAATCATCATATTTTCTCAACTTGAAACTGGTTTGCATGGGAGTGATAACTGGTTTGCAATCTTCCATTCTTAACCTCTTTAGCATTTCTTTGATATACTCAGTTTGAGAAATAAGGATTCTTTGGTTGCTTTGATGTATCTGAAGTCCCAAAAAGAAGGATAGTTCTCCAAGTAAGGACATTTCAAATTCATTTTGCATATCTTTTGCAAATTTTTGGCTTAACCTGTCATCATCACTACCAAAAATAATATCATCAACATAAAATTCAATTAATAAAATATTACCTTCACTTACCTTGATGTAGAGGTTGTTGTCTGCACTTCCTTTTCTGAACCCTGCCTGCTGCAGATACTTATCTAGTCTAGAGTACCATGCTCTAGGAGCTTGTTTTAGACCATACAAGGCCTTCTTTAATTTACACACATAATCTGTGTTCTTTGACAACTGAAATCCTTCTGGTTGTTCAATGAATACTTCTTCTTCAAGTTCCCCATTAATAAAAGTTGATTGTACGTCCATATGATATACTTTAACTTTTTTGGACCATGCATAGGCTAAAAGCAACCAGATTTCTTCCATTCTGTAAACTAGGGAAAATGTCTCTTCAAAGTCTATTCCTTCAATCTATACATATCCTTTACATACCAATCTAGATTTGTTCCTTGTAACTTTTCCATCTTCATTTAATGTATTCGTGAAAAACCATTTTGTGTTGATCACATTCTTGTTTTTTGGTTTTGGAACCAGTTCCCAAGTGCCATTTTCTCTATTTGATCCAATTCTTCATTCATGGCATTATTCCAAAATTCATCCTTGTTGGATTCTTCAAAACAGTTTGTTTCAATTGTAGATAAGAGTGCTAGGTGTGTTTGTTCTTGTGAATGGACTTTTCTTCTAGTCTCAACTCCTGCATCTTTGTTTCCAATAATCTGATCTGAACCATGATTCTTCTGTACTCGTTTGCTAGGTGTCTTTGGAGATACTTGTTGAACTTTCTCTTCTGTTTCTATTGGATTCTCTTCATCTTCCTCTTCTTTGAAAAGTTGTTCCATTGATTTATTTTCTTCTTCCTTTGATTATGGTCTGCATGTTTCATCAATTGTTACGTTGATGCTTTCCACAACTTTGTTCAATCTAAAATTGTAACACTTGTATGCTTTCCTTGTACTTGAGTAAACAACAAGTACTCCTTTGTCCACATGAGAGTCAGACTTTCCCATTCTACGATATTCTCTTTTGATGTAGCATTTGCTTCCAAAAACTCTGAAGTGATTCACATTTGTTGGTCTTCCTTTCCATATCTCGTAGGGAGTTTTATTAGTGTTGTTTCTGAGCATTAATCTTTTTTGAATGTGAACTGATGTATGCACTACCTATGTCCAAAATATATTTGTCAATTTGGAATTCAATAGCATTGTTTGAGCCATTTCATGTATTTTCATGTTCTTTGTTTCAACAACTCCATTTTGTTGAGGTTTCCTAGAAATGAAGAATTGCTTCCATGACTGCTACAATAGTCCATCAATTCCTTTGAAGTGAAATCTCCTCCATTATTAGATCTCAAGCATTTGATTCTTGAATTCATCTCATTTTCAACAATTTCCTTGTAGATATTCAATTTTTCAAAAGCTTCTAACTTGTTATTAAGAAAGCAAATTGCAATCATTCTTGTATAATAATGAATTAATAACATAAAGTATCTCTCACCTTTTAAGCCCTTTGTTGTAGTTGGTCCAACTAGATCAGTATGCACAATTTCCACTGGTCTTGTTGCTGAATATTCCTTTGATTTGAACCTAGTCTTTGTTTTCTTTCCTTGTTGACAATGCTTGCATAAAGTGTTGGTTCATTTCGTGATCTGGGGAATTTCTATGCTTGCTTCTCTTTTGCTGACTTTGACAATGTTATCAAAATGCATGTGACCCATTCTTCTATCCATAGCCAACTTTCATGTTGCTTTCCTAGAAAAAACTTTTCATTTCCAATTTCACTTAACACATATATGTTGTTTGAAGTTCTTGAAACTGTACTGACCAATTTCCCTGAACCTTCTCTTCTTATCTCACAGTTTTGTGAATCGAAAGTAACTTTATGACCTTGGTCACACATTTGAGTCACACTTAGAATATTATGTTTCATATCTTCTACCAGTAGAAAATTTTGTGCCTTTTTATTCTTGTTCCCAATTCAAACTATGCCTTCTCCAATGATTTTGGCTGAATTATCATTTCTGAAGGAGAGTGATCCATTTCTTTCCTTTCGCAATGTAAGAAATTTGTCTCTATCACCTGTCATGTGTTTTGAACACCCACTGTCAACATACCAATTGTGTTTCTTCTCCTTAGCTTATAGAGAGACTGCACATTCTTCATTGTTATATTGATCTTTCTTTCTTATCCATGTCGTTTTCTGAGGTTCTTGTCTGTGACTATTGTTATTCTATTGAGGTTCTTTAGGAGAGACTACCATTCTAAAATTTTTGGCCATGGGTAAAAAATTGTTACATTTGTAACATTCGACTTCAGTGCTCAAAGATTCAAACCTATTGTAACTTCTTCTTTCTGTTTCACTAGGTCTTCTTGAGTAACCCCTTTGTGTATGACTCTCAAAGTTATTATTGTTCTTGTTGTTAGCTCTACACTTCACAACTTTATGTCCAAAATTATTACATGCATAACATAAACCAAAAAATATAGTTTCATACCTGGGAGATGAAGATCTTCTGAAAGAAGGTGATCTTATTAATGTTTCTTCTTCTTGAGGCCTATCTGTCTATTGTTGATTTTGAAATACAAATCTTCTCGATGGAGGAGTGTCCCTATAATCTACCTTGTACATCTTTCTATCCCCTTTGATTGTTTCTACATAGATTTTTGGATTTGATTCTTTCTCTGTTGTTTTGGAGATTGATTCCTTTTCTGTTTGATTGTATCCAAGTCTAGACTTGTCAAGATGAGATTTTTGATTGCTAATAATGTCATCCAGAACTTTTGAGCTAATCTGCATATTTTTATTTTGAATATCCTTTCTTAGTGTGACAACCTCTGCTTCCAAGTTTCCAATGATCTTTTCCTTTTCTTCTAGTTGTTCTTTTAGTGCTTCTTCAATTATTTTATCTTCTTCTATTCGAACCTCCAATCTTGTGATCATTTGTTCTAGTTCTCGAGTGTCCTTTTTCTTGTCTAGTTTTGTTGTAGTTTCTTGTTTTTCTTCTTTTCTCTTCTGATAACTTCGATGGCACACATTAATTCTTCTCGATAGTCAACTTATTCCACTTCAATTTCATCTTCGACTTCTTCATTTCCTTCTTCAGTGTTAAGCCTTAATATTGGCTCATTACCCCTTAATTGAGGCATATTATATTAGTAATTTTATTTTATTAATGTCGGCTTTAGGCCATTAGTTGTAATTATACCTCCTAGTCTCCTATATATACCAAGGATACATTTTCATTTTGAATCATCTTGTACTTGAACATTTAAGTGGGGTAAAAGGAGGTTGCCCCCTCGAAGAGGCTTATTATCTGAAATTATCTCTTGTTCAAGGCGTTGAGTACTTTTGTGAGGTTTTTCTATGCTATATTGATATTTGGTTCTTAACATATGGTATCAGAGCTCAAGGTCTTGGGGTTTCGATGCTACATATGAGACACCTTGGAATTTTCTCTATAACTCTTTTTCTACAATGTTTCAGAAGAAACAAATTTGAGTATATTTAGTAGATGGATCAAGGTACGTTGGGTTCAAATTTTATCTCCTGAGGCATTATACTTTCGGAGATACAACCTTTACAAGATAGGGTTATGGAATCATCCTGAATTGATTCATTGCGACATTTTCACTATAAAAACTTTTATGTAACTTTTCAGACCCTGAATGTAGGAGGCTATTCATAGAAATTATTAAGGTATATGTGGTAAAATGTTGAACTTTTGGGTCATCTTAAATTTGTAAATACACCCTGTGTAAGATAGGGTATCAGACTAGTCCTATTGACTAGTCTCAAGAAGGTGTTCTAGGTTAAAAAAATCATAACTTATTCCTAGAGTACACAAATTGAGTGGGACTAGTTTCATTGGATGGCGGACAATCTGTAGTATTTCTGGTATGATTTTCATAATTTTATATCAATTATTTTGTGTGGGGAACGCTATACAAGGGAGATCTCCTGAAAAAGCCAAAAATCGACAAGTTGTGGGAAAGTTACTATAAATTCCACTTGTCACATCCCATTTTGATCAGACCTGTGGCATTGCAGAGAAGAAATATTAGAGAACTACATAAAAGAAATTTCTATACCCAGAAGGGCCGAAACTTGGGAGATACAACAGAAGAAAGATTGTCTAGCATAACCACCTCAAAATCAAGGTTCAAAAGTGATACTTGGTCAAGATGCCACCCAAAAAGGGAAATTCTACACCAAATAAGTCTCCAGACAATCCTACTTAGACTCTTGATGAAGGTGAAGAAATGCGTAGGGACATAAATGATTTACAAACGAAGATAGTAACAAAATATGAACTACAAGAGATGGAAGCTAAGTAGGAGGCAAAGATGGATTGTTTAAAAGAGGATATCATGGAAGTATTGAAAAATTTCATAACAGAGAAGACACCTGAAAGTGAAAATCCATCCCATGAAATTCATTATGAGGACACAAGGAAGGTGAATCAAGAATGAAGAAACTCCAACTTTGGTTTGAAGACCAACCACGTTCCTAAGATCGATATGAGAAAGTTTGATGGCAAGGACCCAATCACATGGATACTTCAGATGGAGCAATTCTTTGATCTACATAATGTGCCACATACACAAAAGGTATGAATTGATTCTTTATATTTAGAACCTAATCAATTTGTATGGTATCGATGGCTTTGTTCTCACAAATCACTCGTCACTTGGACAATTTTCACAGAAGAAATGATAGAAAACTATGAGGATACAAGGAGAAATACCTTCTTTATCCAATTGATAAATCTCAAGTAAAAGGTTTCAGTTACCGAGCACATTGAGAACTTCCAAAGATTGAATATAAAGGTAACCGATATTCCAGATGAGCACTTGATTGATGTATTCATAGGAACTTTAAAGGATAACATTCAACATGAGGTTCTCCTTTGGGAACCCAAATCATTGGAGAATGCATTTAAGGTGGCAAGAAATGTTGAAAGAAAAAATATGGCTATAGCTACTAGAAGGACCAATCCTAACATCTATAAAGAGAACAATGCTCCTTATTCTAAAAAACCTCAACCTACAAGGTTGACACCTAAAACATTGGAGGAAATAAAAGAAAAAGTTTTATGCTTTAGTTGTGACAACAAGTACAGTAAGGGACATAAGTGTGGAGAGAAGAAATTATTCTACATAGATTGTGAAGAGGAAGAAGAACAAGAACAAGAACCATCTCAAGATGAAAACGTAGAAGCAATTTGGTCTGAAGAGTTGACTCTCACGATATCGTGTAATGCATTGGCTGGAATTAGCACTCCTCAAACCCTCAAGATCGAAGGATACATAAAAAAGGAAAAGGTAATAGTCCTAATTGATTCTGGCAGTAATCATAATTTCATTCACTATAAATTAGCCAAAGCTCTCAATTGCTTTGTATATCTAGCGCTAGAGTTTCAAGTAAAGATTGTAGATGGAGGAATTATCAAATTTTCAGGAAAATGCAATAAGATGAATCTTAATATGGGGGAATATGTAATGAATAGTCCAACGATTGATATACCCATGGGTGGTGCAGATGGTGTACTAGGAATCCAATGGTTACAATCATTAGGAAAATGGCTTTTAATTTTCAAGAACTTTTCATGAAATTTTCATTGGAAGGAAAACAAATTGAGTTAAGAGGTATCACAGGGAAACCTGGTAAGGTGATAAGCTCTAATGGCATGAAAAAATTATTGAAAAAGGGGCATCAAGGCATTATTTCACAACTATGCTCACTATATGTTCAAACATATAGCCACCTATTCCTCAAGATCTCCAAAGGATCATTGATAAGAATTCCAAAGTATTTAAAGATATTCCCAAAGGTCTTCCACCCACTCGAAATCATGATCATGAAATTCACCTAATTCCTGGCAGTGTTCCTCCTAACATCAGGCCATACAGATACCCTTACACCCATAAGAGTGAAATTGAGCACATGGTTGAAGAAATGTTAGAGACTGTCATTATTAGACCTAGCCAAAGTTCTTACTCTCCACCAATGGTAATGCTATTCAAGAAAGATAGCTCATGGCATATGTGTCCAAATTATAAAGAGCTCAACAAAATCACTATTAAATATAAGTTTCCCATTCTCATCATTGATGAATTGTTATATGAACTACAGGAAGCAATCTATTTCAAAAAATTGGATCTTCGTTCAGGGTATCATCAGATCAGAGTGAAGGAAGAAGATATCCCAAAAACAACATTCCGAACTCATGAAGGCCATTATGAATTTTTGGTCATGCCTTTTGGCCTTACAAATGCACCTTCCACATTCCAAGGGTTGATGAATTCCAATTTCAAGCCCTTCCTTCGAAAATTTGTGTTAGTATCATTTGATGATATACTAATCTATAGCAAGTCTTGGGAGGATCATGTGTGACATATTGACAAGGTGATACAACTACTAAAGGAGCAACAACTCTATGAAAAACCATCCAAATGTTTCTTTGGAGTAAATGAGGTAGAATATTTGGGTCATATTGTATCTCATGAAGGTGTCAAGGTAGACCCTAGCAAGATTAATGCCATGATGGACTGGACAATTCCCAAAAGATTGACGAATCTTAGAGGATTTTTTGATTTGACAGGTTACTACCACAAGTTTGTTCGGAACTATGGAAGAATAGAAACACGTTTAATGGAACTAACTAAGAAGGATGAATTTTCAAGGACTCCAGAGGCAACTAAAGCTTTTGAACAACTTAAAGAGGTGATGTGTAAATCTCCTGTATTGACCACTCCAGACTTCACAAAAACCTTTATTGTGGAATGTGATGCCTCGGGAAATGGAATTGGTGTTGTCCTAATGCAA
>ML777370.1:324847-388878 GCA_009831015.1 Picea engelmannii | reverse complement strand
TTATCCATCCCAAGTCAGCGTTGGGAGGAGGTTTCCATGGATTTCATCACAGGGTTACCAAAGTCTAAAGGAAAGAGTGTCATCATGGTGATTGTTGATAGATTGACCAAGTACGCACACTTTTGTGCACTCTCTCATCCCTTAAAAGCTAGTACAATTGCCACTGCATTCATGGAGATAGTTCAAAAGCTACATGGAACCCCAAGGATTATTGTAAGTGACAAAGTTCCCATCTTCACTAGACATTTTTTGTTAGGATTATTTTCTTTTTTGGGTACTCAATTGGCTCATATCTCATCTTATCATCCTCAATCTAATGGACAAACTAAGATAGTGAACAAATGTCTGGAAGGCTACCTTCATTGTGTTGTCTCTGATAAACAAACACAATGGTTCAAATGGTTACCCTTGGAAAAACTGTGGTATAACACTTCCTTTCATACTGCAAAAAAAATGACACCATTTATGGCACTTTATGGATACCACCCTCCTTCCATCACTTCTTCTATAAAAGAAAAATATAAGGTTCAAGCAGTGGAATATCACATCGAGAATCAACAACAAGTTCTCAAAATCTTAAAGGACAAACTGACCATGGTACAAAACCGCATGAAACAACAAGCAAATCAACATCGTAGTGAAAGAAGTTTTGAAGTAGGGGATTGGGTGTTTTTAAGACTACAACCATACAAACAGATGTCCCTCAAGCAAGCCAAGAAGGATACTAAATTATCACCAAAGTACTATGGCCCTTATAAGGTGTTGCAATATATTGGTACTATGGCATACAAATTGGAGTTGCCTGCATCTTCACAAGTACACCCAATTTTCAATGTTTCATGCTTAAATAAGGTTCTAGGCAACAAGATCCTAGTTCAAACTATATTTCCAGAAATTGACGAGGAAGGAAACATCATATTGGATCCTGAAGCCATCACTAACACAAGAATTCACCATCCGAGGAATAGATCCATTTCAGAGTATCTGATTAAATGGAGGAAACTACCAGCTGAATATTCCACTTGGGAAGATGAATCTTTTATACAGAAGAATCTTGAGTTACTCAAGCGTTGTGGACAACACTTCTCTCAAGGGGAGGGGCATGTTAAGCCATAATATTGGCTCATTACCCCTTAATCGGGGCATATTATATTAGTAATGTTATTTTATTTATGTCAACTTTAGGCCATTAGTTTTAATTATACCTCCTAGTCTTCTATATATACCAAGGAGACATTTTCATTTTGAATCATCTTGTACTTGAACATTTAAGTGTGTTAAAAGGAGGTTTCCCCCTCGAAGAGGCTTATTATCTGAAATTATCTCTTTTTCAAGGCGTTGAGTACTTTTTTTGAGGTTTTTCTATGCTATATTGATATTTGGTTCTTAACATTCAGGTTCTTCATATTCTTCTTCAGAGTCTTCTTTGTCAGAATCTTTTACTACCATGAATAGAACTCTTCCTGTCTCATTGTCAGTAATTTCATCTTCATCTGATGATGAGATGTCTTCTTTGATGCATACGATTTTCTTGAAATCTTTCTTTGTAGTTCTTTTTCCTTTATATGTGTGTTTGCCTTTTGAGTAACCTTCATCATTAAAAATTTTCTTATGAGAACATTTGTTAGCAAAATGACCAATACCATCACAATTAAAACAAATTAAAGCAATCTTACCTTTATACCTACCATTGGTTCCCTTGTTCAGTCTTTTGATGAGGTTGGACACTTCTTCATCATCTTTAGAGACGTCATTGTTGCTTCTATATTCTTCTTGTTTTTATTTTTCTTTGATCTTTTGGATGCTTTGAAGGCTGCTTCTTTTACATCTAAACTTTCATGTTTAGTTCTCATTTCATATGCTGTGAATATTCCATGCAGTTCATCCATTATTATTGATTTCAGATCCGATCTTTCTTCCAATGCTGATATCTTAGGGTTGAATCTCATAGGAAGAGATCTTAGTACCTTTTGAACAATTACAGATTCTTTGATTTCTTCACCCAATCCTATTATTGCATTCATTGTTTCGTCAACTCTTAAGAAGTAGGCTACAATATTCCCATCTTCCTTCATTTTTATTTGTTCAAACTGACCTCTGTAACTTTGAAGTTTTGTTGCTTTGACTTTTGTATCTCCTTCATAAATATTTAGAAGCTTGTCCCAAATCTCTTTAGCGGATTTACAATGTGCAACTTTGGTTAATATTGTTTCATTGAGACCATTAAAAAGTGCATTTGTAGCTTTGGAATTATTCTTACCAAGTTTCACTACTTTGTCATTTGTTGGTGGAATTGTTGGTACTGCGTATCCAACTATAATTGATTGCCAAATATCAAACCCATGTGCTTGTATATATGTCTTCATCTTTATGCTCCAAAAAGAATACTTATGTCCATAAAAGCATGGTATTCCATTTTTGTATGAGTTGGTACTCTCCTTGATCTACAATTCAGTGGTTAAATTGATTTCTGAAGGAACCTGCTCTGATATCGATTCTTGGATTACTGAGAGGGCAGGTGAATCAGTAATAGTGTAATTATAATCCTTTTTCTCCAAACAATCCAAGTGTTATATCAATGTGGACTTATTATCCAATAATGAGCAATAAGAAATGAACAATCAAACACATAAATAGTACAATAGTGTTTTGCGTGGAAACACAAATCGGGATAAAACCATGGAATGCTTTATCTTATATGTCTTGAAGAATTACATTCATTGGAAGCACAAACTTCCTTTTTTTTCCAGCTGCAACTGGAAGGAGGCTCCAAACCCCAAGTTTATTAGGCTACAACCTGAGGGAAGCTCCAAATCCCCAATTCTCTATGTACAACTAGAAGGAGGCTACAACCCCCTATGTTCTCCTGCTATAATCGAAAGGTCACTACAAACACATGTCCTTGCCTCATCCAACCGCCCTGAAGTAGAAGTAGAATGATGGAACCACTATCACACTATCACTATGAGATATACTATTGTAAACATGTACCAATAAACCTAAACCATGCATCAACCATGCATCAACCTATACCTCAACCTGTAATCAACTTGTACCATAAAAAAGTGCATCAACCATGCACCAACCTGTACCAAACAATCTGTAATCAACTTGTACCATAAAAAAGTGAAACCAACCATGTACCATGTATGTAAAAATCATGTGTCAAGTACTCATCAACTATGACTCATCAATATGTACCAACATCATCAACTATACACCTCATGCATGTGCCAACTCATCAACTACTTGTCCCAACCATGTACCCAACTTGTACCTCCACCAAAAGCCCTCATCAATTTCATCAACCAAATATGATTTATAACTTTTTAATAGACCTGGTGTATATGATCACATACCTACAAACCTTCCTTAACTTTAACAACAAGAGACTATCATTTTCATCAAACGTTTATTTAGTTTCACAAGACTAGTTTTGGATTAGTCAACAACCCTAACTTGAAATAATCATAACTTTGCACCTATAATGAATAAAGATCTGAAACTGATAAAAAAAATTATTCAGTGTGTTTTATGCAATTCCTCCAGGTGTCACTACTTGGAACCTCTCATAAAAGAAGTTATGACAAAAATGGCACACGTTGTTGAATTCTATCTTATTATAGAGAGAGACCTTCTAGAGAGTGCCCCACTTGGAATATTTGTTGAATTGATATGAAAATGTTACACAACATACTACAGACTGTATTATAACCAACACATTTATTCTTACTGAATTTGGGTTTGTTATGAAGAAGTTATGACATTTTTATCCGAAACACTTGTTTTTGACTAGTTTTAGGACTAGCCAAAAACCCTATTTTCCACAAAGTGTAACTTCAAAAGTGCAATGACCCACAAGATAAAATTTCTACCACCAATACTTGGATATGTTTCCTTAATGGCATAGAAATTCCATGGTTTGAATCATTCTAGAAAAAACAGTTATTGCGAAAATGGTGAGATGACCTAAAAAAAACATACCTTAGAAAGCATCATCAAAAGAATTTATCATTCCTTGAATCTCGGCCTTCTTTTCTTCACTTTCCTCAGAAATTAGGCTGATATATCCTTTGGTTACCTCAGAAACCTATAGGTATTCAATATTATCAAGTTTGTCTTAAATGAGAGACCCTTTCCTCTTATTTATACTCTCCAACTAGCTTATTTAAAAACATCTTCTAGGTCACTTTGCCCACTTTCCTTATTTAGGGTTAAGCCACTTCTAATTTGTCCATTAATTTATTATTGAATTAATTTATTTTTTATTCAGTTAGAATTATAGTACAATCATCACTTCACTTTATTATTTACCTTTTAAAATCTATTAAACCACTTTCACTACTTTGACCTTTTGGGGCTTCTAGATGACATATGAGTCTCCTCCAACTTCGTAAGGCCATAACTCTCAAACCGTGAGGAGTTATGTGATGTTCCGCATAAAAAACAAAATGGAATGACATGTACTATATATGTAGAATTGTATTACCTAAAAATATATCAAAAAACATACCATTATACATCAACCAAACTTGGGTCCATTACCCGAACCTGGGTTCTCCAACTTCTCATGGCCATAACTCTCTAACCGTGGGGAGTTATGTGATGTTCCACATACCACCAGAAATGGAATGACACGAACTATCCATATAGGATAGTTTCACTAACTAATTCATTGGATTTCATCTCATTATTCCACAATTAAGCATGGGTTCTCTAACCATACTTATAGGATAACTCAATCCGCAAAGCATCTTCCCGTGAGGGATTTAACCATAAGGGGACCACTTTGGATTTCATCCATTTCTACTTATTATCAACCATGACAAGACAATAATGAGTCATCTTTACATCAAACAATATTGGGTCCATTACCCAACCTTTGTGCTACGGGGCTTTCCTCAAGGGTTGACATCAATGACAACCAACCTTAATCAACAATTACATGGGAATATTTGTTATGAATATTGATGGATTATGATATTGAATGTGCTAACTTTATATATTTTCACCATATGTTTGTGTTTCTTGGTTGTTGAGGACATGTTGCAGGTGTATTGATTTTGACCAAGTTCTCAACAATGGACTTCATCAAACATCTAGAAGGGGTAGGCTCTTTATCTTGTCTTGTTAGCATATTTGATTATATATCATACTTGATATTAGATTTTTTTTTTGTAGTGATTTCTGTCTATTGTGTTTTACCCCATGTCATAGAGAGATTTTCCTCGTAACATAATTGGTGTCCATACTGGGGATTGGATCTTATTTTGGGGGTTTGGAGTGTTTTTATCTTTTTATTTCTCTCGTTTATATTGAGTATTTGTCGTCTGATTGCTTGACAACCTATGTTCATTTTGAGTCTTAGTTTCTTAGCCTTATACTTAACCTGACAGTGTTTCAATACATATACAGGGGTTTTCTCCTGACATTCATGTACATAAACATGTTCTCCTTCTGCAAGAAGCATATATACATGGTTTTGTCCTGAACAGTCACACACATCATTCTAGTATGCTTGGATTTTGAGTTTGATGTTTGTTGGGTAAATTTTTATGGTTGATGAGTCTTCTTAGGTCTTTGTTATGACTATTAAGTACCTGCATAGTGATAGGAAACCTTTTCTTGGTTGAATTTTCGGGTGGTTCCTTTCTCATCATCCTTTTCATTGATTGTCCTTGCATCTTAGGATGTGTTTTTTTTTCTTGATATCCTACTTGGTTTGTCTCTGATTGCATTTAGTAGAATCTTTATATCAAGTTGTCATTCAGTCCTTGCATTTTCATTTTTTTATATTGAAAACACAAAAATATTAAACATTTTTCATTGTTGGCATTTGATCTTTTGGGTTCTTATCATTGATCTTAATACATGTATGGAAAGATTGCATATTATTTTGAATTGCATAATTAAATTGAAAATTGCAATTTGGAAAGCTTATCATTTATTGGGAATTGAAGTTAGGAATTTGCATTTTATTCATATTCATTTATTTTACTTGATGATCCATAACATCATTAGTTTTACTACCATGCCTTTTTGAGTAAGAAAGACCACTAAAATAAACATTGATAATTTAAAATTGATTAGAAACTATTTTATATTTTTAGGGTGCACAAACTAGCTTAGGATTTAGAGCCTCGGAATAGGATTTTGTGAGTAAACTTATGCAAGGCTATTAAATCAACATATGTGTCTGACTAAGGGAGTGGTGAAATTCATTGTATAAATGGTGATGTCAGTAGAGTCCACTGACATCGAAGTTAAGAACGAGGTCATGTGAGGTTGGTTGAGGGGATATCCCCCCAATACCTTCTTAGCGTCAGATATATTTCTAGGGATTTATTCCTATATAGGGATCTTCCTAGTACATTTACCTTACCTCAATAAGAGGCAATACTTTCGAGGTTTCAGGCTTTGTTACCCTTCCCATATGGTAGACCTGACTTACAACTATTCTCCTTCATGTCTATTATATCGTGGTTTCTTAGTTGCTTGACATAGGTTCCACATAGGTTACTTGAAGGGGTTATTCAATAGGTACCCTAGGTTAGATAAGGGTCAAACAACACACAACCTTTATGGAGGATTACCTCTCTGGGGGGATCTCACCAATTGATTGTTAAGCCCATGAGGGCCCTCCTAAATGATTTTGATACCTCTGATATTTGGCAATGAGGCTTATGCCCCTATTTGGTGAGGCATACCTACTTTAGGGAGGGAGGCCCATTTTAGCCACTTTATCCTATTTGTGTGCATATTGGCATTTTGTTTATTTTGGTGTGAACTATGATTATTAGTTGGCCTTAAGATTTTGTATTGCATCATGATTTTTCATTGATATGGTTAGTGTATCCCTCGTGACTCCCTCAGTTATTGCTACCCAACCCATTGTCTTCGCTCATTCCATTGGGACAAAACCTTTTTTATTTTTGAGTGGTACGTCGAATCATGATACTCAACCAATACCTTGGGCCTCTAATAATTTTCTCATGGTATGCCAGACATGTCTTCACACTTTCCATCCTTCTTCTTTTCTCCTTATGTGAATCCTAGTTTTGGGTCTGGGGGCATGATGCCTCCTTATTCTCTCTTTTTCGTTTGGTGGGAGTCATATCCCTCAACCAACTATTACAGTAGGAGGTTGGAATATTCCTTCCTATGGATCCAATCCTAGCTTCACTTTTCTAGGAGAAAGTTCTCAAGTGGGCGATCATTTTGCCTATTACATTGTGTCCATCTATCCTTCTTCCGTTATTCCGATTCTTACCAACTCTTTTCCCATGGTGGACCTCCATCTATCATTCTAGTATTCATCTGATGGGATTCATTTTTATAATATGAGAAACCCCCTTCATGGGGTTGTTTTTTCTTGGGTAAACATATACGCTCACATGAGAAACCCTTGTCATGTTGCTTTCTCTTCAAAAGCGAATTCCTCGATGACGATGCCCTTACAACTCTCTATGAATAATTTTGGAGGAAGATACTTTCTTTGCCAATATGGCCATGGTGTATATCAAAACCCCCCATGGCTCGCAATTTATCAAAACCAGTATTTCCCAGAAACTTGGTCTCAAATGCCGCAACCAACCGTCGCGAGTCCAATCACTGCAAGTTATACTGACATTATATCACCAACCTCTACTATTCATGTTGGATATTGGTCGACAACCTTTGGAAGTCATGTTGAATACCGACAACCAGTCACTGCAAGTCATGTTGAGGGCACATATCTAGTCACTTCTAGTCACACTACACATACATAACCAACCTCTACTAGTCATGTTGGGCATTTATCACCAGCCTTTGCAAATCATGTTGTATATTTTCTACTAGCCTCTGCAAGTCATGCTAGGAGCATGTCACCAACCACTGTAATTCATGTTGGGGGAATTCATATGATTGAGAAACCTATACATGTAATACGTAAGCCCAAGTTACTTTACAATATTTTCAAAGGAGATGACCTTACTCATTTGTGTCCTTCTACTATTGTGGTACAAGAAGTGTGGTCCTTTCCTAGGGGCCCTTCAGGTTTCGAGTTGTCTTTTTTTTCCCAAGCTTCTTTGGTTGATATAGTGGTTGTGATGATGCAATCTTCGGTTGACACCACTCTTGTTTTCGGAAGTGATGTGTCTCTGGACCATGTTGTTTTGCATCCTATTCAATCAACGATCACGTTGATGTAATCTTTGGCCGACATGGCTCCTATTTTTGGGGGTGATTCATCTCTTGACCTTGTTGTATCGCATCCTATTCAACATGTTAGAACTGGAAGTTACACTTTTACTACTAAAGTCCAAGCTCAGTACCCATCAATAGGTTTATAAGGTAATTTTTAAAATAATGTGTCAAATGGATAAAACTGAACACAACAATGTTAAACCACAATAAATTCTAGATATGATGCATCAACAAAAGAGGTCTTGTCTAACTTGGATCAGGATTTCAAGGATTAATGTGGATAGAAAGAATACTTTAGTGAGAAAAATGAAATTATTCTACCACTAGCATCACGCTTTACTCGTAGACAAATGAAACAAAAACTTTATATAGAATAACTTCTTAAATCAAAGATTAAACTCTGAGAAAAAATATAACAACATCAAAATCAAACCTCCATTGCAATACATGTATAAAACATCATTTGAATCATTGAATGACAGTACATTTTGAGAGTAAGAAGGAAACAAGATGGCAGGAAAGAAACTGACTTCCATTAGAAAATAAATCATCAAGTCTAATACACAAAACCAGAGTAGGCTCTGTTACATCAATATCACTAAAACAAGTCTTATATAAACCATTCAAACCTCTACAATGACTTTTAATTGCTATTTTATAGTCTAGATATGGAATTATAGCATTACAATGTGAATTTCATCCTCTATCATAGGATTCTCCCATCAGAAACTGAAGTAATTACAGTTGTATCAACTGAAAATAAAAAAATTCTACAAATAAGGCAAATGTTGGAAACTATTGTAACATCCTTAATATTGCATGATGAATATTTCTTTGAGTGCATTTCTATTCTTTCCAAGTTTCCTTCCATCTTTAACTAACCCTCAAGAAGTTATCCCACACTCCCTTCTCCATCTCAAAATCTTTGATCCTATTGAAACCTTCAAAATAGGAGTTCGTTGCATATCCTATAGTGCCAATTGTATCAAACAATTCACAATGAAGTTCGCAACACCTAACTACATAAAATAGTTCACAGTATCAGGTGCTGCGAACTTTCCTATAACTACTCAATGTATTTAGAAAGCCTCCAAAACACCCAAAAATCCATCTTTTAGAGTTAGAGATTCCTGTAGAAATTTCATAATTTGGTGTATGAGTGAAAAACTCAGTAATAGGTGTCACACTTCCTCAAAATATTCAAAAATTAAATGAACAAGCATTTTACAAAATTGAAGTTGTTTAAGGCATTTCATCCATTACTTTCTGAGCCTGGAACTCCTCCTTGTGGAAGCTTGATCCAACACATTCAAATTCCTTTTGTCTAGTTGTTCCTTAAAAGGTTGCAACTCCAGTTTAAGTTTTTTGATCTGAGCTTGTAATTCTCTGATTTGTTTGTATAAATTATTAAGTTTCCTATGGAGAGGCATAAACTTTTTTGCTAGAAACCTGGCCTTATCAATAGTTTCTATATATATATCCATAGGATCATTCAACTTTTTCCTTTAAACCAACCCTTCTCCTTTCAAATTAGAAATTTCATTTCTGGCCTCTTTAAGTTGTTTGTTCAGCATTTTAAAGGTAGGTTTTCCAAGAGGAGTGGTTATGTCTATAACCTCAATGTGATTTTCAACAACTACAACCTAACCTTTAGTTTTTCTCCTTATGGGATATTCCACTATGTCCTCTTTTTCAATACTTTATTTCTTTGTTGATGACCAGGTGAAAGGCCTCCTAACTTTATCTTCAACTACATCACATGGTGAGGGGAAAAGTAACCTCCTTCCTTTTGATCCCGTGGCTCTAGTTGATGGAGTCACAACTGACTTTGGGGATGATTTGGGTGAAACCTCCCTTTGTAGAGAGTGATAAAATCCTCCTTATCCTTCCTCTTCATTTGTTTCTTCATCATTTTTCACAACACTTTTATTTTTCCTCTTCGTACTTGTCTTTGTGTGTACAATGTTATCATCTTGAAGAGGGATTTGTACCTTGGATTGTGGAGTAGGGGAAACATTCAATTTAAAGTGTGAAGAAGCAATGAACTGCTCCCAGTCAATGTTTCTCTTCTTTAACTCCTCCATATCAATCATTTTAATCATCCCTTAGTGAAAAACACTTGTGTCAACTACCTTGGACTTATCCTGGACTCTGTCAACAATTTTTCCAATTCTTCTAAACAAATACAAAGGAATATTCGTGAGATATTTTTCTGTGAAGGAAACCAGAAGTCTTATGTGGTACTGATAAATCATGTTGAATATGACTTCATAGGTAAAATATCTTTGGAATACCCCTAGAATATTATCAAAACCTTCAATCGTGTGGTTCCTGGGCACTCCTTTTGATAGATTCTCTCCTTGACATTCTGGTTTAAGGAATTCTTTAGAGAATGTTGCATTTAGGTTCATGACCTTAAACCACCTTTCACCAATATTTGGTATTTTAGTGGTTGCTTCTATGGTCCCTTCAGATACCTCAAGTTCTAAAGTGATGCAGGAGCATCACCAACACGTCAAGTGAGGCAGTGCGGAAGCAGAAGACAACTGGACAAGAAGCAAAAATTTTGAAAATGCTTTGGGATTGTTGCGCAAATCTTAAATGAGTCATTTAAGAAGAGGCACCTTTGTATATTGTAATGGAGCTTGAGAATATAGCTCTCATCCTTTAGTAGATAGAAGACATTTAAGATAGTTAATGCTGGTAGATAGGATTTTAATTCATAGATTAGACAGTCTTAGAAGGAAGAGGGAAAATGGATATAGACACCCTCATTGTGCATTGTAACATTATTCTGGAGGAATGGGAAGAGCAAGAGAAAACAAAGAGTTGTGTAAGAACACCCATGTACATATATTTGAATTAATAGAAGAGTTCTGATTCAAATTCATCGTTGGTGTTGTTCTCTATGTGTTTGATTTTGATGTGCTCATGAATGTTTATTTCCTGTTATGCATTTGATTTTATATGCTGTGTATATGATCTCATGGTTGAATTGAAGTCTGAAAGGAAGAGTGAATGAGTTTCAATTGGTTCTCTATTTGAGCCAGGGAATTCCTGCAAGGAGTGCAGTCGAATTTGTCTGGAAGGAGTGTGTTGACAGAAGGGTTCAATTAGGGATAGCTTTTGTTCTCATTTCCTCAAAGGTGCAGTTAGGCATAGTGCCGTGCAAGGAGTGCGCAGGCCAGGCAAAAGTCTCATGGTTGCGAACCTGAGTGAAGTGTTAAAAGACCGCTGCTGCAAGGTGTGCGCAAAGTCGAAATAGACTTCATCACTTAGACATGTTGAAGGTTTTCCGCAAGGAGTGCACGCAAGGAGACTTTTTCCTAAGGTTCAGAGTCATAACAAAGCTTAGGAAGGATAGAGTCTCCAAGTTCGTCGAAGGATTGCACAGAGAAGTTTTGTTTGAAGCATTCGAGCAAGTGCTGAAATCTTGGGCACAGGTGAGCAAGTCTTCTTGGAGGAATAACTTGATTCATTTCATAGAAATTATCCAAGGAAGAACAGACGGTCAAAATCCTCTAAGGACATTTCATGAAATTTCGAGGGTCGTTGGATCTTGTGGAGGTGCAAGGAGATTACAGCGAGAACGTTTGAATGTTAAAGCTCAGGAGGGGCAGAGCCGTCGATCCAAGTCATAGGAGCCATCGGATCTACACGTGATATCGTGTATCTGGGATTCGCGAGTCGAAGCTCCAAGTTGTTACAACGATAATTGCGATATCACGATCCGTGATATCCCGACGAGCCCAGAACTGTCCATCAGTGACGATGTGTGTCCGAAGATTCCAGGAAGTCGAGGTTCGAAGCATCAGAGATTTCGAAGGTAAGAAATTCTTGTAGCTTGGAATCGTGAAATGCGATATCCCGATGGAAGAGTTGTGTGGGGCCACAACAGGGTTGTGGAAGACAGGTGGCGTATCATATCAGGGATTGGGAAAAGGAAAGTCCCGAATCCATTGACATCAGGATTCGTGATCCCGCGAATCCTGAAATCTCGATAGAAGTGACGGGAGTTAAGGTGAAAACTCACACGTGTGTCAACATTTCGCCATGTCGGGTATCGAGAGTCGGTAAATCAAAGTGCACGATATCGTGAGTAGCGAAACCACGATAAGAGAAGTCTCAATAGGTACGGGAAGAGGTCAACGTTGACTGAGGCATCAGGTCTCGGGGATTCGAGAGCCTAGTAATCAACAGTGAACTTGTGAAGCCGCAAGTTCTGATCCTCTAATAAGTAAAGAAAGGGGGATCATGCAGAAGAGAATCTGTGGGGTGCAGATTTCACGATAGGGAAATAGAAGAACCTTGGTGTTCTTCAGGCCGAAGAGAGGAGAAGATCCTGTGTGAGCGGTGTGCCTGCGGGTGCGATTGTGCCATAAAGCCCCAATCTTGGTTTTGGATCCATCAAAATTCAAAGAAAATTCCCTAGCCACCTTAGGGTGTCCCCTCTGCATTTTTTGACAGAAACTAAGACAACCCACTCTTTGGAAGACTTTCCTAATTAGGGGTTCAACAAAAAATAGCTGCATGTCATAGGGATCAGTCCTCACAATATCCCTTGTCATCCTTATTCTACTATGGAGTATCCATTGATGTCATATGAAGAGAATTTAACCACCAATGTTTAATGATGCAAAAGGAAAAACATGAAAAACAAAGGACTTAGGGTTTTGATGTATGATCTTTCTGAAAGGAGTGGCTCTATATAAGCATTAGTATTTTTATTAGCCTATTTGACCCCCAGGTATAAGGAAATATAGCGTACAGTCAGGGAGATGAAGGAAGGCTACCCAAAATCACAAATGTATAAGGAAACAACTTGTTGTAAAAAGGTCTTGTTCATCATTCCACTATCCTCTTGCAAAAATTTACAGTGACTTCAGAAGCCAACAACTTGTAAATATCAAGCTAGATATAATTAAAATTAAAAATAAGGATCTGATGAAAAAGAGTTGTGTAAAAAATTATGGGACAAGGGATTCATAGCGCAAATTTGTTGCACAAAGTTTGCAGTGCTATAACAGGGGGTTCACAGTCCTAAGATAGGTAAGTAGAATAATCTAGAAAACAGATATGAAAGGTAGTCTCAAATAAAGGTTTGTTCAAAACTTTGATAAATATGACTCAGATATCATTCAATTGGGATGGGAATCATTCTAACAAGGAAAGTTATAAAGTTTGCCGCACAGATCACTAGTTCACAACGCCCAAAGGAAGAAATAAAAAAACGAATCCTTTCTTGTCCTCCAATTTAGCTAAAACAATGCATGGAGTACTTGGTGGATGTGACTTGAAGACTGATATACTTGACCTTGAATAAGTCTGTTTTCATATGGTCTATCCTCCAACTCACTTTCTCCAGCTAGTTCACAACAAGTTCCATAACGCCTATCTCAAAGCACGAGTTTTTGTAGCATCGAGCTAGAAGTAATTTGAAAGCTTGGAAAAATAGTCAAAACCTTTAATGACGAAATCCTAGGATATATTTTTAAAAATTTAAGTGTTGAAAACAAGGACATCTTGGCTGACAAGGCTCATGAGTGCAATGATAGTGATGGAAAAATATTGTACTTTGGATGTGTTACAAACTATCTGATCAAATGGAAGCATACAAAATGAACATGATTCGACCTTCTAATCAATAAAGGGACAAAGTGGAGGGGTATGCGTACATGATGGAAGAGGTGACATGTCAGAGTGGTAGTGGAGGCATAAAATATACTAAGGGTGATGGATTTTCAAACTCATCATTATGATCAATATGTAACCCAAGTATTATAGAACAACCTTCACACTACTCATTAGATTATTTGTATCAAAACCCAAAAATGACTATAAGAAAAAGATAAAACCAAAAAATTAAAACAACATTAATTACTCAAAATAAAAAATCTAAATATTTTTTGACCCAATCAATTCTATGTGATAACACAACCAAGGGTGGAAGAAGTGGTCATGTTGATGCAATATTTGATCGAGCCCAATCCTGTCTTGGAGAGTGACATGTCTAAGGAAGTGACATTATTGATCCATTATTCAATCAATCCCACTCTTCTTTTGGAGGGTGATGCATCCTTCGACCATGTCCTTAGGATTTATATTCTTGCACCTTATGAACCAGTGAGCATTCTACTCTCTATGAGCATGCTCCATCCAAATCCTAGGGTGGCTTCATTTGATTGCAATGATCTTGTAGATCCTCAAACTCCTTCTTCTACACCCTTCTACATAAGGGGATTTATTTGACTATATTGTAGATAAGGTAACCTCTGCAAGTATTTTATCATCCTTGACTTGTAAATCTTTGGGTTTTCCCAAGATTGTGTCAGATATCTGTGAGTTTTTGACTTTCAACAGAAGCCATGCACGGGAGCCTTGGACTCCCCCATTATATGTTGCTTACAACAACATTCTCTAAGTCTTGTTTAAGCTCTTTTTTGACTCTATCAAAAAGAGAAAAGATTGTTGAGTGAACTTTTCTCTTTCACACACATTAATTGTATTTGAAAGGATGTCTACTTGGTGTAATTTTAACCCTTTTCTCGACCAAGTAGACTAATTTTGAAAAAGGAATACTCTAGTCACTAATGGCTAGAAGAGCTCTCTTAGGTATTGTTTTATACTTTTTCGGGCCTAGGGGGATAAATTTATGAAAAAGGGAAATTTTTTGGCATTAAGTTGTAATTTCATCTCATTCTCCTTCTTGCAGTATTGATCCTATTGCCAATTCTCTCTTTGGAATTATAAGCCTATCACCTCAAAAGTTTTCATCATCAGCCAAGCAAAGCCTTGTTTACATCCTTGGTAACTTGACACCCTATACCCCAAGAGGAAACATTCTCCTAAGTGTCCATATCCTGCATGAACCTCCTTGCATTGATCATAGGTATGTTCCAATACTAGAACTATTTTCTTACTTATGACACTTGTTTCCTACTCTGTATCATAACATTCATTTGACTATGAAAAAAGAAAGATGAGCGAGAAAGTAATATTATCTTAGATTGGTAGTAGTCGTGTCACCTGTGACCAGAGAAATCTTGTCATTAAAATTTTACGTTTAGTATGACCTGAGGAAGTGGAGCTCATTCCCTAGATTTTAATCCCTCAATTGGTACTCTTCTAGTCCCTATGGATAGTTTAATTGGTGGCTCCTGCATCACAAAGTTTCATCATTGATTCTATGCTTCCAGAGTCTTCCATATGTCTCATTCTATTGTCCAAATTATTTTTATTAACCTGTGTCGTCCATTCCTCAAAACTCTTAACTTTGCATATCGACCATACTCTCAGTGTGTTTGAGAATTACATGAAGTTGTAGTCCTATGATTAACCTTGGTCCTACTTTCATCATTGGTATGTAACATTGAATGCACCATTCGACATTTCATCATTAGTCATTGAATGAGGGGTTTCCCTTGTGTTTGATGACAAGAAATATATTCACACATTGGGATTAGTGCAGTGTTTTGGATGATATTATCCTTATTGGTGGTTTCCTCTCTTTTGTCAGTAGTTTTCCTTATTGGATGTTATTCATAGGGTGTTTTGGGTGTACCACTTGCATCTGGTTCATGCGAAAGATGTACAGGGTCGTTGGTTCGTGAACATGTTCTTCATCCTATTTCCTCCAAATCATCAAGCTCATTCTTTGTACCTCCTATTGAATGATGAGAGGTTCCTTACTGCTCTCCTTTCATGGGTATCCTTCCATCGACATCAACCCATCTATTTTGGAAATGAGGCCTACAGTCCTATGAGTACCTAGAGGCTTGAAGTCATTAGTGGCAGGTTCTCCTTCCATCGACAGTTTGGAATACATCAATGTATCCTAATCGATGGATTCTTCAAGTGTTAAAACTCAACACCTGTATTCACACTTGTAAGAATGTACTTGGTGCCTTGATACCTACTTTCATTATAAGTATGTTGTCTTGCATTTGTTAATGGTATACCTTAATGACCGATAATCAAAGGAAGTCTCATTGTTTTCAACCTCATCTCCTTTATTCACATGATGTAAAATTTCACCTTTGGCAGATCGTGTAGAATACTTGAACACATCAGTTCATAGTCACAACTTTCCTGAGATGTTGCTATATTTCATTTGACCAGTACCTATGTGACTTCAATGATCATGGGAGATTAGATTTTACTCCATTGTATACAGACATCTTCAGCTTGATTTTGAGATTGGTTTTACTGGGCCTTGTTCCTGACTATGAGAGCCTTTGGCATGTAGCCACCTTCGTATTGCCTATTCATGGACATGAACATATGTTTGGTATATTTTCACATGGATCTGCATTGTAATTCAAATTGCCAGCCATGTGCGCAAAGTCAATACATATTGTAATATTCTCTTGGGAAACTAGTTCATACAACTGGGTATCCATTACTCTACTTTTGGGTATTATAATGTATTTCGTCCATCACAGATACTCCTCTAACCTCACAGATTAGGGGGACTTTGTTATAGCAATATTTGTCTCACCCTATGCAAATTTTCTGACAAGGCCTTTTTCCATTTCTCTATGCAGACTTGAAGTCCCTTTTTGGAAGTTCCCAGAGATAAAAATAATATTTTTCCACATAGATGCACCCTAAGTAATATACAACATGTGTATACGGAGGTTGCACCATTACAACCCGTCTACATCAGGTTTTGTTCTGAAATAAAAAAAATGGTGTCAGGTTTCCATGTCACGTCATGATATCCATGATCCTTGACCTTCCATATACTGAAAAACTTTCAAATCGACCCTTCAGTTCCATTTGAAGTCTATAAATGGGCCATATCCAAGTTGTGGAAAAGAGGAGAAGAATTTAACTTTGAGAGAAAAGTTACTCTGGAGAAATTATTCACTTCATATTGAGCCTACATCCCTTTATCCTTTTATGTTTGAACACATTGTTGATCCCCTAAGCTCTTCCCTACTTGATTGAGAATCTCATTGTCTCTCTTATATGATCTTGTCTCTGGTGGAGGATTGAAGTGGTGGAGGCCCAACTGGAAGGGACTTAGTTTCTCGGTTACGGACTGTGCTGACATGGAAGTTTGTAATTCATACACTTATGTTGATTGCATTTTGATAGAAATACTCTTTTCTCATCCAATTAATGTCTTGCAAATATTTGAATTTTTATTCCATCGGAATATTTGTTATGAACATTAATGGATTATGCTATTGAATGTGATAACTTTATTTATTATCACCACATGCTTTCATTTTTTGGTTTTTGAGGACAGGTTGCAAGTGTATTTCTTTGGTTCAAGTGCTCAATGGTGGACTTCATCGAACATCTCGACAAGGTAGGATATTTATCTTGTCTTGTTAGCATATGTTATTATATAGCATACTTGAGATTAGAGTTTATTTATGCAGTTATTTATGTTTTTTGTGGTTTACCTCATGCCATAAAGATATTTTCCTCATAACACATTCGTCTACTAACACGTGGAAATGGGGGGCATATCATAGGATGGAAAATCGCAAGGAACAAAGGATGATGGGGAATTGACTGGACATATAAACTGGTTGTTTGACATGGAAATCAATATTACACAAGGCACAACTTCTTAGGATTCCATGACTCTCCATGCTTCATGCACAAGTCACAAAGGTTTGGCCTTTGTTTATACATTGTTCAATCATCTTTCCCCACATGTATGTTGGCTAAATATTAATGCAGTCCAAAAATTGGAAATGGATAGCCCACTTAGAAGCTCGATTGATGATGGTTATCTATTGGTTTCCTCGCTAGGCATACTATCAATTAAGAGGCTCACATCGCGAAAGGAAGGCTAGTTGAGATGGTAGGGAAACTATGGATTGACTAAGAATTATTTCCAAGGTGATATCGACACTGTTACACCTCGACATTGTCCGATAACCAATATTTAATTCAAGAAATACCACCAAAAATTTTGTAACATACCCCTTCAAGGCCCAATGTTTTAAACCTAGGGCTTTGATACCAATCTATGACACCCACGAAACTGCAAACCAAAAAAAAAAATTATTTACTTTTACATATGAATTGCTCCATGCCCTGCTCGAAAAGATACCCACTACTCGGGTATCTCTAAGTTTTCCCTTGGGCTATTTTTCATTTTTGATATTAATTAATTAAATGAATAAGCACGAAATATACACATGAATTTGTCAATATTCATATTACTTGTAAAACTAAAATATCAACATTTCATGTGTGAAAATAACCAACAAACAAGATTAGTAAAAATACATCATATCTCAAAGATAATTATATTGCACATCAAAAATAAATATATAGCAGAGAAAACCATGAGACAAAGAACACTTATCTTTATTAAATCAATCACCAACTAGTTATAGACCAAGGACATTCCAACCAACCATAGACATTGTTGTTCCAACTCTCAACTGTAGGTGACCCCCAAGCCAACATGTTAGGGTCCTAACCGGCACATAGGTAGAACAATATATTCATATGTAATAAAGGTCAATATTAATAAGGCCTTTCAATAAAATAGAATAAGGCAGATGTAAGAAGACCTAATATAAGTTTCTGCTTCTTGAAGGATCTTCCCCTAGATGATTATTTTTAGTATAAATAGGGGTCAAGGGTATGAAAACCCTAGCTTGGATATTATTGTAATAGAGATCTGCTCAACTAGAGGTTGCCCCCTCGAAGAGGCCTGTAAACATTGCTTTCAGATTCAAAGTGTTATTTTTATTGTTATTCTTATATCATTTTCATGTTATTGTGGTGAATGTTCTAGTTATATTGTTGTTATTTTGCCATTACTAGCATTTTACTTATGTTCTACATACATTTAATATCTGTTATATTACAAGTGGTATCAGAGCACTTTCCTTGGCAGAAAGTGTGGGTTAATTTTTTTTCAAGGTAGAGACGTATTCCAACGTCTTTAAGCCACATATATCTATCATTATGCACATAAACCCGCAATTGAGGGATTCATAAAAGTAGGAAATATAAGTGGTACATAAGCGCACATATGTTGGCCACCCTTGTAACCCCTGTTGGTACCCCTTTGAGTGGTAGCGCATCAGACAACATCTGTGTATGGATCAACCTAGATTACCTAAATCCCTCTTTAGATAAATCGATCGGTCACCTAACTGCTATAGTGTCACCGAGAACAACACTCGGGAAGATACTCTCTAGTACCTGGGTAGTCGGGTAGTATGGCTAAGGGTATGGTCTATCCTCCATAGTTAGTGCCCTGAGATATTGGGTCGAGTACTACTGTTGGACCCCACACATATATCAGAGATCTATAGCACAGGGCAAATCCTTGTCTATAGAACCCTTGAATACCTAACCCTTGGGGATAGAATCATAAACAAATTAAAACATACAAGATCTATTGCCACGCAACTGTGTTTGGGTTTCCAAGTAAATACACATTTATTTCTAGTTAAGCATTTGGGCATTTCATCTCTGTAGTATTCATCAGACTGGAGTATAACTCCCTTAAAAAAAAAAGTTAAAAAAAAGGTCTGGAAATTTTTTCACCATTATTTGAGACCTATTCCATTGGATTCATCTCTTCGCCCTTATCACATTCATCCATATCATTTTTTCAGCAAATTTTTTTTTACCCCGCTTGCCCCTTTTCAGTTCCCACATCCTCATGGCCGATACTCATAGACAAGACTTGGAATATCACATCAACACCTTGCAATTTGGTCTCATTGAGACCCAACAATAAGTGAAACAACTCAATTCCAATGTTTCCGCCATCAATACAACCATGTAGTCCTCAATGGGTGAAATGAAACAAGACCTCACCAACCAGCTTAAATCAGTCTTTTCGACACTCTCCACCAAAATGCATATCCCTATAGATAACCCTTGCTCTTCCTCACCCCCACATACTGACGGTGACCATTCCTCTCATTCCCATACTATGCAGACCCATCACTTTCAACATGACCTATGCCTTCTGCGGGTGGATGTGACCAAATTTGATGGTTCGGATCCCACTAGTTGGGTAACCAAAATGGAACATTACGTCTCTTTATACAACATTACATATGACTTGGACAAACTTCGGTATGGTGTTCTCCATCTATATCAAGAACGTTGGCAATGGTGGCAATGGAGAAAAAATTCTCGTCAAGGGTATATTACTTGGACACAATTTGTGGCAGAGATTTATGAACGCTTTGACACTAACACCAACCATTTCACCTATTTGAAAAAAATGAAACAATTAGGAACAATGGAATACTTTATAGTTTCCTTTGAGTGCCTAGCTTTTAGAACAGAGGGCATGTCTGATGCCTTTTTCCAAGAGTGTTTTATTGGTGACCTCAAGGATGAAATTCAGGCCCATGTCCTCATGGCTCAACCTTAGAGTTGGGTGGAGGCTACCAAAAGACCTAAAGAAGCACAACAGGTCGTATCTTCTTAAAACCGCAAACCCTCCTTTATCCCTCACCGTAAACCAGTAAATCCCACTACTCCCTTTCCTCCACTAAAGATCCAAAAATTGACCAGGGCTAAAATGGTTGAACGCCAAATCAAAGGCCTTTGTTATAACTGTGATGACAAATATTTCCAGGGACACAAGTGTAAAGACCAAAATATTTTTATGGCCATCTCCGAGGATATTTCATAAGAAGATGAAGAAACTCCCTCTATGTCTGAGTCACCTACATCCACTAACATAACCCCTCCCTCAAACCCTCCTGAAGTAGAACCGGTCATTTCCCTCAATGATCTCACTGGCTTCTCAGCTCCCCAAACCCTCAAGCTAATCGGTTACATCAAGCATCGGAAGGTCATCATTCTGGTTGATAGTGGCAACACCCATAATTTTATTCATTGTCACATTTCCCAAGAAACTCATTGCTACATCCATGCCGTCAATAATTTCCAAATCATGATTGCCAATGGTGGTTCCCTGAAATGTTGAGGGCATTGTGGAAATGTGTGTCTCCAAATTGGCGACTACCACCTGAAATACCATATGTTTTCTATCGACATGGAAGGGTGTGACATTGTGTTGGGTGCAGACTGGCTAAGGAATTTGGGTCCCATTCTCATGGATTTTAAAGACTTAACCATGCAATTCGACCAGGAGGGCCGCCAATATAAGTTCCAAGGCATCACCACCAGTTCACCTGAGATCATTAGTTCCCATCGCTTTGAAAAGCTTCTCAAAAGGGGTCACTCTGGTGTTATCACCCAACTCCATGCCATACAAGCAACAGAGACACCCTCGGTACTGCAAGACCTCCAAGCCATCCTATCTAAACATCAATTGGTCTTTTCCACTCCCCAAGGCCTCCCTCCTTCCCATGTTGTTCATGATTATTCCATTCCCCTTGTACCCGGAATCGTTCGTCCCAATATCCATCCGTATTGTCACCCCTTTTCCCAAAAAAATGAAATCGAGAAAACAGTCCAGGAACTCCTTAATGCAGGAGTTATCCGCCCTAGTACAAGCCCCTGCTCATCTTCGGTGGTCATGGTCCTGAAGAAAGAAGGTTCTTGGTGAATGTGTCCTAACTTCCATGCCCTCAACAAACTTACCATCAAAGATAAATTCTGCATTCATGTCATTGACGACCTCCTAGATGAATTGAGTGGCGCCCAATTCTTCACTAAACTAGATCTTCATTCTAGCTACCACCAGATAAGTATGATAGAGGCAGGTATTTCCAAGACTACCTTTAGAAATCATGAGGGCCACTATGAGTTTTTGGTCATGCCCTTTGGCTTGTGTAATGACCCCTCCACCTTCCAAAGCCTCATGAATCATGTCTTCCATCCTTTTCTCTACCATTTTGTCTTAGTTTTATTTGATGATATCCTCATCTATAGAAAAACCTAGGCATACCATCTTTCTCATGTGGATCGATTTCTCCACTTACTCTCTCAGCACCAACTTTTCCTGAAATAGTCTAAATGTTGTTTTGGCACCTCAGAAGTAGAATACTTGGGTCATCTGGTTGGCAAAAATTGTGTCAGGGTGGATCCTAAAAAGATTGAAGCTATGCAAGACTGGCCTCACCCAAGGACTCTTAAGAGCTTGCATGTATTTCTAAGCTTAACAGGGTATTATCGCAAGTTTGTTAAAAATTATGGGAAGATTGCAGCACCTCTCACTACTCTCCTCATAAAGAACTCTTTCACTTGGACTCAAGCCACTGCTCAATATTTTCAAACCTTGAAGATGGCCATGTGCACCACTCTAGTCCTCGCCCTTCCTGATTTCACAAAGACCTTTGTGTTGGAATGTGATGCCTCAGGGAAAGGAATTGGTGCGGTCCTTATACAAGAGGGTCGACCTTTAGCCTTTACCAGCAAGCATCTATCTGAAAGAAATTTTGGCAAATCCATCTATGAAAAGGAAATGTTGTCTATTCTGCATGTCGTGGATCTTTGGCATCCCTATCTATTGGGGCAACGGTTCCAAATTAAGACAAACCATCAAAACCTCAAGTATTTTCTGGAACAACACATTTCCTCCCTAGAACAACAAAAATGGGTGACTAAACTCTTTGGATATGATTATGAGATCATTTATAGGAAAGGAAAAGAAAATGTGGTTATGGATGCACTTTCCCGGAAATATGAAGATGAAGGATCCCTTTTTTCTCTTTCATTCATTGTACCAGATTGGCTCCAAGCCATTCGCCAAGAATGGCTATAAGATCCCAAAAGTTCATAGTTGATCTAGCAATTGCAATCCAATGCTCTAGTTTCCCCAGGGTACTCTTGGCTCCTTGAGGAACTTCGATACAAAGGCCATTTGTATTTAAGTAAACAATCAAAGCTTAAATCCACAGTACTTTCTGAGCTTCATGCTACACCCACAACAGGGCACTCCGGGTTCACCAAAACCTATGACAGGGTCAAACGTTCCTTTTTCTGGGATGGTATGAAACAATTTATTCGTAATTTTGTAGCTGAATGTGACGTATGTAAATGCAACAAGGGAGAAACAATCAAATTGTCGGGGACACTACAACCGCTCCCAATCCCACCTACTATTTGGAGGGATATCTCTATGGATTTTATTACCGGCTTACCCAAATCGGGAAGTAAATTTGTCATCATGGTGGTTGTTGATTGCCTTTCCAAGTATGCTCATTTCTAGGCCCTTCAACACCCGTTTACAACATCCACGGTGGCTCAAATCTTCATGGATCAGGTCTTCAAGCTTCATGGCATGCCACACTCTATTGTTTCTAATCGCGACCCAACTTTCACAAGCAATTTTTGGCAAGAACTGTTCAAGATACAAGGCACTGAATTGCATCTCAGCACAGCCTATCATCCCTAAACGGATGGCCAAACGGAAGTTGTCAACAAGTGTTTGGAAACATATTTGAGGTGTTTTGCCTCAGAAAAGTAAAATCAGTGGGCTCAATGGTTACCCCTAGCTAAATGTTATTACAACACTTCATACCATACAACTACACGCATGACTCCTTTTGAAGTGGTATATGGACAGAAGCCACCTTCAGCTCTCTCATTCTTACCAAGTGCCTCGAAGGTCTAGGTGGTTGACCTAACAATTACATCTCGAGAGGCTATTCTCCATACCCTCAAAGAGAATTTGGTCATGGCACATAATCGCATGAAGCAACAAGCAGATCAAGGTCACTCTGAATGTCAACTTCCAGAAGGGGATCAGGTGTTTCTTCGACTGTAACCTTAGAAGAAAACTTCCCTCAAGGCCAAGCATTGCTAGAAGCTAATGCACAAATTTTATGGTCCTTATACCGTGCTCAAGCGTGTGGGACAAGTCACCTATCAGTTAGCTTTTCCAAGCCATTTGAAGCTACATCATGTTTTTCATGTTTCATGCTTAAAGAAGGTGATTGGAGCTAAATGCCAAATTCAAACCAACGTTCCAAAGTTACCCGAAGAAGGATCCATTTGGCTACATCCATAAACATTTTTGGACCAGCATGAGCATCGCCTATGTTAGAGAACCATCAAATAAGTGCTAGTTCATTGGAAATATACAACTCCAACAGACGCCACTTGGGAACCAACTACCATTCTGCAACAATTTCCTCATCTCAAGCCTTGAGGACAAGGTTGTTTTTAAGGGGGCTGACATGTTAGGGTCCTAACTTGCACATAGGTAGAACAATATGTTAGTATGTAATAAAGGTCAATATTAATAAGGCCTTTCAATAAAATAGAATAAGGCAGATGTAATAAGACCTAATAAAATCTTCCTCTTCTAGAAGGATCTTCCTCTAGATGCTTCTTTTTAGTATAAATAGGAGTTGAGGGTATAAGAACCCTAGCTTGGATATTATTGTAATAGATATCTTCTCAACTGGAGGTTGCCCCCTCGAAGAGGCCTGTGAAAATTGCTTTCAGATTCAAAGTGTTATTTATGTTGTTATTCTTATATCATTTTCATGTTATTGTGGTGAATGTTCTGGTTATATTGCTGTTATTCTACCATTACTAGCATTTTACTTATGTTCTTCATACATTTTATATCTGGTATATTACACAACACTATGAATCCACAAGGATAGCTCCGATGTGTCACTCATATTTCTAAACCAGACGATAGTCAATCTCTTATATGTTTCTCAACACACAATAATCTGAATTACACTAACTCTCTTCTTTCCAACACGAACAACCCAAGAGAGTGGAACCCCTTCTCTATTGTGAAGTAACTCAAGATATCCACCTCCTTATAGGGCTCCAATCCATTTGTTCAAGAATCTCCTTGCTATGACTCTCAGGATTCATATATTTGAACAAAATTTAATACTTGTTGATTCATCTCAGGCATGCAAGCATTAATTCATGGCTAGAATACACCAACAATTACTACAACCAACAACAATGGCTTCATCCTCAATAATTGACCAATATGTCACAATCCAAGAACAAGAATGAATGATGAATGATAAGTGAGAAACAATGAATGAATGTGTGAAAGAGGGAATGGAGAAGAACCCACAAACAACCCACAGGGTGGTTTTATATATGTACATGAGAAATCAAGAACCACATGGACTTCCTCCAAGAAGCTTATGCAACCACCTATCTCCATTTAAAAAATTATGGGTAAATAAAAATATAATAAAATGACTTATCCTCGTAAGCCCCCTCTCTCATTGAATCATATCCCCTACAACTATTGTCCTTAACCATCTAGCAACCAACAATGTAGTTTATTATTAATGATGATCAAAGCATTACATTTCCTAGGAACTCCATCCTCTTTGAATTGTTTCGTTCTCTAGCCTCTCATAAAATAAACCAAAATACATTATTTAATATGGAGACTCAAAACTGGGGTATTACACTAATGAGTATAGAGGAGTACATTTCATGGAGTGCAAAATTATAGAAGGGGAGGAGAGAGGTTTTGAGGAGGATATGTTGGGAATGTCGAAGGAGGGTGATTTAAGAAGAACTAAGGAACAATAGAAACAATTCGAAAGATAGTGGAGAAAAAATTCAATGAATAAGGCTACATTTCAAAGTAGGTAGGGGGATGAATGAGTATTTCTACGTTGTGTCAAGAATGCCACTTAGTGTGTTTCCATTAATTTAAAGGCATTGGGGTCAATTTGGAGGGTACAAAAGGCTCACAATTTTTTCTGAAATGATCATATTCATGACAAGATTTACATATTCCATAGTCTATCTTCTAGATATTAGTTTAGTTATCCAAAATGATGTGATTTCTTCATTTATATATTTTTCTAGATATATTCACATTATTTTTTATCATATAGAAACATACATTATTTAAGGTCTAAGTTTTCTATAAATTTTCAGTATTAATTACCTCCAATGATTATTTAGAACAACAAAGGAGAAAGAGCATGGGATACTAATAAAAAAAATTAGCAATATATAGCATATCCACTTGAGTATCGAAATGTAGTGTTCATCTATTCCAGTACAATCCTTTTGGGCCCAAAAGAAAAAATATGGGTAATTTTAAAAGATGAGATCCTTGTCCACTTTAAGCTTAAACAAAATGGTATAGTAACCTATACAAAAAATAAGTAGGAGAACCAACCTTTTATTCACAGGATCTAGTTTTTTTGAACCCACTAATCCATGGCCTTGGGGGAAGGAAAATAAATAGTAAACTGACTAGTGGCTCTTTCTTTTCACAAGGGTGACTACTTTTAGATGTCGAACAAAGTGGGTAGTTCCACAACTAGAGTGAACTATTCATTCTTTAAAAAATGAGAACGAGGTGATTTGGTAGTGTCCTTTCAAAGAACATACACCATCCAATAGAACGATTTGGTGGTCGAGAAGTCACGGGACAATGATGACGGATCAACGTGACAAGGGATCAAGACTTGTAAAATTATTATCATAAATAAGCTATCGAATTAGAAACAACAAAATAATTATAAGTAATTAATTTAAGTTTATATGTTTAAAACACCAAACATTGTCTTATCATTGAATTCCTCAAAAAAATAGTTATTTTATAATATTTATTTATTTATTTATTTTTTTGTGTGGCAGTTTTCTTTTAAAATAGAAAATTTAAGTGATCATATAAAAAAAGAGTTTGTAGCCGAATTAGAGAGTGTATTAATGTAATGTTTTCAAACAGAGCATCAAGACTTGCAGTTCATTTCTCTTCAGGAGAGGATAAAAAACTAATTACCATTAGTTTTTATTCTGAAATTCTTAAGTACAAAGGTAAAATTTTCAAATTATCTTTTAAACTATGAAAAAAAAAATGTACATAACTATTATTTTTATCAAGAGTATCTCCTCAAAGAAAGTTTACAGTTAATAAATGATTTAAGAAAATATTTAATTCTTTTTTCTTTTCTTCATTTCTTTTGTTTTGTTTCCCTTCTCACGGTAGGTAACTAAGGAGGGGCTTTCCCCATAACTTTTGCAAAAGTTAAATATTCTTTATGTTTTCTCTTCTTCTTTCTCACCTTCACTTTCATGTTTTACTTCTTCTTTCATTCCCTTTATCTTAATTTAATTGCTAATTAAAATTTTACTCATGAAAATTACATACTTGTGAAGCAATAATTTAAAGAGTATAATTTATTTAAAATGAATTTTATTTAATTATATTTTTGGAAAAAATATTAGTATTAACCTAAATTTTTATTTTTATTTAATTGAGTAAAATAAAACATTAATTTAATTCTAAATCTATCCACTCAAAATTAAATTTTGAAAAAAAAAAAAAATCATTAAAATATTCTCTTTAAATAAAATTTCCACTTTCTTATATTAATATTAATTGAATATATATTTAATAAATTTAATATTAAAATAAATATATATTAATATACAAATTTGAATGCAGTTTGCATTTCCTCATATTAATATAGTATCTTTTTAATAAATCGAAATTTAACATAATTTAAATTAATATATAAAATAAATTAAAATATAATATTTTACATCCGCATATTAATATACTATCTTTTTAATAAATTGGAATTTAACATAATTTAAATTAATATATAGAATAAATTAAAATATAATATTTTATGTAAATTGTTATCACTTAGACATTTTTACAAAATAAATTAAAATATCTTTTTAATAAATTGGAATTTAACATAATTTAAATTAATATATAAAATAAATTAAAATATAATATTTTATGTAAATTGTTATCACTTAGACATTTTTACAAAATAAATTAAAATATAATATTTCATGTAAATTGTTATCACTTGAGACATTTTTTCAAGTTGGTTAAGCAATGCAGATGATTAAAAAAGAATTATGTTTAATAAATTAGAATTTAAGATTATTTAAATTAATATATAAAATAAATTCAAATATAATATTTTATGGAAATTGTTATTAGTTGTGAAAATTTTTCAAGTTGATTAAGCAATATAGATTATTAAAAGAAGTTATGTTTTTTTCTTTTTGTGATGAGAATTGATTTTAATTATTAATTGGCCTTTCTTCCTTTATACTATTTTTCGAGAATTTCTTTTAATTATTAATTTGTCTTTCTTCCTTTATAACATTTGCGGTTGTCCTTTTATAAATTTTTGGTTTAAATAAAATTTTCTTTGATCATAGTGTGGATTCGTTCGAAATGTGAATCAAAAGATCTGATACGATGGATCCCGAAGGTTTCTGACCATAACTTTAACTTTAAGGGTAGAAGTCTGAAACTAACTTATATTTGAATTATTACCTTATTTATATGTATGATTTGAAGTTCTTCTTTATATGTATGATTTGAAGTTCGTTTCTAATAGATACTTCATAAGACAATTGATTCTAATAATCATTAATAAATAATTTATTGGAAGTTCGTTTTTAATAGATATCTCATAAGACTTTGTTTTTAATAGATATTTCATGTTTTTAATAGATATTTCATAAGACTAGCACAACAGCAAACTCATGGTTGGTGAACTCAAAAAGGAACTCAAAAAGGTTTCTTTTGGCAGAGAAAATGAAATATGGTCATAAAATGAAACACCAAATCTAAATTTACTTAGATTGGTAAATTGGTAAATATTAAATTGTTAATTTCTATACTTTGTAACAAAATCTTAATCTTTGTTATTAACTAGTTATTATAATAAATTTTAAATATGATAAGTAAAAGTAAAAAAGTAACATGTAAATTTATGATTTTATAATAGGGAGAAAATTAGTGGTTGAAATCACAACCATTGATTTATTAGAATGATTAAGGATATTCCATCAATATTTAATTTTGTCCATACAAAACTGATTAAGCACTAAAAATCTATTAAAAATGCCCATTATCAATAAATGTACACCTTTCAACATAACAATTGATTTTAATAATCATTAATAAATAATTTTATACCTTTGAAAAGATAATATAACACTAACATCATCAGCATAATAATAACTAGCACAGCCACATAATTGTGACTGATCAACGCAGAAAGATTGATAACACGAAAAGAATCCTTAAAAGAATATATTAAATTTTATTATTAATTAACAAATAAAGGAAAAGAACGAAAGGTCCTTCTCAGAGCTCGGCCAAGAATCGCATGTCACGACCTGCAGGAGCCACGTGCGTTGCACTGCTAAAACGAACGGAAGACTGAAGATGTACATGCTATTATATCGTTCATGGTGGTTACGGACTGTCAAGCACCTGCAACGGCATGCCTGCCCCCATGTGGACATGATCACAACACTCACTCCTATTTACAGTTTGCGTGCACGGAGCTCCAGCCATTCCGCCACGTGCATGTGCATGAAGATTGCCCATTGTTACGAGCGTCGTACCTGATCGATCAGGTCTGCTAATTCCTAAACAATATTATCGACGGATGATGACATTATAAGGGAGTTCAATATTATCGACGGATGATGACATTATAAGGGAGTTGGCTAACTCGGGTGAGTTATTTTTTGGCAGGTTTTTTGGTCGTTTGTTTTTAAATTTTTGATTAATTTAGAATTTTATCAATTTTTGGAGCATTTGGTTTGGTTTAAAATGGGGTATAACCAATAAAGTTCTGAAATGTATGAAACATTGATTTATGTTAAACTTAGATTATTTCTGAAAATTTGAGTAGATTTAACCAAAAAAATGCTTGAAAAAAAGAATTTGGAAGGAAAGATTGCTCCCAAGTTAGCTTACTTCCATTATAAATACCCGTCTGACGCAGACTTGTGGATATTGAAATTTCAATGGATCTTTTGAGAGTCAGTGACAGGTAGCAATATCAAGCTTGTTATACAGTATTAAATGATGCTGTAAGTGGATTATAAGTCATTGGATCTTTCAGATTGAATATTGAATAGGTATTAAATATTATGATAGGTGGAACATAAGTGTCTTTCAAATTGAAAGGTATTAAATATTGTATGGTCAGATTAAAAATTTTACCACTGACTCACACCTGCTCCTTAATATTTTGAAAAAATAATAAAAAAATATATAACGTTTAAACTACGTCTAAAAATAAGCGATAAATAATATACTTACTATTCATTCACGGGGTTGCAATTGGGCTGATTTATGGAAAGAAAAACAATATTATTTTTTCACACCGAAACAAAATTGTAGACAACCAAAAATATGTTTTTATGGATGCACACACCATTGCAATGTGAGCTCTCTACCAACACTATGATATGATACGTTTCTAAGTTGTTTTTGTTCGTTCCTTAGTATGAGGATTCATTTCATTGGAAAACAATACTCCCACTTTGATATGTAATATTAACATGGATACCCTCATTCATTATAAAGAATTTGACTATTTTTGGTTAATGGAATATTTTTATTTTTAAATTTTTTTACATTTTAATATATTTTTTGATATTTTAATAAAAGAAATGTAATAATTAATTATGAACTATATAATTTTTTTTAGTTTGTAAAATTGGTTTTTTTTTATGCATCTCAATCTTTTAATAATATTATAGTTGTATGAAGATTTTCTCCTTTATCTCCCCATGAAACAAGGTTGTCTTCATGTTCATTTGCTCAATTTCTTATTCATAGATAACTAATGTCATTAGCAACATAATACAGGTTAACATAGTTAAGAGGAAAAAGTGTTATCTTAGTTCATACTCTCACCTAAACAATATTCTATTTATATCCAATAATTTTGGTATGTATTCATACAAACATTAAATTTATAATCCTTCTAGTAAGCCCTTTTACAACCAACTACCTTACCACATTTAGGTAATCCTTAAAAACAATATGTTTGATTTCTCCTCAGAACCCTTTTTTTTTTCCCTGGTTTTCTTCCAATGGGTTTCCTCATTACTACCAAGAGCCTCTTTGAAACATGCGTTCATCACACATAAACGACAAAGAAAATTCTACCTAAAATCATAAGACCTTCCTCTTAAGTTGTAATCTCTTTGATAATTATTTAGATGCTCATCATTATTATTAGACTGCTCAACATCATTGATGGAATAACTAGTTTCCTCAATTTCTTCTCTAGTGGTCTCATTTTCTTGACTTGCATATGATTAGAGAAGTGTAGTGGGGATTGAGCAATTGCATCATCCATATTCAATTGTTCCATTACTCAATTACGGATCTTCTATATTTATGTTATGCTTGACTTGAGTGAACACACTATTTCCCTTATTCTCCTCAAGAAAGCTCTTCTTTGAATATTAAATATAAATTATATGGATCGATGTAACACCTTTAAGGCTAATTGGTGGTATTAATTATAATTATTTATCCAATTTTTGTTCTATTGATCATTCTCAATATGAAATTGAAAAAACTAATTCCAATATATAACACTTTTTAATTTACTACTATTAAAATGTAATTTAAGTATAATAATTAAACTTTAACACTTTTTTTAATTTATTACTATTAAACTGTAATTTGAGCATAGTAATTAAACTTATCATTCATATTCTTAAGTATAACATACACAATAAATATTATAGTTACAACAATCACCTTTTAGGCGGGAGATAACATTTAAAACCATTTAAATCAATTTCATTGAAAATACAATTAATAAGTTCACACGAGTTTATTCTTCATCTAATTGACATCAATTTTCAAAATAAGGATAATATCTTATTGACATCAATTTTCATGATAAAGATAATACCTTAGTTTCTATCTCATATATGTAGTCCTACTGCTTCCCCAATGTTGTCCAAGTATTTTTTAATCTTCCCAACCAAGATAAAAAGTTATTCAATTACTTTGATGTAGGAAACCTATGTGCTTCTTATCCCTTTATGGACATGCTCACGAAAAAATAAAAAGAAAAAAAAATCCAATGCCATATAGAATCATCTCAATAACTAGTGAAAAATCAAGGTTTCAATCTCGATCAATGTTCAATGGTTTTGTTACAATCTTTCCTTAACTTTTCCACCTTGAAATAATGCTCCCTCCCTTGTCTTTTTTTCCCCTTATCGCTTTCTTCCACTACACTATAAACTCTTACCCGTTTGTGTCATAGCTCGTCATGGAAAGTGCATTCAGCATCTACAAACTCTTACCCGTTTGTGTCATAGCTCCTCATGTAAAGTGCATGTAGCCTCTTTCTTAGGAAGGTTAATATAAAAATAAATTAATTCATAGTTTAATCACGTATTGTATTGACGTACTTCTATTTATTTAGGTATACAGGTGTCACTAAATAGATTATTTTATGGTATATGGTTCGTGCAATGCAATATATAATGAAGGCAATTCCATCCTATATAAATCATATTTGAAAAGAATTTAATATAATTTTTAATTACACATATTATGTATCAATTTATTATTAATATAATTTAATAATTAATATAATATAATTTAATAGTTGATATATTTTGAAATTTTAATAGTGTATAGGTACATGGCATGCTTGGATAAGTAACATACACATATCTTGTATATGTACTAATGATAAACAATTATTACATTTAATAGATAGTTTTTATAGATTCAAAACTAAGCATCCAAGATAGTAAATCAAGTTAACATATCATTAAATACTTTATTAGTTGAGTCACAATAATTCAATACTCATTGATCATCACATTATGATTAGCATAATTGAATTACACAAATATTATCAACACCATATGAACCAAGTAAGGATATAACAGTGGCATATCTTAGCCCCAAGAATCTTATTTAACTAACATTGAATCATCCTTCCATTCTATCCTATCACAATCTTCCACATTCTATCCCTTTCTCTTTAATATTAACTATATCAATCTAAATCTAGATATAACCTATAATTTGAAGTGTCCACTATATCAATATAACTTTCCCAATAGGAAACCAATAGTCATGATCACACACATAGGGGAGTGTGGCTTAACAAAACCCTCCCATGAGTCAAAGGTTCAGAGGATAAATGGTGGACAATACCTCCACCCCTCTTGATAAAAATATGTTCCACACCAAATCATTGATGAACTAAGGGGAACATCCTATCATTGGCTAGATTGTTTTTTGTTTGTGTTCTTAATGCCATGTCATTGAATAACTAGTTTGGGTACTCATGCCTCCTATAAAACCTGCAATTTCCCACATATCGTAACAACATTTGGAACTGATAGCTTAAATCATGAAATAATTCTTTATAGTATATCATTACTCTTTTAGTGTCCATGACATGGATGTTGCTTCAACACCATAGTTATCTATCTATCTCTTAGCAAATTAATATGTACATTAGCTTACCAAAACACATCATCATGTGTAAATATATACTCATTTTCCTACTATATATTACATATTGACATGTAATGTAAGAAGGTATGTTTATTCACCATGTAATTCACAACAAAAATCCACTCACAACATAAATTGAATTAGTATCCACATACCAAACTTTCCTTTTGAATTTTCCATGCTGAGGAAAATCATCTAATTCTCATCATTTATCATAAACACTAAATCACATACATCAAATTTCAAACATATTTAGGTATGCATGTTATCAATATATAGTTCTATTAGTCTAGTCGATTTTTATAGATAATAAGACAATGAATAACAATATAGGCCATAAAGTGGTTTAGTTGTTTTAAAAATGATAATGTGGGGTGTTACATACACCAACACTTTAAGATACTTCATCATTAAGTTACAATAAAAAAAAGCATGGGATAATCTTGAAGCATGATCTTTGTGTCCTCCCATGTAGTATATTACAACTTATACTTTTCCCACTCTACCTTGACCTGGTCTAGTAAGTAGTACATCAGATATCAATCACTTTTGTCCAATATATGTGATGGTCCTACCATGAAATTTTCCCTCTCCAAAACCTAAGGATTCATGTAATGTTCCCCAACCCATCTGAGGAACATTACGGTGCAAAATACTTATAATTTTTTTTTATGCTAACTATATTCATTTATTTACAGTTAACTAATTTCATGTAGCTTTCACCTACGAATTAATTTTTTTTTATCTACTATATACAACCATAAAATAGAATAATCCAGAACAAGATGATAATCAACATGAAATGCAGCTAAACAACTCTTTATAGAAACATATAAATCATTCTCATTTACAGAGAGTTCATGCACAACAATAAAAAATGTAAATAACTCAACAATAAGATAAAAGGTCTCATGTTTGGAATCATGGGTCTCAACACTTAGAAGGAAATAATCTCCTTGGTGTTACGTCTAACCTTAATCATAATATTTGAAAAAAAAACATAATACAATGATATTGTACAAGGAATAAATGACTTATTTCTACCTAAAGGATAGTATGAATGAAACCAGGTTAATATTCATGGAAAGAGGTTAAGAACCCTCAAGGATTTTTCTTCAATATGGGTATGATTGTTAATACTCACACAAAAAAAATGTGATCATTAAATCCTATAAGATCAAATATGATACTTTCATATATGAAAATAACAACTTGGAGGAAGTGACTTCATACAAATAGCTTGGAATGAATATTCACCACAAGCTCAAATGGAATTATAGCATTGATAAAAAGATAAATGGAAGATGGAAATCTTATTATGGGCTTGAAACAAATTGTAAATAAACTAATATTTGGAGATGGGATAAGAACAAACTCCTCTTTGATACTCTTGTTATAATATTTGGATGTGAATTTTGGAGATGAAGTGTCTCTACAGAGTTATGGAGAAAGATAGAGAAGAAACAAAAGAATTTTATAACATATAATCTCAAAATTAAAGGAAATACACCCTATCCTATCCTCATCTTAAAGGAAAGTCTTTACCCCATTGAGAGCACAACCATTACTAGATACCTATTGTATAAGAATAGGTTAAACAACATGGAATACAAGAGGATCCCTGAAATTGCTTCAAACTCTAGCTAAAACCACCTTCGACTCAAGTGAGGATGGAATAAAGATGTTCAGTATTGGCTAAGCCATTAGGGAATAACATAAGCGATCATTTTGTAGAATAAGGAAACTATTAAACATATTATTAAATCAAAATTTAAGGAGAAAATTTTTTGTGATAAAAAGTTAGAGGAAAAAATAAAAGTAAGTTATTGTGAGGTAATCAACCTTAATCTAGAAGATCAAAAATATTTCTCTGTTTTGACAAGTATGAAGAAAAAAAAATTATTTCTAAAATAAGAACAAATTATTACGATCTCCATAGTGAAAATGGGTGTTGGTCAATTCTTAAAACTCCATGGGATGAAAGAGTGTGTCATAATTGTGACACTAAGAGAGTTGACTATGAAAAACACTTTCTCTCAGATTTCCTAGTCTATACCCAAATTATATCTCAATTTAAAAATATATGTCACACTATTAACCTTCCTAACGTTTTAACTCAAAAAAACTATGTTGATATTGGATAGCTTCTCTTAATGCTTTTTGAGCAGAGAAACAAAATTATAAAGAATTTTAGGTAACACTTTAACCTCTTAAGGTATAATATCCATAGGATCATAATCTCTAACATTTGTCGAGATGAGAGTCCCTTTGATTCAAAGCAATAAGAAAACAATAATGGGATAATCGGTAGATAATTTTCCTAGAGATTATTTGAAAGAAAATATTGATATATACTAGATAAATAGATAGATATGTTTTTTTTTTAAATGTGTGATATTAGAGATCCAAGTGACGAAGAGTTATGACTATATACATATACATAAGCCCCTTCCTCGAGAAATGAACAACCATGTATACGAATGAGGAGAGGGTTTAATGAGTATAACACCAAGCCCTTGAACCCTATGATATCTTACTATAGTGGTTTATCCCTATGTTAAGATGTTAGTACACTTGTTTTCTTATTTTGGGGTTACTTTTGTGATTTTTGTCTTATAATTATTTTGTCGTGTCTAAGTACTATGTGTAGAACTAAAAGGATTATTAAAAATTCCATAAAAATGAATGTTTATATTATCTAGTTATAATATTAGCTTTTTTAATTGAATAGATGTGGATTTTTTTTTTTTGTGGGGGGGGGGCATTTCATGGTGGTTCACATGCTCAAAAAAATAATTTTGAGAGGTATTTTTCAATATCTAGTGAAACTAGAAATATTATTTAATATCCCATGAGTAAATATGAAATGTCCTAGGTTAAAAAAGTGAAACCCCTATGACCATATGGAAATGTAAGAAAATGATTCAATTATAGAAGCAATTGGGTTATTGATTTCACCCAATGAATCAGTAAATAGAAATATAGGGAAACAAATTCTTATAGAGCTATAATCAATGTCATGTATATATGTATGACCTCTTCGAAGTACCTAATGGCCAATGAAGGATGTCAAAATGTAACTAACAATAATAAAAAAACCGTAACTCATTATATAAATTGAAATATTTTGCAATAACTTCCAATGTCATGTCATCGATTTCATCTAGATTTTATGTGAATGGATTGAGATAACCAACTATTATGGCCTTTGAATTTCTTTGAGGAAATGGCGATGGATAACATTTTGTTTAAGTAATTTAACACAGAACATATAGGGATGCAATAATATTTGTATAAAGGGAGAATAATATATAGGATTTGAATCACTAAATGAAACTAATTCAATGCTATTATGTGTTTTTATTTATGTCTAAAATATTAGCTAAACAATATATTTAACACCATAATAAATCAAACACACCACAAGAAAATGCATCATAGATAGACTGTTATTGCCTTGGAAAAACTAACAACAAAACCAACATTCAAATGGCTTTGTTCAGTATTTATTCTCAACCCATGTACAGTTAAAAAACATTGTGATGGATCTTTTGGCCATTTAAAAATTCACATAGAAATTACTTTCTTCCACATCCTCTCCTACACCACTAGAAGAAGCCCTTTTGAATCAATATGGAAATTTTTATAGGTATAACTTATATTAGTTGGTTTACTAGATGGCGAATGGTTGTCCCTTTATTTCCATTTCTCGATGATTTTCTCTCCGATTTCATCCTTTGTTGGGTTTGTTCCACTTTGCATATCTTTTTGTTCTTTTCTTCAAGTGTTTTGGTTCTTGTATTGTTTTTTTCAAAATCTCATTTTGTTTAAATTGCTGGTAAGAAATGTGTCGCATTAACCATATACTATTTTTTTTTAGATTTCTTTTGGATCACACCTTTCGATTAAGAGAATTTTGGTCTTCAAAATATTATTAGGAAACCAATCTCTTTTATCAATGTTACTCATCTCTACTTCTGTAGAACATGGATCTTGAGTCTATTTCTTTGTCATAGCTCTAACTCTAGTTATAGATTAGGATCTCATGCCTTGTTTTGGATATGGTTTATATTCTCATTTCTAACTTGACTTATTCTAGTAGTATAAAAAAAATTCATTAATTCTTTACTATGAGGATCAAACTTTGTAATCTTTATATTTTTGGGGTTTTTCAATTAGAACCCATTCACATATTCGACATGCAAGTATATTTCATTGTCAAAATTGGATATTGTATACTCTAGCACCAAATGTAAGCCAAGTTGAACTTTTGTCTTTGAAATGAAGTCTCCATTTCCAGATGAATTTCTCTCTTGAATAGATATTCAATCCACATAAAAAAAAATCTATCTTTCGAGCTAAATTTAATAGAATAATTTTCATTATTTATTGGATCAATTCTTCTAGTAGAAATTGTACATGGTGACCCTCATTATTATGTTATGGTAACAATGCAACAACACCACTAAATAAAATGATACTAGTTGAAAGTTGATGTGTTAGATTTGCAACAATGCTTTAATATTCAAGGGAAGCCAATATGTGTTAGCGTTCACCTCAATAGTTTAATGAGCATGGATTTTTGTAATTTTTTGATCACTAATAAAACAAGTGGTTCTATATTTTTGTTTTAATGGTAGAAAAATAGAAAAAATAATCCCGACTTTGGAATATCGTATTGGTGTCTTGCTGTAGCCATGCTTTTTGCACCCTAGATGGTTCTCATTACTACTTTCTAGTATACATTTCAATCATATCCTCAATTTCAAATTAATGCATACATCATCAGTTAAAAAGAAGGGTTCTACTTATGAATAACAATTCTTCTTCGATGCATACCACTAGTGAACAACAACCCAACAATTATTTATCTAAACCAATTAGTGAAAACCAATAAATGACAAATTAAATAAATGTTGTTTACATCTTGAAAATAATGAAGAGAGAGGAAGTTGAGACTTGCCTCCATTTACAACTTATTCTCTACAATCAATTTCTCATTACAAAATTTTATTTACTTGTTGGTGAATCAATATTTAGATAGATAGTAATGAATAAAAGAACAACCCATGCTAAAGATCATCCACTTCTTTTTTTGGTTTTCGGGCAATTTTCTCTCTTGCTTCTTCAGTACATCTACACTTGAAGGAAGAAATATGATGGAGGATACACTTGATCATGACATATACACTTAATCCTAGTATCACTCTATTGTCCAATTTATTTTTTAGGTTGACCTCTTGTGCTACTATAAATGAAAGGAAAATTTGTAATCGTTGATTGGGTCTTTTCATTCCCTTTGATATTTATTCTATGTAGTCTTCACTTGGTTATGAAATTCATGTAGTGAATTTATAAATGAATACTTTGATACTTAGCTCCATAATTTTCATTCATCTTACAGTTCTAGAATTTGCTTTTGGCATTGAATACTTGTCATTATCGTTTTCTCCATGTGACTTTAAATTTGATCATGTCTTGGCAAAGCTTCCTTTATATTCTTTGTTTAATTTATTTTTTATTATTTCGTGTGCATTGTTTCTCTTAACAATAATTCTCAAGATGACGTTTCTTCCCAAAGAACGAACATGATTTGGAATACCAACAACCGGTAGCTCTATGGCATTTATTATTGTAAGATAAAAAAAACGAAGTCTTGATTTATGCATATCTCTTGGTGTTTTTTTTATTTTATGTCTAATTAGTTTGTTATGTTTTCCAAAAACGAGTGTATACTTAGTCTATAAGATTTTCTCATAACTTACTTTCTACAATACATCAGATAAAGGATAGATTCATATGTGTTTCCATGTTCATTTGTTGTTTTCCTTTCTTCTAGTGAGAAGGAAAAATCTATTATTTTTTTACCTTCACAAACTAACCTTGCTAGAAATGGAATTTTCCTTTGTGACATAAAATAATAAGCCTTTATTATTGAACATTTGTTCAATTATAATGGGGCTCACAATTCCTTCATTTCTTTTTCCTATCCATTGGCTATCATAGACCATCTATGTTAATAGGTTGGAATCTATTCTTCTAGTGTGTTATTCAAAATCATCCAAGTGCTCCTAAGAAATGTTTATGGAGGGTGAGCTTACCATTCTTGTCTTGATCACATGTGATGCTAGTTTTTGTAGCACTAATGGAAGTTGCTTGTGTCTTCTAGCTTATTTGAACAACTACCTATAGTTTAGCCAATGCCTTCTCCTTTGATGGAAATTATTTGTATAGCTACTACATCTTCTGAGTGAATGTGTCATCCTTCCAATTATCTAGCTAAATTTGCTTCCATCCCAATTACACGAGATTAGATCTTCTCTTGTCCCAATCTACTTTAGCAATGGTGAAGGTGTATTGGAACTCAAAAAATTTATCCTTTAGCAAAGACTTCAATTTTCCAAAGGTATAAAGGTCTTGTTGTAGCTAGGCTATCCTTTGGTGAAAAGATCTATAGCTCCTCCTTCAAGTGTCTATGATTCTCTTGGATCTACATATTGATGGCCCTTAGTCTTATAATATCTCTAATATTTCTCTTTAGTGTTGTACCCATGATAAATTTTCTTTCCCTTCAAAGTGTTAGTAGTCTCTTCAAGGTCAAGGATTCAAAATCCTTAAAAATAATAGAGTTTGTAAGTGTGGGATTTATAATACACCTCTTTGACCAACATAAATGATTTATGAACTTTAATAAAATTTAATTTGATTGTATTTTTTATATGTCCATCTCAATATGGATTGAGTCTTATCCACATCACAATCCTTTAAGATGCATGAAAGATCTTTTTTACCCACAATCTTCAACTTTTCTAGCCATGAATAAATGGCTCTCTACATCTAATCATCAACAAGCTGAAAACAATGATGTTTTTTTGTAAGTTAACATTTTTTTGGCTTCATTTACATTTCTTATGGTGATTGGACCAATTCCATCAAGGTTCGCAAAGTATGTTTTAGTAAAACATTTAGGCTCAACACTCTAATACCACCAACCAAATAGAAATAGTTTATGGCTTATAAAAAACTATAATTTTTCTCATCCACAAAATCTAGCAACTAAATAGCTCGAGATGTAACCCAAACAATTTGTTAAGATAAGAAGGAAAACATTGCAACCATTTTATGAATCTACTGATTCATAAATATATGAGTATACATGGGCCAACAAAATATCCATGTTTGTTATCCTAACCTAACAACAAATGAAAACAAGACGAGTTAGAGAGAAGCAAGTCTCTGCCATTAGGGCAGAGCTATCATTGCTTGATTGACTGCTTGATTTCTTAACTGCTAACGGGACTATCATTGCTTGAGTTGATTGTTGACGACTGCAAGTGATTAACTTCATAGGGTGCTTCCTAAAATTCTATTTAATAGAATGTAGGTCAACACAAATATAGACATTTATTCACTGATTAGATCTGTCTCTTCAACTTGATGTAATTGTAATTTAAATAAACAAATCAATCAGCAAGTAAGATTGGTGGTATATTTGGCCGGACGATCTACACGTTGATTTTGCATAGGCGGTGAAATTCGCTATGAGAAATACTTATTTAAACATAGTTTTATATGTTGATGTGAGTCGTCATATAGATTATTTGTGTGAACAGAAATATGCAACCAGGAACAGTTACTAGATAAACATAAAATTTTGATCCACACCCTCATTGATACTGTAGAGAAACTTGCTTCTCTCTTGTAATATTTACTTGAAAGGCGTACACCTATTGATAATGGGCAGATTTAATAGGGGTTTAGTGTTTAATAAGTTTTCTATGGACATAATTAAATATGGCTGGAATATTCTTAGTAGTCACACAAAATAAATGGCTGTGATTTCAATCATTAACTTCCTAACTATTATAAAGACATCTGTTTATGTGTTTACTTTTTTACATTTACCTAATCATATTTAAAAATTTCTTTGATACTTAACTGATTGCCACTTAAGTGATTAACATAAATTACAATATTACCACCAGATAAATGAAGCTCAACCGTTTATTTGTTAATTAATAATAAAATTTAATATATTCTTTTAAGGATTATTTTCATCTTATCAACCTTTCGGCGTTGATCAGCCACAATTATGTGACTGTGCTAGTAGATAGTGCTTTCGAGAAAGCGTGTATGTGAATATATCCACGATCATCGATAATTATAGACAGCTTTCCCGGTCTGGATTGGGTTGTTATGCACTAAATCCATTTCCATTTAGTTGTAAGACACCCTATAAGAAAATAGCTTCGATGGAATCCATTGTCATCATCTAGAATTTGAAGTTGTAGATCGATTCTCTCACTGGAAAAGTTGATGCATGCATTCCTTGTTGAAGATTTAAAAAGGAAAAGAAAGAATTTTTTTTATTTTGCTGACATCATCATAAACATAAACATGTGGTTGTCTTAGGAATACTACCCATAGCTTGGTTGTCCTGCAGAGCTTATGGTATATGTCGACCTAGCTGTTGTCCTGCGGTATGTCGCTCAAGGCCACCTTGCTTGACAAGAGTTGTACACTTTTGAATGCATGGTTATTGTTTTAAATATGAAACTTGATATTCTACTCATATCTAGTATGTACAAAATCTTATGCCTATTGCTAAAGAATGGCTTGATTTCTAGGTCTATCCCTCTTGATAGTAAAAACATAAGAAATAGCCTTCTCAAATCATTCCTGCAAACATTCTTCCGTGTTAGAGCAACTAAAGTAGGACCAACGTTTATGTAGCTACATTTCTAACGTTTATGTAGCTACATTTCTTCTTTGGAAAATGACGTCCAATTGAAGAAGAGATATAGTAATTAAATCCTTAAAATCATAAGGTTGGAAAGGTTTCTTCCAAGTATAAACAATGCTTGAGAGTGAAGATTCAGAGTGAACTTAAATGTGGTAGTTTTGTATGATAACTTAGAAGTATAAAACGGACATATATTCTCTCTTACCGATGAAGAAATAACATCGTTTTATATGATACTATTCCATATATAATAAGAATATATTGTCTTTTCTATCAACTTTAATAGTTATTTTTCCATTAAAAATTATTTTCATTAAATACTTATAGAGATGGCATTTTATTTAACATTCGTTTGAATAAGATATATTCCTAGAAGTTTGGTAAATCATTGTGGAATAAACATTTTGGATAAAAATTAAGGTTGTTGGTAATTATAGTATTTTCAAATTTGGGATAAAAAGTAAGTTGTTGGTAACTATAGTATTTTCAAATTTTAGGTAGAATTTTTGAAGTGCACAATAACCCAAACTCAGATCTTTGCGGAATGGACTAAGCATCCAACTCAACAACCCAACTTCATAATTAAAAAAAAAACTTAATTTCGAATTAAAATCACTTATTCATAATTTCTTATTAAATTTCCCGGCATATTTAGAAAAGATACCGATCTTGTCAACTTCTGAAATTATTAAAAAATTTACATAGTTACAATCCAGTTAACTGTTGGCATATAACAAACTTAGGGGTATGCATTAAAATTTATAGTTGTGGTAATAGCCTTGTCAATATCGAATCATAAGTTGAGTTGAACCTCTAGTCAAGTTTTATTTTAAAAATAATCTAATCACCGAGGCACCATTCTCCATCCACACTAGACGTGTTAATGTAATCACTTTCCACGTGTATCCCTCTTTGAACAGACTGGACTTGTGCTCTTCCCACTAGCTGCATAATTGGTATCTCTATACAAAAACTGTCTCACATGTAGGTTTTCGTTGAAGCGAGGGTCCGAGCGAAGTAGAAGTGAGCCGTGAGGAAATCTAGCAGAGAGGGGCAAGATTGAATTCTTATGAATGTGATGAGACTCTTTCTTACGATTTGAAGAATATGTTTCAACTAAGAACCTAGGGTGAGTACCTTTTGATGCGTTTTTTTGTTCATAGAATCCATTCATATAAAAATGTTGCCTCACCTAACATTATTTTCAGATCACATCAGACCCTGCATTAACATGCGAAATAAATACATTGAGAAGTATTTTCCTTCTTTTGGTCCTTCTATTGATTTCGTACTAGCCTATGAAGATAGCGAAGGAGTAGCGAAGGAGACTTCGTGCTTGTCAAGCATCATAGAAGAACCATGCTCCCTCATCTGAGCTCTACTAAAAGAAAAAATCTGAAAGGACTCTTTATTTTGACTAATGGATTTAGTAAAAGAAAAACTCCTAAAGACTCTTGATTTTTGATTGGGGATGGTTTTTGTTAGAGATAATGCTCACATTAAATGCTACATACTAGAGTCTAGGGATTGGATTGGGTTTGTTGGAGGATGTTGAGATATTCTCTCAACCTCTCCCTCCAAGAGTAGAATTAGTTGAATTTGAATCCAGCTGATATGTGTATTGTGTTGTGTTCATGATATTAATATACAAACTATTTGTGTGAACTTAATTCTTCCAATTAACAATTTGGTATCAAAGCTAAGGATCACGAATCACTGGCTGAGTTTTGGAGGTAGATATGTGGAGCCATTGTTGTTGCTAGCTTTGTGAAGACTATATGATTGAGTGCTTGACGAGATGTTCGAAGATATCAAGAGTATATTTCAGATTGACTATCGACTCCTAGTAGAGCCACCGGTTAAGGCGTAAGGCAAAATGAGACCATATTTTGTGCAAGCGAAAGGTGTAAGGAAATGAACTTTATTGATTGTGTGTGTCAGAGAAATAATAGCTCGACAGGATGAAGTGCCACGCATTTTTGGATTATTATTGTTGTTTCATTTCCATGGAGGGAAATGTTGGTTGAAATTTCTGAGGAACACTGTCATATTGTGTGTGGAGGAGTTGATCTATACATAGAGAAGAGAGCACACATTGCTCGGTCAGAGGAAAGAGGGAGATGCTATTGCAAGAGGTAATATGGAGTCATCTATTGCATTTGAGAAATTTAATGGCATCAATTTTTATACATGGAAAGTCAAAGTACAAATGCATTTGATGAATAAGGGATTGTGGAATTTAGTAAAAGGAATAGAAAAATCACCTACAGATGCCAAGCTATTAAGTGAATGAGAGAAGAGAGAAGGCAGAGGCTTATTGGATTGGGTCTTCAGACACTTAATTGCATTTAGTTGATTTAGCTAAATCATCTAAACATATTTGGGAGAAATTAAGTAAACTATTTGGAGAAAATCCTTTAAACTCAAAATTCTCTCTTAAATTACAACTCTTTAGCCTTAAAATGCAAGATGAGATACCGCTATCCAGTCATATAAATGCTTTAATGTCACTTTTAAGGAAATTAGTTAATGTTGGTACCAAGTTATAGGCAGAAGATTCTAAAGAAATTATGCTAATTAGTCTATCTTCTAAATTTGAAATATTATTTTCACAGTAAGTCAAATGTCTTCTCAGTCCTTAGAAGAAATGGTAGCATCACTTTTAGCTGAAGACAAAAGGATGAACCTAGAGAACATAAATGTCCATCATGAAATTGCATTGTACTAAAAAGGTAAGATGAGAAAAACCAAGGGTTCAACAAAATGCTTCTATTGTCACAAGAATGGACATATAGCCTGGAACTGCAGATCTCATGCTAGACATATTTTGAATGGCAAAGAAATTGCAAACATTGCCAACTTGGATGACATATCAAAAACAGAAAGTGATGAATAACCATGAGGATCACCTCTCAAATTGTTCTAAAAATGAGGGTGGTGTGTTTAATGTTATTATGTATGTGTGGTGTGCTAGTAAGTTGTAATTTTTCAATATAGTGTTATAATGCAGATCCACAACTAAGTTTTATACTGATGTGACCCATCGTGCTCTGGGAGAATTAGTTACAGGTTATTTTTATGTAAGGTCAAGTTGTAAAACTGACTACTGAAAACATTTCGTATCCGAATCATTGTTCTATATAATTGTTTAAATTTTCTCTTCGGAGGAATTTCACAGAAGGAAGTGTATCCATAAAATGGTTCTGTGTCGAGATTTTCCTTCGGGAGGTCGAAAAGAATCAGTTCTACAAGTACATCAAATATGGTCATACGTGTTTGTACTTTAAATGAGTCAAATCGGAAGCTCAAAAGTGTGGAGAAGAAAAGAGTGGAAACTGTGAGATTCAAGAGTGGGTGTAAGTGCTCATGAAGACCAGTCATACAAAGAATTATTGTAATTTGTTATTTGATATTTTTTTTAATGTAAGCATTAAATGGGGGTGTGAGAGATAATGCTCACATTAAAAGCTACATACTAGAGTCTAGGGATTGGATTGGGTTTGTTGGAAGATGTTGAGAGATTCTCTCAACCTCTCCCTCCAAGAGTGGAATTAGTTGGATCTGAATCTAGCTTATATATGTGTATTGTGTTGTGTTCATGATATTAATATACAAACTATTTGTGTCAACTTATTTCTTCCAATTAACAATTGTTTTATCAAAAAAACTATATGTTGCAGGATGTTTCTTCATACAATCAAAAGGCTATGGATCATAAAAACCTCTGGCACTAATGCCTTCGGTATGATAAAATTAAACTTCTAGTTTTTATTATTTTTTCATTTTTTCTATTATTACGCCGAAAGGCGTACACCTATTGACAATGGGCACAATTAATGATCTTTTAACCTTATTTAACCTTAAACCCTAATTTGATGGCTATGCATTGAAGATGCTGGCATATTCTTAGTCGTCCTCCAAAATCAATGGGTCAGATTTATTGTTCATAACTTTCTTGCATTTATCAAGGCATCCGTTAACATGTTTACTTTTTAATATTTACCTAATCACATTAAAAAATTATTGTAAGGATATGTAATTGCCATGTTTAAATGATTAAATAGGATTAAACCACGACATCTAAATAAATGCCCACGTTCTTCTTCTGAACCTGCCGTTTGATGCCCACACTTTCCATTTATCAACCTAATACAACCAAACATTTCATATTACCACAGACGTTTTATATTGGAGGCACGCATTCTCAACCAATACCTTTCGGCGTCTTCAGTCGTGATTTAGTAGTTGTGCTAGTTATATGGCAATTTAGGAGGTTACATTGATATGTTTGGTGTTTCATATCGGAAAACTTTTACATATTTTAGTAGCTGACAGTAAATGTAATTTATTTGCAGGTTCAAAATGCTCAAAGAAGAGAGGCTACTTGAGTGGTAGTCTTGCATGACCATCTCACAACCCAACCAATCATAGATCTAGTTCCTTTTATCATTGTTCTAGCAAATAAAAAGTGTATCACAAGATTCACATAATGCTCTTGTTGTCCACTCATTCCATCTTCCTTAGATCCTCATAATGCTCTTTTTTAGAAGGCATTCCATGTGCTAGCATACAATTGTTTATGCCATTTTCCACTATCGATTGTTATGTAATATAAATGATCCAAACATTTTATTTTTGGAACTTAAAACATGCACATATATAAGATTTACTGTTCAATATCTATTTCTATTGGAAAAATGAATACAATCTCTATGTATATAGAAGGCACACAGGAATGCGAAATATAAGAAATATTATTCTTACTTAATGAATACAATTCCATAACTAGTTTTTTACTATTTATTTAATAAGGCATTTTTTAAACCAGAAATATCATAATTTCTAATTATTTTTATCATAATTTTTTTACTAATCCTATCTATTATTCTTGATTTTGACAGGTCTTTTGGCCGCTTAGACATTGAGAGATTATTTTGATCTCCATTTTAGTATCACAGAAATTTGTTAGTCAAACAAAAGACCCATGTCTATGCGAAGACAAGACGAAGAGCCCCACAAGACCAAGGATAAGGAGCTCAATCTATTTGGTTGGAGAAATTAGTAGAAAAGGATTCAGAGATAAACACCAACGCTCCAGAATCCGCAAAGAGAAAATGAAAGGTCAGTATATGCAATGAGGTAATGTTTCAAATATGTATTAAACAACCTGTCTGTGCCCGAAGAGACACATAATTTTGATGTCTGGAAGGAGCTCAATTTGTTTAGAGAAAATGAAAGGTCAATATATGCAAGGAGGTAATGTTTCAAATATCTATTAAAAAACCTGTATGTGCCCGACAAGACAAAGCATTTTGATGTCTGGAAGGAGGTCAATTTGTTTGGCTACAGGAATTAGTAGAAACAGATACCAAGATAAACACTAATGCGAAGAAATCTGCAAAGAGAAAATTAAAATTCAGTATTTGCAAGGAGGTAATGTTTCAAATATGTAATGTTTATGATATACATTTTAAGAAAAGTTCAAATATGCAATGGTACTCACTAAGATATGTTACCTGTTGTATAACATGTTATGTTTATGATATAAATTTTAAGAAAAGGTCAAATATGTAATGGTACTCACTAAGATATGTTACCTGTTGTATAACAGATTTGTGCATGTCTTCTACAAGTAGAAGCATTTTAGAGCACGTAGCCAGGCCTGAGTATAAGGGAATGAAGGCAATGGCCAGGCCATAGTAGAAGGAAAATGGGAAAACACAATGGTAAAGTGAGGAGGAAAATGCAATGGAAAAGCTAGGAGGAAACATAGGCCCGACTATTGGAAAAGCTAGGAGGAAACATAGGATCGATAATCCTTGTATGATGGAAACCTTTATGATGTGTCATGCTTACATTGTTTTACGTGTAACCTAAATCTTTTCTACGTGTAAGCTAAAGGTTTTCTATAAGGATGTGATAAATATGGATTAATATATGACTAGATTTTGAGAAAATATTTAATGTTTCCAGGTAATGCTAGATTCATCTCTAACATTACTTTTTCTAACATTACTTTTTTTGGTATAAATAAAAAAAAACAAGTTTTCTTTTAAAATAAGCACTAACCTAAGATATCTTCCCTAAAATATCTTCACTGTTTTTTGGAAAATTTCAAATAAGAAATCAAATTCAAAAACTTAGTTTAAAGAATAACTAAAATTGTATGATTTTTAGAAAACTTTGTTTAAAACACTCAAAACTCATTGATTTTTGTTCCTAGTTAATAAGAAAAAGTAAAAATCCAACACTAATAGTCCCTAGCCCGAAGGGCAGGGACTAATAAGACAACCCATGCAAGAGTTCAAATTAAACAATCTTCTTTTAGCATCGCTTGTCACTATATAAATCATGGTATAGTTTGAAGGTGTAATTTTATATCTAGTTGTTGATTGTTCTAGGTATTACACAACGAAGGCTATTTGTGTTATCCCAATGAATAGATTGGGGAATGGTGATAGAACACTCTTCAATTATTTTTCGAGCCATAGGGATGTAAAACTGCAATACCAAGGCTATCTGTGTTATCCCAATGAATAGATTGGGCAATAGTGATAAAACACCCATCAATTATTTTTCCATCCATAGGGATGTAAAATTGCAATACCAATGGAGCTGAATATTATATTGGATATCGATTGGGTAGAAAAATTAGTTCAATGGCATTAACTGCGATGTTTTGTGGATTATGTAAGACATAAACAATAGATATAAATCCAAAAAATATATAAATACACATTAATTAAATGGATTACAAATATACAATTATTTAGCTAAAAAGCTAAACGGTAAATAAAACATTTTAAAGGAGTCATTATTCTTCACAAATGTAGAGTTTCAATGCAATGTGATCGCCTTCCACGATATTTGGTGATTTACATAGACTATATTTTCTTCGGCAACCTCTCCTACTTTGTAAAAAGAATCCCATTTAAATTAACTTTTTCTAGAGTCTATATGCAACATTAATCTTTGTTGTGCTACTTAAGGTGAAATGTCCTTATCCCTTCATTTCATCTTTTCCAATAATTTTCTCTCACATTTCATCCATTTCTAGTAAAATTTCACTTTGAATTTATTTTCTTTCTTATCTTCTTATGTTTCAAGACTTGCATTCGCATTATTCAAACTCACAATTTTGTCATTTTTTTATAAGAATTAACACTCATTAACCATTTTTTAGATTAATTTTTTATCACCTATACAAGTTTATAACAACGTTCATTTTAGGGTTTATCATAATATTAAAATTCAAACTCACAATTTTGTCATTTTCTTATAAGAATTAACACTCATTAACCATTTTTTAGATTAATTTCTTATCACCTATACAAGTTTATAACAACGTTCATTATAGGGTTTATCATAATATTAAAATTCGTCATTTTCTTATAAGAACTAACACTCATTAACCATTCTTTATTTTTTTTTATTAATTTTTTATCACCTATACAAGATTATAACAACGTTCGTTATATGGTTTAATTATTGTAATATTAAACATGTATAAAAATTTGAATATATAATTAAACATAAATTAATAAAAGCCCAAAATAAATAGTATATACATTAGAATTTGAAACTAAAATTAGATAAAAATACAAAAAATATACACCTCCAAAAAATGACTATACATTTAACTCCATAAAATATATTTATTGGATATATAAAATCAAAGAATATTAGTGTGTATGTGAGAAAAATGTACATAAATCTATGTCGCTTCATGTACATGTACATTCTTTTGTTCGGTGACCTAGAAGACATTTACATGTAAACGATTTCAATTCAAATACTAAGGATGAAATAGCAAAAATAGAACTCATTTAAACATATATATAAACGAAATTTCTGCATGAGAGAATTGAAAATGATATATGTACGTGTGTACTTCAAAATATTGTGCATCGCTACTTGAGTGCTGAGTAGGGAATTGCAAATGAGATGATAGATATCAACATTATCAAGAATCCCCTCTGAAAAATTGATATTTGTTTGAAAAATATTAAATCTTAAATAAATAAATTTCAATTATATGTATCCATCATTTTAATTAAAAGGTTAGTATCTATGAAATGGTAATAATTGAAATTTCTAACAAATTATCTTCATAGATATCTGTTGAATGTTGATATTATAGTAGCTACAGGAGGTATTAACCTTCACGTTTAATTTTTGACAAGACTAGAAGATTCTTGGAAGCAATAGAAACCCTAAAATGTTGGATAATAACCCTAGAAGAGAAGTCGGCTCAAGAGAATATTTAATATTAAGTTATTAGCCTTTGAAAAGAGAAGTCAACCCAGTCAAGTGAAATAGAGAAGTATAAATAGAGGGCACTACAACTCATTTTTCACTCTCACTCTCACAGCTACATAAGACTATTGGTGCGCAATTTTGGAGAGGGAGTGCAGCTACAACTGCCGCAACTGAGATTTTGGATTTTGGTTCGACTTTATCTTGGTTATGGTTTGTACTTTATGCTTGGTTTCAGGTTATTCTTTCTTGGTGAGATACCCTTGGAGAAAGGTGCAACAACCTTAGTTGGCTATTGTTCTACTTCCAGAATCATTTTTTCATTCAAGGGTAAGGTGCTCGAGCGTGGCCTTTATACCTATGGTTGGGTCACAATATTTCTATAATGTCTATGGAAGGACGAGAACATCTCTTTCATTCTAAAAAGTTATGGGCCCACACTATCTTAAGACAGTATAACCACTGGAAGATAGATTGGGAAGTTATTTTTTAAGCTCGTTGTGGCACTCGTTACAGCTACGACTAGGTTTTCTGATTATGTAGCTGCAAGAAACCCTTACCCTTATGTTCAGGCACTTATGATTAAGCATTTGACCTAATTCCTTGATATCCTAGTGTGCCCTAGATTATTTCACCTCTTGGTACTCTCAACTAGCAAAAATGTTAGGTTTCAATTTTTGGTCAAAGTCAAAGTCAAAGTTTGATTGGTCAAAGTCAAAGGTTCACTTGTCAAAGTCAAAGTCAAAGGTTGACTTCTGGTCAAATTGATTTTGTGGTCAAAGTTGAAATTTTGAATTTTCTAACTTGTTTAAATCATTGAAACTTCTGATTGAGTTTCTAATTCTCTTCTTGTCAGGATGGTATCTAGTTTTATATTGGAAGAGAAGTTCGACGATGCTACAAGGTTTCAAAGGTATGAACTTTTGTATGCTATCTATGTTATATCATCTAGAAAAACATGAGTGTGTCTATAGGAAAAGTATCAGAGACCTTGTCCGAGCTATTATCTTGGATTCAATGCGTTCATAGGAACACGCACACCCTCCATAGCAGTTGAGGCTTCAGGTTTCAGGTTTGATTAACATTTTAAGCTTCAAATTTGTGTATATCAAGGGTGATAGTTGCTATAGTACAAATTGTGAAAGAAATATTTGAAATATTCTATTATTTATAGGTGCAATGAATACTCGACTGCATATGAATACTATTGATATAGATTCGTATTGTACTTGTTCGCAAGTTTAACGGACATCTCCTCTAGATAGATATTTCATGTTTTCTCTTGTTATTCTTGGAAAGTACCCTTGCGAAATATGTTTGATGAAAAATACTTACGAAAGTTGTCATGGAAGAAGTTTATAAGGACGACACAACTTCCAAATAGGAAGCAATCAGAATAGATAGAAGCAAAATTAAAGAGACTCAGAGGATTCAAACTCGAAGGAAATCCAGAATCAAAAGGTAATTAGAATAGGCTTGTGACACCTTGCAGAAAGAAAAAAAAGATGCAACAAACAGAAGCATGGACTCTCTCGGATGGAGGGAACTGATCACAAAATTCCAAAAGAAGAGCATTCATATTTCTCATTCAAGCATGAAGGTAGCATTAGGAGGGAGATAATCCCCAATGATATGATCCATTGAAGAATACGAGAATACCATGAAGTCAATGTCCATGTTCTTAATTGGAAGTAGCAACAATGATAAGCAACATGTGTTCAAATTGACTCTAGAAGAAGTATTCTTAAAAAATAATCCCTAAGTATCCTTGGTTGTCCATATACATTGATGTTCCTATGAAGGAAGGTTGGAGCCTTCAGGAAAGAAGGTCATGTAATATATAGATGATTCCATGGAATCCAACATTCAATAAGAAAATGAGGAAGAACATGAATATTCCAAGAAAGAAAGAAAAAATCAGAAGAACCAATTGAACTAGTTTGAATCCACTAGAAGCAGTCAAGTATAAGGAATGTAAGGAACCTATGATGAAGAACAATGTATGTGAGAAATTGTGAAAAATACTTGAGCATTGATAGATATAAGGAAAGACTTAGGGCTAGAGGGATTTCCTAGAAGGGGGGAGAAGACTATGATGATAAATTGTTCTAGTAACCAGACATGCCTCTACCTAAGCCATTATGTCTCCTACAATATCCACGGGTTGGATTTTACATTGGATGAATGTAAATATTGTTCTTCTCAACATAGTAATTGAAGAATAAGCATATGTAGAGAAACCTCAAGTTTTTAAGGTATACCAGAAAGATACCGTTGTATGCGGATGGAAGAAGACCTTGTAGGAATTCAATAAGACTTCGTGTAGAGCCTCTCATGTACAAAAAAACTTTGGTGAAAACTTCCCATGACAAAGGAAGTATATTGAAATGGTTCTTCATAATTTTGGGATGATGGATTTCAAATCCATCGAAAGCTCCCATAATGACACATTTGAAGAAATTGAGAGAATATGATCCAATAGACTTGTCTCTATATCAACAATTGATTGGCTTGTTAATGTATTTGGAGAATACTCAGCCATATATTTTCCTTGTAGGATGTTTGAGTTATGATATACATTTCATGGATTTATCGATTCAGATTTGGGAGGCAGTGTAGATGATATGAGAAGTGCTACTTGGATATGTTTCAGTTTTATATTTGATATGATGTAATGGGATAGAAGGAAACAAATTTATGTTGCACTCAACACTCCAGAAGAATAGTATATTGCAGCTTGTGATGCTTTTACAGAAGCAGTGTGGTTCTGTGAGTTTTTTTTTGGACTGTCTGATTAGGTGTTGAATTGAACCGTGAAATATTATGATGATCAGAGCTATGTGAAACTTTTAGGGAACCCGATATTCCATGTCAGGTCGAAGCACATTGATATAAATAATTAATATTCTTTGTGATAAAGTCTAGAGGGGAGAAGTGGTTCTATAGTATATCTCCACAGATGAGAACATAACATATATTTTATTAAATTTATTGTCCAAGATGAAAATCTTGTGTACTTAAGGGAAAAGTTGGGGCTTGTGGAGATGACTTCCTTATTAAAAAAGGAAGTGATTACTCCCAAGTTGGGAGGGAGAACTGATATGTTATTGATTTATGGAAAGTCATTTTTCATTTCAAAAAATGGTCCAGGTTGGGAAGTTTCTTTCCAGTCTGAAAAGTGGTTCGATATTTGTGACAAACAATCATTTTCCAGTTCGTAAAATGGTCCACATCGGACAATCATTTTTGTAATGAAAATGGTCTGATAGATTGTTGATGTAACATAGACAGTGATTCTCCTTGTGGTCAGTGTGGGGGAATGGTCTAGGATAGTCATTCTTCTTGGCAGTAACTTTGAGTAGTGGTCAAGTAGAATGGTTTGCCTCGTTGGGCAATCATTCTTTCGAAGTTCATAGTTGTGTTCAATTTTAAAGAATGGTTTGTTTTGGAGGTTGGTGCAGGACAATTATTTCCATAGGAAATAGTCTGGACAATCATTCCCTAGGGAAAACACATTCTCTATAGGTTGCACTATGAATAGTGTTGGAGGAATGGCCCAGTTAGGTGAATGGTCTAGGTTCAACAATAAGGGACAAGCATTCCCTGGGGCAGACTCATTCTCTCCAGGTTGTACTGTGATTGGTGTCAGTGGAATGGTCTAGTATCATTAATCAGGGACAATTATTGTTTTATGTTTGGGAAGAATAGTCCAAAGATACCATGGTTGATGTTTTACCTTATGAGGGCAGATGCTCTTCCATAACTCACAGATGTGAGTGGAAGAATGGATGATATGACTCAATTTGTATCATGCCTTTTGGTAGGAATGTTTATATTAGATGATATGATTGTTGTGGAGACTGTATGTCTTTGGATAATATTTGTATGGTACTTTGGTGGATGTATTCTAGTGATTTTGACTATGTTTCACTAGTTAGTAACTGTGTGATACTAGGTGTGGTTGTGTACCACTAGATAGTAGTTGTGTACTACTATGGATAGAAACAATTATGTTCTATTGGATTTCATTATTTTGATTTCCATGGAGAATACCACTAGTGTTGGAGATGATTCACAGCTATATGGATAGTTAGTGTGTTGATGAAAAAATATTCTCCAGGCAGAGAATGGTCTAGGAAGGATAGATTGTTGGTGGACACACATCCTTCCTATGGAGGATGGTCTAGTTTGAAATATTGTTGGTGGACATCAATTTTCCCTTATCTCATAGTAGTGGTCAGAGGGAAAATGGTCCAATACAGACATTCTTCTAGGATGTATGTTTGGATTAGAAGAACAGTCCATGTATCCCATGTTGTGGCTTCTAACATTTGTTGGAATAGTTATTCTTCTAGGACATATGTTCATATTAGAAGAATGGTTCTTTTGTCACTCTGTGGAGTGAGTGACTTATTTAACATCATGCTCGATTACTCAGATGGATTATGGCTTCGAGAGATGATGCATTTGATGATATAAAATGATATTGATAGTGATGATGGTGTTCATGAGTTGATATACACGATCATGAGATATCATGTGTGGCTATGATGATGCTAACGATCGAATGGTTTGTTTGTGCTCAAGACAATTGTCTTTAATACATCCATAGATATGAGGGAGTGTTGACATTATGGTATTTGAGGGAGGTATTAATGTCCACGTGAAACCTTTGACAAGGCTATAATATTTTGGGAATCAAGAGAAACCCTAAAATGTTGGATAATAATCCTAGAAGACAAGTCATCTCAAGAGGATATTTAATATTAAGTTATTATCCTCCAGAGAGAGAATTCAACCCATTCAAGTGAAATAGAGAAGTATAAATAGAGGGTTCTAGAGCTTATTTGTCACTCTCACTCTCAGAACTACATAAGACTAGTCGTGTGGAAGTTTGGAGAGGGAGTGCAACTACAACTGCTACAACTGGAATTTTGTCTTTTCGTTGGACTTTATCTTCGTTATGGTTTGGACTTTCTTCTTGGTTTCTGGTTATTCTTGCTTGGTGCACTACCCTTTGATAAAGGTGCACTAACCTTGATTTGATATTGGTCTTCTTCTGTAATTATTATGTTTGTCAAGGTTAAGGTGCTCAAAGATGACCTTTGTGCCTATGGTTAGGTGACGATATTGCTATATTATCTATGAAAAAACGAGCACATATCTTTTATTATAACACTAAAGTAAGCAACTCTATATCCAAAGTACTCAGTTATGAAATATATGAAAAATATTTCAATTAAACTTAAATATGAAAACTATGAAAAACATTTCAATGGAAGAAAAGTTTATCCACGTAAATTTCAATGTAATATTTGTTTAAGTAAAAGTTTTTAGATATTTCCAAACTATTGTATATGTGAAAATTAATCTCATCCAAAACATGTAACACATCATCCAAGCCGATGTTCAATGAATATTCATTTATCATATAGAAATAAATAAACTGCAATTAACATACATAACAAACGTGAACATTTTTCATTGTCATATATCTCTACATAAGTTAAAGAAAGTGCATATAATAATTCCATCCTTATTATTCCCACCCTATTATGCATCACCCCATCATCCCCTTTCTCCACCCTCTCTCCCCTCCAAAAATCCCTCTCACCCCTCCCATAATTTGTCTCAACAATTAACTTAGTGGTTAGAGCACCTGAGTGGGCCCAATGGTTAAGAACATGTGTTATCTCCGGGGAGGTCACAAGTTCAAAATCGGTGGGGGGTAGGGATGCTCATATTGGCCCGTTGTGACAAGGCTGGTAGGGTAGACGACCCCTGGGATAGAGGTTCATAAGGTTTTATGGACCTTCGTTGGACCTCGAGACGTCTCGACCCCTGCTAAGTCACAAGTTATTGGCATATCTGGCTTGCGGGATGTTGGATATACTCTTGGGAGGTTGTTGTTCCCATGGTCAAAAAAAATAAAATTAAGTTAGTGTTTGGTTAAACCCACCACCCATTTAAGCGATTAATGGAGGTTATGGGAGGGGAATTCAAGTCTCCTAACATTTTTTCACCACATAAATGGGCCAAAGTGCCAATTTAATATGATGGTTTAATGGGAGTATGGAGAAGGTCTACGATTGGGGAATAGGAACGAGAGAGGGTGTATGCTAATTTATTTAAAATTTAAAAAAATTTAAAATTGGTTTTAAATTTTTATTTTTTATTTTTTAAGATTTGTTTTTAAAAATAAATTGTTGTATTTTTTTAAATGTGTTGTATGATGATGGTGATTATTATCTACTAAGACAAATTTTGGTTTATCAATTTTAAGAAAAAATAAAAAGAAAATGATTTTTTTTTAGCATTTTGTTTTTATGGTCACAAAGATTGGAGAGAAGCTTATATAAATTTTCATAGTTTTTTTTGAGTAATAAATTTATTAACATCATTGATATTACAATATTTTGAAATTGAAATAGAGATATATTGTCAGTATACATATGAAATTCTAAGGAAACATATTTTTCATCGTCCACCTTCTTAGTATCATGAAGAGGAAAATTCTTTCATCCCATGACATTCAAAGATTTTTCAATGCACAATTTTACTATGTATATCATGGGTGTTAATTCTTATTTTAGTGATCTCGATTTTTTTGTTTAAGATAGATATGACAGATAGACACTTTTGATATTCTAAATTTGTGTTAATGACTTATTTATAGTATCTTAATCTTCTATTACCTATCTTTCTTCATTGCACTACAATTTATTCTTCAATGTAGATGTTATAGTATTTTCAATGTTATCAATACTCTGTAGATTGAACTCCTCTTTCAGTCTCCAATGGTTTAGCCAAGAATTAACATCTATATGTAATCCCCTCGGCTAAGCCATTGATGAGATCAACTTGTGCTTGAAGCAATCATAGGAATCTTTTTGTCATTCATGTTATCTATCTTGTTCTTATACATGAGGTCTCAAGTCGTAGTCATAGTCTCCATTAGAGAAACACCATATTCTAAGACATGAATTCAATGGGGCATATTTTTCCTAATTTTAAGATTATAAATTCTAAAACACTTCCACATTATTTGAATTTTCCTCTAAATGTCTCTAAATATAGTATAATCCCTAACTTCAAATATATATAAGATACTAGGAGTAGTGAGAATCTCAAACAAAAATTATTTTTTACCAAAACAACAAATATGTTGTTTTAAATTGTTTCTGAAGACTAAATTTGGATTTCCATTCTCGATTAATCTGTTTTCTATGTGTCCCTGGATGGGGTGTCAAACAGGCTATCGTGGCAGGAGACGGATGAGGGTACAGGGCACCGTGGTATGGAGTCACATGCTGGGCATGTGCCACAGCCCGTCACCCCACCTGGTATTTAATAGCGTTTATGTTGATATGAGCCGCATTTATGCAGGAATCCTATCGCTGCAAGTTCGAATGCATTGGGTTATAATGGAGACGGTTAACTTTTGTTCGCTGATAGTCGGGCTCATTCTGCTGAAGCCGGATTTCCACCCTGCTCTTTTCCTCTGGTGCGAGCGCGACTCTATCCTCCCCCGGCACTCGTTGACCTTTGTTCTTCCTGCATTTCGCCTTGACTGTTATATGACGAGGCCAAGAGGCAGACCGTGGAGGGGTGCGCCATGGAAGCCTCGACGACCCTCGATTTCTCCTCCAGACACATCTTCTGATGAGTCCTCTCATTGCCATCAGTCAGTCTCCTCCCCGGTAAACCTGCAACCTCCGCAATTCAGGTCCATGGCTATCATTCTGAATACGCCAATTTCCCTTCTTTGTCTTTTCCACGATCTCGGGCCATCCCACACTCCTACTAGCAATTTAGACCGTAGCCAGGCTCATCAGAGAAGACCCAGTACAGCAGCACCCCACAGCCAAGCCTCCTTCGACAGCGCGCAGTTTCGGGACAATCTTGCAACATTGCACACCCTGGTATTTGAGCTTCGGCAGGAGGTAGCGGATTTGCATTATCGTGTGGAAGCCACAGAAATTAAGGTGGCGAACTTTCTCCAAATTTTGGCGTCCATGCATGATGCCTTGTTCCCGAATTCTGAGGAAGAGTCTGTAGAGGGAGACCCCGATTTCGATGGAGAAAACGACCAGCATCCTGTGACGAGCCCACCAGTCCAGAGCAGGGAGAAGGAGAGGCACGAGGACAACGCCAAGGAAGCTGAGCGCAACCAGGAGAATGACGAGCATGTGAGCGACGGGACAACGTACATCGAGGAAGAGCCTTGGACCAGTGACCATCCAACCACTTGGCCAAGCTACCAGCCAGGTGTCTAAGTTTACTCAGTCTAGTTTTCCAGATGTCTAAGTTTACTCAGTCTAGTTTTCCAGATGTCTAAATTTCTAATGTCTAGGTTCAGTATGTATGCCACAGACAAGTTCAACACTCTTTGTTGTATTTATCTTTTTCTTTTGTTGATTGTTTCATCTCAAAAGTTAATGATTTTTTATTTTTTTTATCTATAATAAGGGATTTACTTTTGTTTGAAACATTAGTGTTAGTGGATTCATAGTGTATTAAGGCATATATTCTGATAGTTCCATGGGATAACATAGTTGGTGAGACGTGCATATACTCTCTCGGTTCAGGGAGAGGTCATGGGTTCGATTCTTGTGTCACTGAGGTTGCAGTTTAGCATCTCATATCATCCACAAAGTTTAGAATTTTCAGTCCTAAAAAAGGTGTTATTAATATAATACTTGGTTATTTTTTTCAAATTGATTTTGGTTTGTTAGCATTATACTAGTTGTTAAGGTCATGACTTCAAACATATTGTAATTTTAACCATGAAAAAATATTTGGTAGTATTGTTACGACAACATTTTGAATTGAGAATTGATTTTATGATTTGTGTTGCAATGCTACTCATTGTTATGTTCATGGTTTCAAACAAGTTGTAGTTTCAACCTTGGAAAAAAGAAATGTTACAGGTAGCATCAATTTTCCATTCAAAGGTCGATTTGAAAGTTTTGGTTGTTAATATCATTATTTTGAACAAGCTACATTTTGAACCCTAACAAAGAGTGATATCAGTAGAGCTAATTTTTGTTTGAAATATTGATTTTAATTCTTTTTTCATAAAAACTTTCCCTTTAAAGTTATCATGAAAATTGAAATTCAAGGTCATCATGAAAGTTGAAATTCTAACCTTAAATAAGAAGAAATAGAATATTAATAATAACATTTTATAAAGTGAGATTAAAATAACCACAAAATGAAATTTTATAAAACTTAAAAACTTTATATAATTTTCAATAAATAATTATAATCATATTTTTATAAATTACAATAAAATGATTTTGAAAATTCCATGGTAAAAAACACTACCTAAATTATCAGGTCAATAAAGTTCATTAATTATATAAGGGGATAAAAGTATTCAAAGAACTTAATATTATAACAAATAAAGAAAATTGTTTATATTATGTAAGTTAGAGTATGTGATTGGTTTTTTAAATGTTAGATAATTGTTTTAAGAGTTTCATATTTAAAAATAATAAAATGACATTATAAAATTAAAAATATATATTATTATAATTAGTTAAATTTAAAGGAAAATGAAATATACACATTTTTATAAACTTTAGTAATCAAATTGATGTATAAATGAATCTTTTTGTTAGAGAGGATTTCATTATCCTATGAACAAATGAGTCTCAAATCCATATTTGATATTTTATTCGATTATAACTTTTAAAATTAAATTAATATTATTATTATTTTAATAATATTATTAAAATAATTATATATTATTAGAAAAACTTTTGGAAATGTTACATTTAATATTGATAACGACACCTCTTATGCATAGGGAACAATCTCCTTTGAAAATGATAAAACTAGTACCAGAAACCGGAGTAGTAGTAAAATTTATTAGACGTTTTAGACATGCTAATTAAAGAACTAATGACAATGCACTTATGGCTAATGTTAAGAAAACTAATGATGCAACAGCATATGACGAGGATTAATGGGAGGAATACAAGAGGTTGTTATTAATCATACCCTTCGGTAGATGAAAAGTTCTAAAAACGTAGAAGATGAAAATGATAAAATCTGATGTCTTGAAACAAAGAGTATTTATAAAATTTAGCGAGGTTTTAGACATCCTAAATAAAACAGGAATGACAATGTACTTATGGTTATGCTTTTGAAGACTAATGGCCCCACATCTTATGACCAACATAAATAGAAAGAAGAGTGCGGACAAGCTATGCAAGGATAGGACAATGTTTTGATTGAAAAAATAATTGAGAATTGTACCCTTACCATAAGTAATAATTTTCTTCATTAGAAATCGATTTATAAATAATTATTTAAAGTTAGTTGGTTAAATTGGTTGTTACAAGCTTTAACTAAATAATTATTATGTTAAAATCTATCCACAACACCTGTTACTATCTGTTGATCAAAACCATCCTAATCATCCCAAAGGTTTGTATTTTGTGATGGAGTTTAAGTTTAAACAAAATTGATTTAATGCTGACTTATATATATATATTTTTCATTTTTTTTTGGCATAATTATATATTTTTATCCATCCTAAACATTCTCCATTTTTGTTTGCATAATCATATATATATATATATATATTTCTTTAGCTGTTGGTTTTCCTATTTACCCATGCCAATAATATGTGCTAAGAGTATGTAATATGGTTGTACAAGTAAAATAGCAAGATCCAAAAGGAGGTGGCTGGAGAGATGTAATATATTTTTAAAAGAGTAATATAAAAGTTTTGTTTTTTTCAAAACAAACCAATAGAGGAGTAAAATTAGTCATTTTGAACATTGATTTAGCAGAATTTGTTTTTTTCTTTTTCTGACTAGATGTAATGAGAGTTTTAGTAGTTGGATTTTAGTAATGCTAAATATTTTTCTTCGGTGAAGGAATCAGCAATTAGCTTGAGAATTCATTTGTAGTTGATTTGGACTATTATTATAATTTATCTATGTAATTAAGTTGGTAATTCAAGTGTGAAAAAGATTTAAACTGCTATGATTATAACTTCCAGGTGTAACTAACTTCCAGGTGTAACTGTACATACCTAAAGAACCAGTATTTTAACAATGTACTCCATCATCGACAATGCACTTCATCACCGACAATGCACTTTATCAGAAACTGATATTATTATAATTTATCTATATAACTAAGTTGGTAACCTAAGTGTGAAAAGGATTCAAACTGCTATGACTATAACCTCCAGGTATAACTGTACATATGCCAAGAACCAGTACTTTAACAATGTACTCCATCACCGACAATGCACTTCATCACCAATAATGCACTTCATCAAGAACTAAAATAGATCTAAACTATCAAAAAGATTCAAACTGCTATGACTATAACCTCCAGGTATAACTGTACATACCCAAGAACCAGTACTTTAACAATGTACTCCATCACCGACAATTCACTTCATCACCAATAATGCACTTCATCATGAACTGAAATAGATCTAAACTATCAAGAAATTATACAATACTGTTATTAAATGGCATTGAAATTGCCAAATGGATCATCTGATAAAATCTACCTCGAATTTATTTTGCATCTCGGTATCTGATTTAGATAGTTGTCAATGACACAAGGAATTAATGATTTGAGCAAAATAACATGGCTATGCATTCATTCCAAAATATGTAGATTCAATAAATATCTATGCAAGATGATGGGACCAAAGACATATGACAACTGGGTTGGTACGGTATACGAACGTGAACGTATGCCAACGTGCTGTACTGTGTCTCTTGGAAGCTAGTGAATTTGAGGTCGAAATTCTCGAGGTACTCCGAGTTATACAGAATCAGTAATTATAGGGTCCAATGCGGGTCCAACGCAAAATGTTGAGAAATTTAGGATAAAACTAGTAGTTTGTATTTAATCCCATTCACTTCATCTTGGGGCAAAGGTCGGTACCTGTTATTTTTGTCGGTGTTGGGGCAAAGGTCGGTACAGGTTATTTTTCTCGGTGTTAAATATGTGTAGTAGATCACTGTCTCTATGCTGAGTTCAAGACTCTTGTGAATTCCGAGCTGTTAGTTGGGATTACGAACCAAGTTGATAACACGGACAGCATTTTGGAGAGACCGTTATTCTATCCCACATTACAGAGCCAAGGCCTGTTTTTGCTGCTCCCTGCAAGTATTTGCCAAGTAAATCTGCCGACAGCATGGGAAATGATATCTCCGAGTCTGGGTGGACAATGTATTTGGATCAGTCTATTGATAGCCGGAGTAATAAAATTTCCAGCGAGTTTGATGCTCATGAACAGTACGCAGAGCCTGTTGAAAAATACCCAACTTGCCAATATCAGGCATCGAGCATTGCAGACAACCAGGAGGACTGTTCCATGGCTTCGGTCGCTTCCTCTTGTCCGCAGAATCTGCCCATGCCTTTACAGGACATTGAGTTTGAGAAGAACTTGCAGTCTGCTGGATCCTATTCCTCAGTTTTTAAAAGAAAACGTGACGCTTTTGTCAATGTAGGTGAACATTTGGAGTGTATTGCTTCTTGTACGTTAGAGCTTGTGAATCCCAGAAAGAATAAATGGAGAAAACTGAATAAGGATGAGGATACTGATTTGTTGCTTCAAGACACTGCGAGTTCTCCTGTCTGCGGTTCAGAGGTATGTCTTCTTCTGTTTGCGGCTGTTCAGAGGTATGTCTTAATGATTAATAACATGTGTTTCCTCTTAAAAAGTTACAAATTTAAGTTCAAATCCAAAAGAATAGGGTATGCATACCGTAGCTTCGTTCAACTTGTTAAATTGCAGCCTTTTCCTTTTCCTTTTTTATACTACTTAGAAGAATTGATAATGGTCTTGTAGAATGTGAAGCTCATGTAGACCAGAACATGCACCTACCAGCCGAAAGGATACTATACCTTAAATGCTCAAAGTTGTTTTTTTGTTTTTTTAATCCTATGTCACAAGGGGCCTATTTGTTTCGGCTGTTTGATTAGATCTAAACTGAAACGAATCTGAAAATGCCATCATAGACTGTAGGATTGTCTTTTTTGATCCGATAAATTTTAGGGCCACCAGTTTATGCAACTGTATATTATCTTTTCCATTTCATTCATAAGGTGTTTAAACTAGCGGGCTTCTGCTGCAATAACGGTCTACGAATCGATATGTATTGGCAGGAAGAGGAGGTAAATGCGCGTTTAGAAACTCTGCGATCCCTTTTACCTGATGCGGCCAAGGTGAGCGTATCCTGCTATTCCCCATCTTGGTGGTAATTAAAGTGTATTATGTTTTAGGTTAAAGTTCAGATGTAAATGCCCAGTGCATGCTTCTCGGCACTTATGAATTTGTGCTTTTATTTTGTAATGGCTATGAAGATTATCAGAGAAGAAATCTTGGAGGTCACGATTGAGTACATCAGAGCCCTGAAACGAAGAATTCAGGCAATGCAAATAATCGCGGCCTGCTCAAAATATTCCATGGGCTGTTTGAGAGATTGCAAAGAGTGGCCGTTCCAACTTCCATGTTATTTTCTCTGCGAAGAAAACGCCACAGCGACTGCGACTGCCGCAGGCGGTGTTCATAACCACCATATCCAGTCTCGCATAAAAGTTGAGCCTCCTACTTTTACACCTTCTGCATACTCTTGCAATTTGTAACTGAGCGGCCATAACAAAGTTACAGTTTCTGTGTTAGATCCGTCTCCAACTTAAGATGAATCTATTCTT
>ML777370.1:289986-306860 GCA_009831015.1 Picea engelmannii | reverse complement strand
AGGAGACTAGGAGGTATAATTACAACTAATGGCCTAGAGCTGACATAAATAAAATAACATTACTAATATAATATGCCCCAATTAAGGGGTAATGAGCCAACATTATGGCTTAACAATTTTCAATGTTATCAATACTTTGTAGAGTGAACTCCTCTTTCAGTATCCAATGGTTTAGTCAAGAATTAACATCTATATGTAATCCCATCCTAAGCCATTGATGAGATCAAATTGTGCTTGAAGCAATCATACGAATCCTTTTGTCATTCATGTTATCTATCTTGTTCTTATACATGAGGTAATGAGTCGTAGTCAATGTCTCCATTAGAGAAACACCATATTCTAAGACATGAATTCAATGGGGCATATTTTTCTTAATTTTAAGATTATAAATTCTAAAACACTTCCACATTATTTGAATTTTCCTCCAAGAGTCTCTAAATATAGTATAATCCCTAACTTCAAATATATATAAGATACTAGGAGTAGTGAGAGTCTCAAACAAAAATTATTTTTTACCAAAACAACAAATATGTTGTTTTAAATTGTTTCTCAAGACCAAATTTGGATTTCCATTCTCGATTAATCCTTTTTCTATGTGTATAATTCTAGTTAATCCTACAATAAAGGTCCACTAAGTTGGTTTAAATTTCCATACATAAAATTATTGTATGTGATATTTTTAATTAGATTATCATAACATTTCTCCTACCATATTCATAGTTTATTTTTGAGATAAGAGGTACATCTCATTAAAAGAACAACATTGTTAGGGTAAAGAAGATGTATCATTCCTACTATTCCAATTAAAGTAGTTTGAGCACAATTTATTTCTTTCATATAGTCATCTAACTTGTCAATGTAAATACCGAAAGAGTAGGTGACAAGGATAAATTGTTTTGAGCCTCTATATTACAATTAATTTATTACACCCAACAATCATTGTTCTTAAACTTAGAAATAAGTGTATCATTTAACCTTATGATAGAAGTTCTCAAGTCAGAAGGAGACTTTAACCCTTTCAGTTGATTCTAAAGGTTATTTCTAAACATTGTCTCAAAATATTTCATAAATTCAATGGAATAACATAAGAGATTGATTTATTGTCTCAACATTCTTTGTGATAATCCTAATAATAACTAAAGGTACATATTTGAATAATAGATTGTTAGACTAGCTTGACCGTTATCAATTTATTTATTACTATACAACTATATGCTAATATTTTCTCAAAACTAATTCCATATAACTTGAATAAAATAAGATTAATTGTAATATTTTTAATACTATTTATAAGGTTGTTTTTGTTCCCACTCTTAAACATACAAAAAAACTAAGTTTTTATCCGAAATTTAATTAAAACGTTCTTCACTGCCATGTCCATGAACTCATGTATGTAAGTGATCAGAAAATAATGTCTAGTTTTTAGGATTTCTACTCAATAGCCTTTATTGCATTTATCTTTTCCCTTTCATCCAAAAACGAATGGAAAAAAATCTTTCTCTATAATAAGGGATTAAATTTTGTTTAAAAAATTAGTGGATTCATAGTGTATTAAGAATACATTTCAATCCCTCAAAGTAATAATACGATTATCTATATTCTTGAGTTAGATGTTTCCTTCATAACTTTTTTGAATATAATTTTAAAATGTGTAGAAGTTTTATATATATATATATATATTTATATATTCATTAGATTTTTTGGGGGTTTTTATTTTATTTTTATCCATGAAGAGAAGAAAGTTATTGTTTTAGTTTTTATTTTTATTTATTAGTTTTTAGGATTTCTACTCAATAACTTTCATTGTATTTATCTTTCTCTTTTGTCGATTGTTTCATCCCAATACCAAATGAAAATTATCTTTCTCTATAATAAGGGATTAAATTTTGTTTAAAACATTAGTGAATTCATAGTGTATTAAGAATACATTCCAATCCCTCAAAGTAATAATACGATTATCTATATTCTTGAGTTAGATGTTTCCTTCATAACTTTTTTGAATATAATTTTAAAATGTGTAGAAGTTTCTTATATATATGTTTATATATTCATTAGATTTTTTGGGAGGGTTTTTATTTTATTTTTATCCATGAATAGAAGAAAGTTTTTGTTTTAGTTTTTATTTTTATTTATTAGTTTTTAGGATTTCTACTCAATAACTTTCATTGTATTTATCTTTTTCTTTTGTCGATTGTTTCATCCCAAAACTAAATGAAAAAAGAATATTTTTCTATAATAAGGATTCACTTTTGTTTGAAACATTTGTTGTATTTATCTTTTTCTTTTGTCGATTCTTTCATCCCAAAAGTTAATGATTTTTTTTTTTTTATCTATAATAAGGGATTCATTTTTGTTTGAAACATTAGTATTAGTGGATTCATAGTGTATTAAGGCATACATTTCCACAGCCCCATGGGATAACATAGTTGGTGAGACGTGCATATACTCTTTCGGTTCAGGGAGAGGTTTCGGTTCAGGGACAGGTCACAGGTTCAATTCTTGTGTCCCTGAGGTTGCAGTTGTTAGCATTATACTAGTTGTTAAAGTCATGACTTCAAACATATCGTAATTTTAACCATGAAAAAATATTTAGTGGTATTGTTACGACAACATTTTGAATTGAGAATTGATTTTATGATTTTGGTTGCAATGCTACTCATTGTTATGTTCATGGTTTCAAACAAGTTGTAGTTTCAACCTTGGAAACAAGAGATGTTACAGGTAGCATTAATTTTCCATTCAATTGTCGATAACAAGCTACATTTTGAACCCTAACAAAGAGTGATATCAGTAGAGCTAATTTTTGTTTCGCTTTAAAGTCATCATGCAAATTAAAATTCAAGGTCATTATGAAAATTGAAATTCTAACCTTAAATAAGAAGAAATAGACTATTAGTAATAACATTTTATAAAGTAAGATTAAAATAACCACAAAATGAATTTTATAAAACTTAAAAATTTTATATAATTTTCAATAAATAATTATAATCATATTTTTATCTTTTACACTAAAATGATTTTGAAAAATCCATGGTAAAAAACACTACCTAAATTATCATTAGGTCAATAAAGTTCATTAATTATATAAGGTGATAAAAGTATTCAAATAACTTAATATTATGACAAATAAAGAAAATTGTTTATATTATGCAAGTTAGAGTATGTGATTGGTTTTTTAAAGGTTAGATAATTGTTTTAAGAGTTTCATATTTAAAAATAATAAAATGACATTTTAAAGTTAAAAATATATATTATTATAATAAGTTCAAATTTGAAGGAAAATGAAATATACACATCTTTATAAACTTTAGTAATCAAATTGATGTATAAATGGATCTTTTGTCAGAAAGGATTTCATTATCCTATGAACAAATGAGTCTCAAACCCATATTTGATATTTTATTGGATTATAACTTTTAAAATTAAATTAATATTATTATTATTTTTATAATACTCTTAAAAAAAATTATATATTATTAGAAAAACTTTTGAAAATCTTACATTTAATGTTGATAAGGACACATCTTATGCATATGGAACAATCTCCTTTGAAAATGGTAAAACTAGTACCAGAAACCGTAGTAGTAAAATTTATTAGACGTTTTAGACATGCTAATTAAAGAACTAATGACAATGCACTTATGGCTAATGTTAAGAAAACTAATGATGCAACAGCATATGACGAGGATTAATGGGAGGAATACAAGAGGTTGTTATTAATCATACCCTTCGGTAGATGAAAAGTTCTAAAAACGTAGAAGATGAAAATGATAAAATCTGATGTCTTGAAACAAAGAGTATTTATAAAATTTAGCGAGGTTTTAGACATCCTAAATAAAACAGGAATGACAATGTACTTATGGTTATGCTTTTGAAGACTAATGGCCCCACATCTTATGACCAACATAAATAGAAAGAAGAGTGCGGACAAGCTATGCAAGGATAGGACAATGTTTTGATTGAAAAAATAATTGAGAATTGTACCCTTACCATAAGTAATAATTTTCTTCATTAGAAATCGATTTATAAATAATTATTTAAAGTTAGTTGGTTAAATTGGTTGTTACAAGCTTTAACTAAATAATTATTATGTTAAAATCTATCCACAACACCTGTTACTATCTGTTGATCAAAACCATCCTAATCATCCCAAAGGTTTGTATTTTGTGATGGAGTTTAAGTTTAAACAAAATTGATTTAATGCTGACTTATATATATATATTTTTCATTTTTTTTTGGCATAATTATATATTTTTATCCATCCTAAACATTCTCCATTTTTGTTTGCATAATCATATATATATATATATATATTTCTTTAGCTGTTGGTTTTCCTATTTACCCATGCCAATAATATGTGCTAAGAGTATGTAATATGGTTGTACAAGTAAAATAGCAAGATCCAAAAGGAGGTGGCTGGAGAGATGTAATATATTTTTAAAAGAGTAATATAAAAGTTTTGTTTTTTTCAAAACAAACCAATAGAGGAGTAAAATTAGTCATTTTGAACATTGATTTAGCAGAATTTGTTTTTTTCTTTTTCTGACTAGATGTAATGAGAGTTTTAGTAGTTGGATTTTAGTAATGCTAAATATTTTTCTTCGGTGAAGGAATCAGCAATTAGCTTGAGAATTCATTTGTAGTTGATTTGGACTATTATTATAATTTATCTATGTAATTAAGTTGGTAATTCAAGTGTGAAAAAGATTTAAACTGCTATGATTATAACTTCCAGGTGTAACTAACTTCCAGGTGTAACTGTACATACCTAAAGAACCAGTATTTTAACAATGTACTCCATCATCGACAATGCACTTCATCACCGACAATGCACTTTATCAGAAACTGATATTATTATAATTTATCTATATAACTAAGTTGGTAACCTAAGTGTGAAAAGGATTCAAACTGCTATGACTATAACCTCCAGGTATAACTGTACATATGCCAAGAACCAGTACTTTAACAATGTACTCCATCACCGACAATGCACTTCATCACCAATAATGCACTTCATCAAGAACTAAAATAGATCTAAACTATCAAAAAGATTCAAACTGCTATGACTATAACCTCCAGGTATAACTGTACATACCCAAGAACCAGTACTTTAACAATGTACTCCATCACCGACAATTCACTTCATCACCAATAATGCACTTCATCATGAACTGAAATAGATCTAAACTATCAAGAAATTATACAATACTGTTATTAAATGGCATTGAAATTGCCAAATGGATCATCTGATAAAATCTACCTCGAATTTATTTTGCATCTCGGTATCTGATTTAGATAGTTGTCAATGACACAAGGAATTAATGATTTGAGCAAAATAACATGGCTATGCATTCATTCCAAAATATGTAGATTCAATAAATATCTATGCAAGATGATGGGACCAAAGACATATGACAACTGGGTTGGTACGGTATACGAACGTGAACGTATGCCAACGTGCTGTACTGTGTCTCTTGGAAGCTAGTGAATTTGAGGTCGAAATTCTCGAGGTACTCCGAGTTATACAGAATCAGTAATTATAGGGTCCAATGCGGGTCCAACGCAAAATGTTGAGAAATTTAGGATAAAACTAGTAGTTTGTATTTAATCCCATTCACTTCATCTTGGGGCAAAGGTCGGTACCTGTTATTTTTGTCGGTGTTGGGGCAAAGGTCGGTACAGGTTATTTTTCTCGGTGTTAAATATGTGTAGTAGATCACTGTCTCTATGCTGAGTTCAAGACTCTTGTGAATTCCGAGCTGTTAGTTGGGATTACGAACCAAGTTGATAACACGGACAGCATTTTGGAGAGACCGTTATTCTATCCCACATTACAGAGCCAAGGCCTGTTTTTGCTGCTCCCTGCAAGTATTTGCCAAGTAAATCTGCCGACAGCATGGGAAATGATATCTCCGAGTCTGGGTGGACAATGTATTTGGATCAGTCTATTGATAGCCGGAGTAATAAAATTTCCAGCGAGTTTGATGCTCATGAACAGTACGCAGAGCCTGTTGAAAAATACCCAACTTGCCAATATCAGGCATCGAGCATTGCAGACAACCAGGAGGACTGTTCCATGGCTTCGGTCGCTTCCTCTTGTCCGCAGAATCTGCCCATGCCTTTACAGGACATTGAGTTTGAGAAGAACTTGCAGTCTGCTGGATCCTATTCCTCAGTTTTTAAAAGAAAACGTGACGCTTTTGTCAATGTAGGTGAACATTTGGAGTGTATTGCTTCTTGTACGTTAGAGCTTGTGAATCCCAGAAAGAATAAATGGAGAAAACTGAATAAGGATGAGGATACTGATTTGTTGCTTCAAGACACTGCGAGTTCTCCTGTCTGCGGTTCAGAGGTATGTCTTCTTCTGTTTGCGGCTGTTCAGAGGTATGTCTTAATGATTAATAACATGTGTTTCCTCTTAAAAAGTTACAAATTTAAGTTCAAATCCAAAAGAATAGGGTATGCATACCGTAGCTTCGTTCAACTTGTTAAATTGCAGCCTTTTCCTTTTCCTTTTTTATACTACTTAGAAGAATTGATAATGGTCTTGTAGAATGTGAAGCTCATGTAGACCAGAACATGCACCTACCAGCCGAAAGGATACTATACCTTAAATGCTCAAAGTTGTTTTTTTGTTTTTTTAATCCTATGTCACAAGGGGCCTATTTGTTTCGGCTGTTTGATTAGATCTAAACTGAAACGAATCTGAAAATGCCATCATAGACTGTAGGATTGTCTTTTTTGATCCGATAAATTTTAGGGCCACCAGTTTATGCAACTGTATATTATCTTTTCCATTTCATTCATAAGGTGTTTAAACTAGCGGGCTTCTGCTGCAATAACGGTCTACGAATCGATATGTATTGGCAGGAAGAGGAGGTAAATGCGCGTTTAGAAACTCTGCGATCCCTTTTACCTGATGCGGCCAAGGTGAGCGTATCCTGCTATTCCCCATCTTGGTGGTAATTAAAGTGTATTATGTTTTAGGTTAAAGTTCAGATGTAAATGCCCAGTGCATGCTTCTCGGCACTTATGAATTTGTGCTTTTATTTTGTAATGGCTATGAAGATTATCAGAGAAGAAATCTTGGAGGTCACGATTGAGTACATCAGAGCCCTGAAACGAAGAATTCAGGCAATGCAAATAATCGCGGCCTGCTCAAAATATTCCATGGGCTGTTTGAGAGATTGCAAAGAGTGGCCGTTCCAACTTCCATGTTATTTTCTCTGCGAAGAAAACGCCACAGCGACTGCGACTGCCGCAGGCGGTGTTCATAACCACCATATCCAGTCTCGCATAAAAGTTGAGCCTCCTACTTTTACACCTTCTGCATACTCTTGCAATTTGTAACTGAGCGGCCATAACAAAGTTACAGTTTCTGTGTTAGATCCGTCTCCAACTTAAGATGAATCTATTCTTCTTTTCCTGATCTATTCAATTTTTTCATTTTTCACATTTTTTCATTTTTCATGAAGAATGAGTTAGAATCTCATTTATCTTCTCATTTCTCGTTTTGATCAAGTTCTTTCTGCACATTTAACCACCTATAATAGAAAGCACTTCTAATTAAAAAGTAGTTAAAGTTATTTTTAACCTCCCATGGCCACTTTATACCCCATTGATATGTAATGCTTATAAATGTTTTGCACATAAACCAATTTACTTTTACCGTCCGATAGCCACTTACATGTCCCATTAAGAACAAATACTATTCTCTGAATTATGTCATATGGTTGCTGACCGTTGTTCTTGTCGCACCATATCACACGAAGACTTTGAAAAATAAATACCGACATGGCGTATACCTATTGATAATGGGCAGATTTAATAAGTTTTTTATGGACAAGATTAAATATAGTTGGAATATTCTTAGTAGTCACACAAAATAAATGGCTGTGATTTCAATCATTAACTTCCTAGCTATTATAAATACATCCGTTTATGTGTTTACTTTTTTACATTTACCTAATCATATTTAAAAATTACTTGGATAGCTAACTGATTGCCACCTAAGTGATTAACAGAAATTAAAATATTAACACCAGATAAATGAAGCTCAACCGTTTATTTGTTAATCAATAATAAAATTTAATATATTCTTTTAAGGATTCTTTTCATCTTATCAACCTTTCGACGTTGATCAACCACAATTATGTGACTGTGCTAGTTTTTAAGACAACAAGATTTGGTAACCCTTTTAATTCCGAAACTATATTTTCAAATGCCAGCAAGCCTGAGTTGCATTGAGGTCACGACTATGGGCATTGAAGTCCTTCGAAACTTGAACTCAAGCGAATCAAACTTCAAATATTTAGTCCAGAGCTTACAAAAGATCGATAATATGAACATTTAGCTATGGCCAAAAGGAACTCCCGTGGAATCAAACAGTAAGATGTAATGAATTTATATATTTAGTTCAGAGCTTACAAAAGATCGATAATATGAACATTTAGCTATGGCCAAAAGGAACTCCCGTGGAATCAAACAGTAAAATGTAATGAATTTATAAATATGTGGCATAGCTGGGTTTAATTTTTTTTACAGAGCTGTAAGCTATCATAACTCAGTTTTATATTGGGAAATTTATTATAACTTAATTGTTAATTAGTAATGTGGGAAACCTATTATAACTTAATTGTTAATTAGTAATGTGGAAAAATAATTATAACTTAATTGTTAATTAGTAATAGAAACTGTTAATATTTATTTCTATTCCATAGATATTCTTATTTAAAAAAAACCACACCTTTTGATAATCTAAATGATTACTTACATAAGAGAAATTACTTATATAAGAGAAAGATCGACCTTTAGCTATGCAAAAGTCATTTTAAATCATACTCTAAAACAATTAATTAGCCCTATCTAAAGAAAACATTTCCTATATTTTATCAAATTATATAAATTATAGTTTAATTCGACATGTTTTATATTTCATCAAATTATATAAATTCTGGTTTAGTTTTTCACATTATTTATATTTTATCAAATTATATAAATTATGGTTTATTTGTACATTTGCATGAGCTGCTCGACTTGATTGGCTTATGTGTCGACATGTGGTAGAATGGTTGAGAGAGGGCATTGAGTTGATGGTTACATTATTGATATACATAAATGTAATTAAATTGTTCTTTAGGCAGTTTTTATTGATGTTCTCTAAGTATTATGGCAGTTATATGTATCATTTGTTTATTTATTATTTTTTACTTGATTTAAAAGGATCAATATTTATAATATTTAATTAAAAAAATTATATTTTTAATTTTTTTTATTAAAAACTTCAAATCACTTATATTATATTATTAGTATTTAATTTCAATTATAAAAGAATATATACACATCATTTATATGATCCATAATGTATGTTAGAAATTCCTCCATCTAAAACTTGTCACTAGTCATGTATGATCATATCTTAAAACAATAAGTTCTTCAAAAATGAGACAAATTTTAATTTGGCCTACCATGCTTTTAATTTATGGAGAAATAATGAGAAATTCATTAATGCTAGAAATTCCTTCATCTAAAACTTTTGACCCGTCATAAGAGAAATCTCAATATGTGGGTCATATCTTAAAAAATTAAGCTTTATGACCTATGCTTCTATAATGATATACATTTTGAGTTGGCTTACCATTATTTTAATTCATAGAGAAACAATGACTAATTCATTACAACTCATTGACATAGACCCAATAATTCATGCAATTAAACAAAACAAATTATATAATATTAAATTAAAGAAAAAACAATTATATGATGTTTAACTATTGATATAGATATAATAATAAAGATCATTATGGATGGAATATACTAAAATACTAAATTAAGTGAGTACAATTCTAAGGAAATTTTATTATTAATTTATTATACTATTTTATCTTCAAGATTTTTAAGGAGGGAGGCAATGTTACCCTCCTAATACCTTACCTTGAAAATAGGTACACCTAAGTTTTTATGGAGTCTATATATATGGAAAATCATTAGGACAATGGTTGGATTACTTCATTATATCTATAAAGTACAACAATTACAATGAAATGATGCTCAATAACACAATTTTAGTTTTTTGTTTTTTTAATGCTTTAACATGAAAATAAAATGCATTAAAGAGGTTTTATTGTGACATTACATATAATTAAAATAAGAAAGGCACACGCATTGTACAAATTATTTCTGGAAAATGTGATATGAGAAAAAACAAAAAAAAATTAAGGATTATGTCTTTCATAGTTTTATATTATCGAAATTTAGAATATATATTAATATCACAATCTTCTCTATCGAGAATGTAGAAGATTCTATACCCTTCTATAGTCGTTTATAATATTGTTTTATCTCTCTTCTCTATCATTGTGTTCCCTCACTTTATGTTTTGAATAGCTAAAATTAGGCTCATCTTTAGGGTTTTAAAACTTTTTTGAAAGCCTCTATCATAAATCTAGAAGTCTCTAGTGGATTCCCTCATGTTACTAACACATCATATTCAAATTATAGTGATGTAACATAGTCCCTAGATACACTCGTGAGGTATATTTAGATTGTTTCGTAGTAAAGGCCAACACATACAAATGGAGTCTTCATTTGAGAAAATTAACCATAGTTGGAACTCTATGGAAAAATAGAATTAAAAACACTATCCTAGGAACTAGGTCCATGGAAATTGAGACCCCAATGTATAACCATTATTGTCCCTTAAACATATTGTTTTGGTCTATTTGTGTTATGTTTATGTTCCAAGACAAATTGGTCCTAAATTAAACATTCAATTACTTACATCACCAATGGATTATAACGGTGGTTATGTACATCCATTTTAGATTGTATACAACCTATATGATTATTATAGATTCTTAATTTTAATGATTATCGGTATATACCCCTCTATGTATTAAGAGTTGCAGATTGTCTATTATATATACATCCTTCTCAATCACTTACCTTATAATCTCTTGTAAAAAATTAATAAAACAAACATTATATATGGATTATGCAGAGCTAACTCACTATTTCCACAAACCACCTCATAGATGACGTTTACTAACAATATAATAAAAATGGAAAACCAACTCACTAACCATGTCATTGATCACGACAAAATAAGGTTAATTACAGATCTCTATATTAAATATCTACAAAGTCTCTATATTAAATATCTACAAAGTCAAGAGAATAACCATATCATTTATCACGACAATATAAGGTTAATTACAAATCTCTATATTAAATGTTTACAAAGTCAGGAGGATAATAAACAAAGTGGAGAATTCACACCAACACAACCTTAAACTTGATACGGAGAGAAAGTGGAAAATTAATGTTTACTCGCATATTTAACCAAGTAAATATCATCCCAATACCCACCATAATATTCTCTTAACCAAGACATAGAAAAAATTGACTAAACATTATAAAGAGTCGCTTGTCGTGTTTGAGAAAGTGGGTAAGACATCAAAATGTTAAACTATTGCAACAACGGCATAGGCATAATAGGTGAAAATCAGATTGCAATATATATATGTCACTCTTTCTTAACAATAGAAAGTGTTTTCCTAAATGAGCATAGGGAAAACTTATTAAGAACGAGGTTGAAAAAAAAGGCATAAAGGTGCCAAAAGAACAACCTCAAAGAAGTTATCAACAAGCATTGAAGATCACGAGTTCTCTAATTACGCTAGAAATGACTGCTCCAAAAAACATATGTACCATTAAAAAAAAAATGCATATTAAGAAGTAAAAGGAGTTACCATAATAATTGTCACGAGAAGTAAAAACTACTAAATCTATAGATGATTGGATGTAGATGAATGAAAACATAAAAGTAAGACAATAATCAACATATGATGATTGGATGTAGATGCATGGAAACACAAAAGTACGACAATAATCAACATATGTTTTAAAAGAGAAGGAAAAAAACTAAATATCTAAAGTTCATTGTATGTAGATGGATGAAAAAATAAAATTCTCACAATAATCAATATATGTTTTCAAAAAAGAAAATAATTCTAGAATAAACCAAGATAGCTAAATTACTTCACTCAAAGAAAGAAAAACCAAATCTATGACAATGAAGTAAAATTTTTGGACGAGTTCGATGAAAAGAAAATAAAATATTGTCAAGATTAATAAATGTGTTGAAGATGAAGAATATCATTTTTCAATGTGTGAAAGTGCAAGAAAATGATCAGTGACCATCATGAGTTCTCCAAGGAAAAATAGGTGTTGAAATAAACAAATATGGACAAACGATACATGAAAATTGAAGCAAATGCTTAATCTATCAAGATGAATGGATAAGATAAAGAAGAATGATAAGATCTAATCTATGAGGATAGAAAGGAAAAAATCTTATCAATGATCAACTTGAATGATCCACGTAGAATATGATGCAGGGATAGTAAAAAAATCCTACTAGATGAATAGAATTTGAACATGTTGGGTACCAAATCTATTATATTAAGCAGAAAACATAAATATTACAGAAAATACCAATGAACCAACAAAATGTAGAGAGAAACACAACATCAAAGATGATATCCTTATTGATAGAAATTAATGTTCACTTGCATCTTCGAGGGGAAACCCCTAGCAGAGCAACAATCTATTACAATAATTCTCAAGGAAAATATTTCTCATGCCTCCTGCTCTTATTTATAGTAACTCTATCTTGTAAAGAAAATTCTAGAGGAAGATATTTCTAGAAGTGAAAGATTCTAGTAGGTATTCCTTCATTGACTTGTTCACATTTATTAAATAATGTTTATTAACTAATGTCATCCTTTATTACATGGAAAATATATTATTCTACCTACATAAGGGGTTAGGGAGGTTAGGTCTCTAGCTTGCCCTCACGCTTGAAGAACAATCTTGTCCTCAAGGCTTGAGATGAGGAAATTGTTGGAGAATGGTGGTCGACTCCAAGGTGGCATCTTCTATAGATGTATATTTCCACAAAACTAACAGTTCCTTGATGGTGCATTAATGGATATGATTCTCCCTCTAGTCCAAGACTGTTTGTGGTCGTAACCGAATGTAAGCTTCTTATACCAACTCAAGGAGACTGGTTTGATTTTGGCACTTACTTCCAATCACTTTCTTTAAAAATGAGACAGGAAAAACATGATGGAATAAAGAATGAAAGGGAAGAGCTAATTGGTAGGTCACAAGCCCCACTTTCTTGATAATTGTATAAGGACCATAAAATTTGGGAGCAAGTTTCTGACAATGTCCATCTTTGAGTGACATCTTCTTATAAGGTTGAAAACAAAGAAACACTCATTCCCCTTCATCAAATTGACACTCGAAACGATCTTGATATTCTTTTTTCTTCGTGCAATTTTGATCCATGGCCAAATTTTCTTTGAGGGAAGGGAGAATGGCCACTCAGACGTTAATGCTTTTGTCAAGCTCCTGAACCTTTGAGACACTTGGTATGTATGAGAGAACCAATGGTGGATTTTGTTCGTAGACTACTTCAAAATGAGTTATTCCAATATTTGTATGGTAAGGTGTGTTGTACCACCACTTGTCTAGGGGTAACCAATGATCCCATTGTTTTTTTTTGTCTGATGCAAAATAAGGAAAATATGTTTCCAAACACATTTTGACAACTTCAATTTGGCCTTCAATATGGGAATGATAGGTGGTGTTGAGATGGAAATGTTTTTCCTAGAGCGCGAACAAGTATTTCCAAAAATTGCTCGTGAAAGTTGGATCTCTGTCACAAATACTAGAATGAGGCATGCGATGAAGTTTGAAGATATTATCCATGAAAGTTTGAGCCACTGTGGATGCGGTGAAAGGCTGTTGAAGAGAAGATAAATGAGAATATTTAGAAATACGATCGACTACCATCGTGATGACTGACTTATTGTTCGATTTAGGTAAACCAACAATGAAATCCATAGAAATATCCCTCTAAATAGCAGGGGGAATCAAAAGCGATTGGAGTGCACCTCTAGATTTTACTATTCTCCCTTGTTTCATTCACATACATAACATTAATCCCAATAGTTGTAGATGCCATGTTTCATACCATCCTAGAAAAGAGATGTTAAGCCATAATATTGGCTCATTACCCCTTAATTGGGGCATATTAGATTAGTAATGTTATTTTATTTATGTCGACTTTATTCCATTAGTTGTAATTATATCTCCTAGTCTCCTATATAAATGAAGGAGACATTTTCATTTGGAATCATCTTGTACTTGAACATTTAAGTGGGGTAAAAGGAGGTTGCCCCCTCGAAGAGGCTTATTATCTGAAATTATCACTTTTTCAAGGCATTGAGTACTTTTTCTGAGGTTTTTCTATGCTATATTGATATTTGGTTCTTAACATATGGTATCAGAGCTCAAGGTATTGGGGTTTCGCTGCTACATATGAGACACCTTAGCATTTTCAACGCTTTTTCTACAATGTTTCAGAAGGAACGACTTGGAGGATCTTTAGTAGATGGATCAAGGTACGTTATGTTAAAATTTCAGCTCGGGACGCCTTATACTTTCGGAGATACAGCCTGTACAAGATAGGGTTTTGGAATCATGCTGAACTGAGTCATTGCGTAATTTTCACTATAAAATATTTTTTGTAATGTTTCAGACCCTGAACTCCAGAGGATATTCACAGAAATTAGTAAGGTATCTTTGGTAAAAAGTTCATCTTCTGGGTCATCTTAAATTTGTAGATACACCCTGTGTAAGATAGGGTATCTGACTAGTCCTATTGACTAGTCTCAAGAAGGTGTTCCAGGTAAAACAATCATAACTTCTTCCTAGAGTATCCAAATTGAGTGGGACCCATTTCATTGGATCGTGGACAGTCTGTAGTATTTCTGGTATGTGTTTTATAATTTTATATTAATTATTTTGTGCGCGGAACGCTATACAAGTGAGATCTCCTAGAAAGGCCAAAAATTGGCAAGTTGTGGGGAAGTTACTGTAAATTCCACTTGGCACATCCAATTTTGATCATACCTGTGGAATTGCAGAGAAGAAATATCAGAGAACTACATAAAATAAATTTTCATACCTAGAAGGGTCGAAACTTGGGAGATACAACAGAATAAATATTGTCTAGTAGAACCACCTCAAAATCAAGGTTCAAAAGTGATACTTGGCTAACATGCCACCCAAAAAGGGAACTTCTACACCAAATAAGCCTCCAAACAATCCTACTTGGACTCTTGATGAAGGTGAAGAAATGCGTAGGGACGTAAATGATTTAAAAAAGAAGATAGTAACAAAAGATGAAACACAAGAGATGGAAGCTAAGTTGGAGGCAAATATGGATGGTTTAAAAGAGGAGATCATGGAAGTATTGAAAATTTTCATAATAGAGAAGACACCTGAAAGTGAAAATGCATCCCATGAAATTCATGATCAGGACACAAGGAAGGTGAATCAAGAATGGAGAAAAGGTTTATGCTTTAATTGTGACAACAAGTATAGTAAGGGACATAAGTGTGGTGAGAAGAAATTATTCTACATAGATTGTGAAGAGGAAGAAGAACAAGAAAAATAACCATCTCAAGATGAAAACGTAGAAGCAATTTCGTCTGAAGACTTGACTCCCATGATATCGTGTAATGCATTGGTTGGAATTAGCACTCCCCAAACCCTCAAGATCGAAGGAAACATCAAAAAGAAAAAGGTAATAATCCTAATTGATTCTGTCAGTACTCATAATTTCTTTCACTATAAATTAGCCAAAGCTCTCAATTTCTTTGTATATCCAGTGCCAGAGTTTCAAGTAATGATTGCAGATGGAGGAACTATCAATTGCTCAGGAAAATGAAATAAGATCAATCTTACCATGGGGGAATATGTAATGAATAGTCCAATGATTTCTATACCCATGCGTGGTGCAGATGTTGTACTAGGAATCCAATGGTTACAATCATTAGGAACAATGGATTTTAATTTTCATGAACTTTTCATGAAATTTTCATTGGAAGGAAAAGAAATTGAGTTAAGAGGTATCGCAGGAAAACTCGGTAAGGTGATAAGTTCTAATGGAATGAAAAAATTATTGAAAAAGGGGCATCAAGGCGTTATTACACAACTTTTCTCACTAGATGTTCAAACATCTAAGCCATCTATTCCTCAAGATCTCCAAGGGACCATTAATAAGCATTCCAAAGTAATTGAAGATATTCCCAAAGGTCTTCCACCCACTCGAAATAATGATCATGAAATTCACCTAATTCCTGAGAGTGTTCCTCCTAACATCAGGCCATACAGATGCCTTTACGCCTAGAAGAGCGAAAGTGAGAGCATGGTTGAAGAAATGTTAGAGGTTGGCATTATTAGACCTAGCCAAAGTTCTTACTCTGTACTAGTGGTAATGGTATTCAATAAAGATATCTCATGGCGTATGTGTCCAAATTATAGAGAGCTCAACAAGATCACTATTAAAGATAAGTTTCCCATTCCCATCATTGATGAATTGTTAGATGAACTGCATGGAGCAATCTATTTCAAAAAATTGGATCTTTGTTCAGGGTATCATCAAATCAGAATGAAGGAAGAAGATATCCCAAAAACAACATTCCGAACTCATGAAGGCCATTATGAATTTTTGGTCATGCCTTTTGGTCTTACAAATTCACCTTCCACATTCCAAGGGTTGATGAATTCCATTTTCAAGCCCTTCCTTCAAAAAATTTTGTTAGTATTTTTTGATGATATACTAATATATAGCAATTCTTGGGAGGATCATGTGTGACATGTTGACAAGGTGCTACAACTACTAAAGGAGAAACAACTATATGCCAAACCATCCAAATGTTTCTTTGGAGTAAAGGGGGTAGATTATTTGGGTCATATTGTATCTCATGAAGGTGTCAAGGTAGACCCTAACAAGATTA
>ML777370.1:271810-288324 GCA_009831015.1 Picea engelmannii | reverse complement strand
CTATGGCCCTTATAAGGTGTTGCAAAAGATTGGTACTATGGCATACAAATTGGAGTTGCCTGCATCTTCACAAGTACACCCAGTTTTCCATGTTTCATGCTTAAAGAAGGTTATATTCGATAAGATCCCAGTTCAAACTATATTTCCAAAACTTGACGAGGAAGGAAAAATCATATTGGAGCCTGAATCCATCACTGACACAAGAACTCGCCAGCTAAGGAATAGATCCATTTCAGAGTATCTCATTAAATGGAGGAAACTACTGGCTGAAGATTCCACTTGGGAAGATGAGTCTTTTATACAAAAGCATCTAGAGTTACTCAAGCATTGTAGACAACACTTGTCTCAAGGGGAGGGGCATGTTAAGCCCTAATATTGGCTCATTACCCCTTAATTGGGGCATGCTAGATTAGTAATTATATTTTATTTATGTTGGCTTTATTCCATTAGTTGTAATTATACCTCCTAGTCTCCTATATATACCAAGGAGACATTTTCATTTGGAATCATCTTGTACTTGAACATTTAAGTGGGGTAAAAGGAGGTTTCCCCCTCGAAGAGGCTTATTATTTAAAATTATCTCTTTTTCAAGGCATTGAGTACTTTTTCTTAGGTTTTTCTATGCTATATTGATATTTGGTTCTTAACAAGAGAACATTTGAACCTTTCATAGGTTTTGGTAAACCCTGAATTCCTAGGTATGGGTGAAGCAAGAATCTCATAATTAAAATTTGATTTAAGTTGTGATTGTTTGATTAAATACAATTGTCCTTTATAGAAAATCTCTTTATTGTTCGAAGAGTACCCTGGAGAAGATGGAGACTGGTGTTGCAAATGTTTGATTAGGAGAGAAAGTTTGGGGTCTTGCAGTCGTTCATGGCGAACAACTTGGAGACAATCTAGTACAATGAATGGGAGGGAAAAGAGGGACCCTTCTTCATCATAATTCCATAAAAGAGGGTCAACAACCACATTTTATTTTCCCTTATTATAAATTATCTCATAATAATATCCAAATAGCTTGGTCAACAATTTTTGTTGCTCTGGGGATAAAATTCATTTTTCTAGAAAATACTTGAGGCTCAGATGATTAGTTTTAATTTGGAAGTGTTTCCCCAAGAGAAAAGTATGCCAGAGATCCACAACATGCAGAATAACCAACATTTCCTTTCCATAGATTGATTGGTCCATATGTATATCTGAAAGTTGTTTATTAGTTAAGGCCAAAGACCTTCCATCTTGGATGAGGACTACCTGAATTCCTTTCTGTGAAGCATCACATTCTAGGACAAAAGTATTTATGAAGTCAAGAAGGGCCAAAATATGATTCATGCACATAGTCTTTTTCAAGGAGTGTAAGGATTGATTAGTTGCTAGCTTCCAAGTGAAAGCATTCTTTTTAAGGAGAGAAATGAGAGGTGTTGCAATTTTTCCATAATTGTGAACAAACTTATGATAATAACTCTTTAAATCAAGAAAAACATGCAATATATTATTTTTTTTAGGGTGATTCCAATGCAGTAGAAATTCAATTTTCTTCGGATCGACCTATACACCATCCTTGTTGACAACCTGACCCAATTACTCCACTTTTAAGGCTCCAAGGGCACATTTACATTGTTTGAAGGAAATTTGGTGTTGAGAGAGTAGATGGAGAACTTGACCCACATGGGAAAGATGGGATATCCAAGTTTTACTATCGATGAGAATATCATCAAAGAAAACCAAGACAAAATTATGGAGAAAAGGATGGAAGACATGATTCATCAGACTTTGGAAAGTGGAGGGAGAATTACACAGGCGAAAGGGAATTAAAAAAAACTCATAGTGACCCTCATGAGTTTGAAATGCATTGTTGGGAATGTATTCCTATTTCTTAAATATATGGTGGTATGTAGAGAGGAGATCAAGTTTAGTAAAGTATCGAGAACCGCTCAATTCATCGAATACATCATCAATGACAGGAATGGGAAATTTTTCTTTGATGGCGAGTTTGTTAAGGGTGAAAAATAATTTACAGATGCACCAAGTGCCTTATTTCTTGAGGATCATTACCACATGTGAAGAATATGGAATGGAGTTAGGACAAATAACATCCGCATCAAGAAATTCTTGAACAATTATCTCAATTCCATTCCTCTAGGTAAAGGGATGAAGATAAGGGTTAAAATTAGGGGGAAGACTGCTTGAAACTAGAGGAACAAAATGATCATGAACACCAAGGGAAGGGAGAAGACCATGGGGAGTGGAAAAAATAGCTTGGTGTTTGGAGAGGATAGTTTGGAGTAAACATGCAAAAAGGGTGTCTCAACTGCTTGAATGGAATGGAGTTGGGCAATAATTCCCAAATGACATGTTTTGAGGATATTTTCCATTGAATGGGTAGTGATGATCTCATGGGAGCCTATTGTGATTCCTTGGAAATTATATTGTTGTCCCTTTTGTTAGAATTGAATGCTTAATTCCTTAAAATCCATGAGGATGAGACTGATAGTGTGTGACCATTCTGCACTGAGCACAATGTCACAACCACCCATGTTGATAGAAAATGTACCATCCCCATTATCATAAACTAAGAAAAATTTCTCTTGTAATGTTTTTCGCCCCGAGTTGGGCCACGCCACAAATAATTACAGTCTTGATACCATTAAATTAAATAATAAATTATTCATATGAACAGAGTTAATTGGAAATAATAACAACATGCATGCAACAATAACCATTCATATATAGAATTTAACAACATATATTCCACGATAGAAAAATCATAATTTCAGACACACAGTGATTGAAATAAGAACATGAATGAAACTTATATCAGTAAATAAACACCAATTGTGTGCATACCTTCCACGTTACTCTCAGCCTTAGACCACACTGCTCATAACTCTCAGCAGTGGGTCACCCCTAAGCTAGGACTAAACTCGACATGGGTAAAGGGTCTCTAACCAGGATGAGGTCTCTTTAATAACATAAAAACTCATAGATAGGTTCAAACTCAAACTAATATCCTATAGTCTCTCATTCCCCACATGCATGTCCCACCACATGAAGTGTGCTCCTTATTTTCTCAAAAATCCTTTGGTTTCCCCACTTCCCTTTTGAGGCTTCAACAACATGACAGACAAGAAGTCTTAGAGCCCTGTAGTTTCATTTTGGCATGTTGGGAAATCAATTACCGATAGTTTTCTCACCTGGAGAGAATGCTCACTAGCCTGACAACCTGCTTCTTCCATCCTACAGGCCTGACAACCCGCCTCTTCCATCCTACGGGCCTGACAACCCGCTTCTTGAATCCTATGGGCCTGCCAACCTGCTTATTCAATTCAACTCTCTATCTAACCAGTAAAGGTACAGACTCGTGTTGCATTCAATTACCTTTGAGTACAATTTATAGTTTCCTCCCTAAAAGAATAATCCCCCCTCTTGCACTATATCCCCAAATATATATGTGTGTGTGTCATTTAGGACACATGGCATCCAAGGGACTCCCTTATGCTTACTTTAGAAACTTAGGATATATTCATATCCATTACTTTGGCTTTAAGGTATGCTAATATAATATTTCATTGGGATTAAGTGCCTAGCTTAGCCCTTTCCTAGACTCTTATCCCCCTTTCCCTTTCAGGTAGATTTTATCCCCCATACTCTTTTGTGGGTAGGTTTGTAGTATTTATGTACTTTATTAATGATATGAGTGTTTACATATTACAATAATAGTATAATTTTTCTTTAACACCTGGGCTCTCCAACCTAATAATCACATAATCCTTTGGTCCTATAATAACTTGGCTCACCAACCTATAAAAAAATTCTACATTTACAAATGGGGATAGAACTAGGTATTACAACACATGAAATTATGGCCCAAAATGTTTCTTCTCGTCAACCTATATATCCATTTACATTTATAACTATAGTTGGGGTTCGGCCTAGGGGTATTACATTCTGATCCCCCTTATTTATGCATTGTCCTTAGTGCAGTATATACACATATACAATCAAAACTTTAATATCTTTCAAAAAGATGTGGATACTCTATCCTCATAGTGTCTTCGTACTCCCAAGTTTCATGCTAAGGACCGTACCATATCCATTGAACCTTTACTATCCCTAGGCTTGATTCAAGAGCTACTTGATCTTCTGGTCTAATATGCACACCAGATGCACTTGAAATTATCCTTCTTGCTACACTTAAATCACATTCCAATCAATGACATGACTAGCGTTAGGTACATACTTTTTAAGGAATGAGATATGGAATACAATATGAATACACATTGATGAAGGTAAGGAAAGCATGTATTCTATAGGCCTAATCATTTCCAGGATTTCAAATGGCCCACAATAATGAGTTGATATCTTTGAACAATTTCCCAACCTCATGGAACTTGTCTTGGCCTTTATTTTAAGAAGACATGATCACACACTTTAAATTCTTTGTGGGTTATACCTTTATCAACATAGTTTTTTTGCCTATCTTGGGAAAACTTTAAATTCTTTTTTATTTTCATTATTTTTTCTTCCATTTCCTTGAGTAGTTATGGCCCAACCAATGTTTTGTCTGTGGGGCTCTCCAAACTTATCGATATGTTTCACTTTCTTCCATATAGAGCTTCAAATGGGATCATATTTAGGGATGCTTTATAGCCATTGTTATAATCAAATTCCATCAAATGAAAGTAATCCTCCCATTCGGATGGTTTGTCCATCACATACATTCTTAGCATGTCTTTTATCACATGATTCACCCTTGTTGTTTTCCCATCTAACTCTGGATGATAAGTTGTGCTAAAATGCATATTTGTTACAAATCCCTTTAATAATCCTTTCCAAAAGTTTGATGTAAATTGTGGATCTATGTCAGACACAGTTGTCTTGGGTATTCCATGTAATGGAGTTCTTTGTCTCATATAAATATCATCTATGTTAGTTTTCTTGTGAGTGAGCTTTACTGGAATAAAATGGGTAGCTTTGGTAATCTTATCCACCATTTCCATGATAGAATCATGTTGTTTTCTATTTCTAGGTAGTTTAGTGATAAAATCCATTGTTACAACTTATCATTTCCACTCAGCCTTGACCTTTTGACATTCCAAACACTTGACAATAAAATCAACAACTTCTTTCTTCATCAATGGCCAATAAAATTGGCTCTTGACAGCTGCAATAGTTTTCTTGTAACCTGGGTGCCCAACATAAGCTACATTATGCATTTATTTTAAAATAAGATTTTTCAAGTTTTGAAAATTTGGCACATAAATTCTTCCCTTGTACATGATAATTTCATCTCTATCTAGATAATATTCTTCAATTTTCTCCTGCAAAACACCTTGTTGTAAATTTGTCTTTATCTCCATGTATTGTACATCTGATTTTTCCACCTATAAAAAAATTTCTTTCAAATTTGATTGGTACATGATAATGGTTGTAGTATACATCTCATGCACGCTTTCATTGAGGGCATCGACAACCTTGTTCACTTTCCCCTTGATATTATTTATATCAAAGTCATATTCACTAAGAAATTCTAACCACCTGCTTTTCGTGGAATTTAGAGTTAGTTTTCCAAATAAATATTTCAGACCTGTAACATCCTGCTCTATTGAGCACATGCTATAGACTTATTCTTTGAGGACACTTGTGTGCAAGTGATCCGGTTATAGTACAATGTTATTTGTTTCGACTATGGATTTTACATGATGATGTTGATGGGTTGTGATTTATTTTTACTTGATATTTGTATTGATAGATTCTATTGACAATTTTAGTTGAGTGTGCAGGACACATGAAAGATTATAGATGATGATGAAATCAATGGACCTCCTTGGACTCCAGATTGAGTCAGGGAGTGGATTGTATTGGTTTGAGTATTTCATTTTACACATATGTGACATATGATTTATTATAGCATGATTTTGTATATCGATCATTCACAATTTTTAGTCAATGGATGCAAGTTGATGAATACTTGCTAATTTGAATCACATAAGGAGTAAATGGGCCATGCACATAAAACCAGACATTGAGGGAGAGGTGTGGCAGAGTCCCTAACATAGCCTACTAGAACTCCTGCCTGGATCGAATTGTAGGTTAACGATTACCTAGTTCGAGAGATACACGATGTCGTGAGGGCCCACTAAGAAAATATCTCTTGAATATTTATAAGGGGTGCACAATAAGGAATATTCTTTATTCCTTAGAATCTCTTAGTCTCTCACAAGGTCGATCGAGTGGAGTGTTTACTCCAAGGGTTGGAAAAACTATCAAAACCAATCAAAGATGAGTGGCACCCTTGGAGCACAGAGGTGTGTCTTGAAGGGAACATCGCGTCAATTAAAAACTTGAGTCAATGAATCTAGGTGGCCTAGAAAACAATGAATTAATTTGACATTGTAGGATTTAAAATAATTAATTAATGAGTAATTTTATTAATTATAAATCCCAATAAAGGTCTAAGACTATTCTAAGACTAAGCCTAAGTTTAAGTTTAGTTAGGGGACTAAATAAAATGTTAAATAAATTAAAATATTAGAGATAAATCACTATAAATAAAAGTGAGATAAATCTAACGAGTTGATATAATGTACATGTGTGCGGGAAAATATTAAAAGGGAATTTTAAAATAAGAAAAAAATAAAGTATGAGAGAATAAGTGTACACATAGAGTGCTATCTAGAGTATAGCTACCACTAGTATAACTAGAAAAAGAATCCTATTTAAACTCTAAGTAAGTTTAGTAAGGAGATAATCATTAAATCAGAATCTGGGTAATAAAGAGAGAACTAAGAGAGATTTAAGGAACAAATTTGGGAAATGTTAGGGAAATTGACTTTTAATTAAAATAAAATATGCAATTACTTGTGTAACTTGGGGAGAGTCTGACAAGTATGAGGGTGAATAATCTTAATTTAATTAATTAAAAAGTTAATTAATTGTGCATGTGGGCATGTGTCAGTGAGGAAATTACTATAAAGAAAATGATCTAGATGGGAAATGGACAAACTGGTTATTGGTAAAGTTATGCTACCAAAATCATTTTGAATGGGTTTTACTTGTGAGAGTTGGGATACCAAGATTGATATAGAGTGGTGGATTTACCTTGCGATGAAAGATTGGAGCTAGAGTATTTCTAGTTTGTGTGTGTTTGACCCCTTTGCGGCTATGGGGGATACGGGGGAAAAAGAGTACCCTTAGCGTTGGATGGGAGGTACTAGTGAAGCCTTTGTGATTAGAAAGATAGAGTAAGAAGGAGTGAAAGTGGTTGATGGACATCATCTACTCTCGATCTTCATTGGTTTCAATATTTTTATTTCTGAAGTTGTTAGTCTAGAAAGATTTTATTTTGTAGATGTAATGCATGAGATTTCATTTTTGAAACCATTGTAATTTTCATCTTAACTAATAATTTCACTGAAGATTATGAAGTGATATTATTTAAATATCTTGGGTATGCTCTAGTGTATTTCAGCTCATAATTCAGACAAAATTTATGTTGCCCAAATTAATCATAGTCCCTAATTATAACTTGTATGTATGCTTCAAGACTTTTTCGTTTCTAGCATTTACTTCTATTTATAAAAATATTTGAGTATGTGATTTGTGGGTTGAACACCATAGTTTCATTTCTTTCTGAAAATGATATTGTATTCCTCAACTAATTAAAGTGAAAGTATTAAATTTAGAGTTTCTTTTGATGTTGCCAATCAATTTACAGTCTGATATTTTATTGCTGCAAATTTTTGACAAATGGAAATCGAGAAATCTTACGACTGTTGTGTTTTAGATGATACTCTAATTATGCAACGAATTTACTTTACAAAACAGAATACAAAATTGAATAATTGTGCACTGTCAAATTCTTATACCTCTTAGAAACATCAAACCTCCTTTCTTGTTGTCTTATTGAATCCCAAATCCAGAATTTAGGGAACCTTTATTGGGTTACATTAAACTCATTTGTACATCTGATTTGAGAAATTTGTGAGGACTTCTAAATATTTTGACGCGTACATAATTCAAATTTCGTCAATTGTTGCAAGATTTTTGCATGTGGGAATCTATGTTTTGGGGCACTGCATAATTATGAAACCCCTAATTTAATTTTATGATCGACTTTAGCATTTCTAGAACTGATAATCATTGGGTCAAATTTAAATTTTTTACAGAGTCGTAGTCCTGGAATTGATAATCGTTGGGTGACTATAGAGTTTTCATCTTTGAATTTGAATTTGTTGGTAGCTATGAATCCTTCTACACTTAAAGAAAGAAGTTCTTAAATCGTTGTTTTTGTATTTGCAATTCAATTTTGAATCCAAGAGATCGTTGTCAAAGTTTTTACTGAACCGAGTCTTAATTTTTGTTTGGATTTTGTAAAGTGAAAAAAATTGATCAGTGGGATCTTCCCGTAGCGCATAGTGTGTCGAACTTGTGTGATGTCAACTATTGAACTACTAGAACCTTGATTTGAGAGATAATTGTTATTTTATTTTTTATGAATTTTAATTTTTGAGTATTATAATTCGTGGAATGAAATTGGGGATACAACAAATAATTGACCTTGTTGAGTTCCTCTTTAATTAATTTACTATCCTTCCTTAAATATTAACCATTACCGAATTCTTTTCAATGCCCTTTGAGTTAATTTCGAATTTTATAAAAAATTTAGTTATGTTTCAAGGCCTAGAACAAGTGTCGGGTCAAGTGCTAGAATGGGTGTCAGATCTAGGGTTGGATTAGGTTTTGTATGGAAACGTCTCTCTTTGAAAATAGCAGTGTTAATGAACGTGTTAGTGTCTAGTTTACCCATTTCCAGTTAGCTAATATTAGTAATTATTTTTCATCGTTTCTAAAACAGTGGTAAAATTCGTAGAGCTAACTGTGAGAGTGGTGATTCATAATTGTATTGATTGGCTTGGCCTACACATGTTCAGTCATATTTTTCCTTTCGATTCCACTTCTTCATAGACTGTGCATCAAATTTATTTTCCCTTCCTCTAAGGATATGCAATTAATAAAATCATTTTTGTTGCACGTTGAACTTAATTTAAATTATCATAAATTAGTGTCATATTCAGGACCAGATTAAGTGTTGGATTAAGGTGTCGATTGAGTGTCATATTAAGGTCTAGAACGAGTGTCAGATTTAGGTTTGAAACGAATCTTTGATTTTTCTGCACACCAGATCGAGGGTTATGATAGATTCCATAACTCCTTCTTTGTTTCTTTACTATGTAGATGTAATTTAGCATCTGAATAATTTTATTGTTAATTAAGATTGTATCATCATAAATTCTTAAACGGATTTGTAAGTTAGCATTGAGTGCTTTACTTATTGTTTAAATAAGACTTGGTTTTCCTTAATTTTAATGGATTGTGAGTTAGTAATGAGTTATTTATATATTGTTAAAAGACTTGGGTCTTTCTTTATTATTTTAAATGGATACATAGGATAGCATGAATTCTATCATTTACTTATTATGATTGATATTCTTTAAGTATTTATTTGGGATAAGTAAGTGGGTATACGAAGTCTTGTTATTTTTCTTAATATGTTTTTGGATCTTCTTAGTTCTTTTAAATGGGTTTGCAAAGTGGCATGAATTCTTATCATTGTGTTTATGAGTTTATTATGTTTTTTAAAAGGATACTTATAGTACTGATAAATCCTTTATGTATTGCTTAAGAAAATTTTCTCTTCTTATGGATCCCATTGGATATATAAATTAGCATCCACTCATTATGATTGTAATTGCACTTATGATTCTTTTTAATATTTATGTATTATTTCCTTATTCAAAGTTACATTTAAGCATTGCTTGAAAGATTGATTAAGTAGAGTGAATTATTATTTGCACTATGATGAATTGATGGTTAAGTATGTTGATAATTCTAGTCTTGAATAGAGGTGTATGATTGAATTAATGAGATTTAGATACTTCATTGTTCCTCAAAATAGTCGCTAATCCTGATACCTTAAATGGTCAAAATCAATCAGATTAATCCTGGACTTCAGCGTTGCTTATGTGTCTTGGAGGTCGTAACCATGCAAGACAGGTTGGGCGTGTAAATTCCTTATGTTATCTTTATAAGAAATGGTTGATTGAATAATAATGATTTTTATTTCAATTGATTGTGATGAAATTTATTGTGTAGTTGTTAATATATATTATGACTCATTTTCACTTGTACCAACATTTGTTCAAAAAACAAATATTTAGCTCTTTTGTACATCACTAATTTTTGTCATAACAGAGTGGTCATTACATATGGTATCAGAGAGGGTTCAACCCTATGACATTGGACTGCTAATCCTTCCACTGTGTTAAACAAATGATGAAAGTCATATCAATAATAAATTTTGAAATTTTCCATGTGACAATCATTGTTAGAGGACATTGGATGAGTAGACGTCATCATGCATGGAGACAAGGTATGCATCCTCTGAGTGTATCGACACCAGAGGAATCTAATCCTTAGAAGAATTAGAAAATTTTTGAAAATTAGTAGGTCAATGTGGGAAATATGGTAGGGATGATGAGATTCTTTCAGAGGATTTTAGAGGCTTTGATTGGTCATGTTGATCAAGATGAGGGCACGACGTTTGAACCCAATAAGGGTTCAAATTTCCCTCCAGAAGTTTGTAGTATTTTTCTTAGGGAGCTCGAGAAAGTTAAGTTTTTTATCCCATGGGAGACACAGATGGCTCGGTCATTGAGGTAATGTTGGGGAATATGGCGATGTGCTTCGCATTTCATGATTACACCTCCAACATGAAGGTTTGCATGGAAATATTTGAATTGAAAGGGAGTTCTCTTCTATGGTGGAAGATGCTCCTACCTCAACTAAACATGGTCGTTGAAGACGTGTCATGAGAGTTGTTTGAGGAATGGTTCCGGGGAGAGATACTTGTCCGAGGAACTCATTACATGTCAACTTAGCGAGTTCAATGCCTTATGAAAAGGTGGTGATATGATGCCAGAGTATGAGGCCAGATTCATGGAGCTACTTAGGTATTCCCCACATTTGAACATGAATAAGTTGAAGGTCAAAAGGTTGTTTTTGGCCTTAGCTTCAACATTCATGAAAATATATGGATCCTAATTCCTTAGACATTGCATGATGTAGTCCAGAAGGTTCTCATAGATGAGGAAGAGCTATGAAGCATGGGTCAAGGAAAGACTCCTTCTTGACCAACTAGACATATGACATCAGGTGCGCAACAACTTCTAATTAGGGGACCATGAGTACTGGAACAAACACTAGATGTTGGACATTTGGGGAGTCACATTACCAACGAGATGTTATGATTGAGAAGGACAGAGCGACCAAATCAACATGAAAAACTATAGTTGGATATTTGGGAAAGGCCCATAGAATTCATGCCATGATGAACAACCACCAAGACGAGCACCAATCCATTGTTATCGAGATGTCAAGTATGATCGTCAATCAAAACTTTAGTATTTTGATAGATCCAGGTGCCAAAGAGAGCTTTATTTCTAGTGCTAAAGAGAATTAAGTTAAAGGCAGTCAAGGAGGATGCATTTAGATGCATAGAAATGGCTTCGGGTGCCAAACAATCGGTTGGAGGAAGGGTTAACAAATGTAGAATTAACTTGGGTGATTTTGTAATGAAAGACAACCTATACGTCACAATATTAGGATATTATGACATAGTGATCAATATGCACTGGTTGGAATCACATGATGTGATACTCAACTGTAAGACGAAACTGTTAAGTTTGACAGATGATGTGGGATAGAGAAGAGTGATTGTAGGAAGAAACTAGGGAGTGTCCTTAAGGTTCATTTCTTCCCTACAACTATAGAAGAGCATGCACAATGGATGTAAGTTATATGAAATATTAGTGCCAAACAAAAAGGGCGAGGTAGAAAGGTTTCCATAAGAGTTACCATGTTTTCCACTCGAAAGAGAGTTGGAGTTTACAATCAACTTTAAACCTGAAACTGAACCGATAGCAAGAACTCCATATCGGATGTCAACACCTGAGTTACAATAGTTTAAAATGAAATTCAAGGAATTGTCAGACATGGGACTTATACATCCAAGTGTGTCACCTTGGGGTGTGCTAGTTATTCTCATAAGAAAGAAGGATGGATCGTGGAGACTTTGTATTTTTACTACTGTCAATTGAACAAAGCGACGATCAAGAACCAATATTCGTTACCAAGAATAGACTATTTGTTTGATCACATGAAAAGAGTGATGGTGTTTTTGAAGATTGACTTGAGACCAGGATATCACCAGTTATGGATTAAAGAGGAAGATATTCCTAATATGACATTTAAGAAAAGGTTAGGACACTATGAGTTTATAGTTTTACCATTCGAACTAACTAACGCCCGGAGGGTATTCATGATATTAATGAATGGGGTGTTCCGTGACTACTTGGAAAAGTTTGTTCAAATATTTATTGATGAGATATTGATTTATTCTCGCATGAAGGAATAGCATGACAAACATTTAAGATTGGTACTACAGTATCTATGAGAAAACAAATTATATGGGAAACTGTCGAAATGTTATTTTTAGCAATCGAAGATTCATTACATAGGCCATATGATATATGGTGAAGGTATCGTTGTGGATCCAGTGAAAGTAGAGGCTATTATGGAATGACATGGACCAAAAAATGTACAAGAAGCAAGCAAATTTATGGGTTTAGTAGGATATTACCAATGATTCGTCGAAGGTTTTTCGAGGATAACAAATCTGATCATGAAATTGTAGAAGAAAAACAAGAATTTTGTATGGATTGAGAAATGCAAAGAGGCATTTGAAAGGCTCAAGGAGTTAGATGAGAACGCATATACTGGAAGTCTTAGATATGGAAAAGGAATTCTTGTTATGCACAGACGCATCCAAGGAAGCTTTAGGCGGATTTTTGATGCAAGAGGGTCAAGTGACCGCTTACATTTCAAGGAAATTGAGAAATCGTGAGGAGAAATATGCATGAGGAGTTATTGGCAATTGTATATTTCTTAAGAGTTTGAAGAAACTATCTGATTGGATGGAAAATCAAATTAAAGACAGATCATTGTGGATTGTAGCATATGTTTACGCAGAGTAACCTGAACACGTGACAGTGGAATTGGTCAGAATTACTTAGCGGATGTGATTTTGAGATTACTTACATTAAGGGAATGGTGAACAGAGTGGTAGATGCATTGATTCAAAGACCACACATATTCTCGGTAATACCTCTCAAGACGAATCTTCGAGAAAATATTCTAGCGTTATAGATAAACAATGATTGGTACAAATATGTTAAGGAAAACATTGAACAAGATACCATGATGGTACTGAATTTTGAAGGTTATACATTGGACAATGACAGATTGATGAGGTATAACAATAGGATATACATACCACCTAATGATGAATTGATAAATTTGATCTTAAGTGAAGCTCATAGAGAATTGTAAATGGCTCATCCGAGAGTCACAAAGATGAAGGAAGATCTTAAACGTTTATTCTTCTGGAAAGGAATGAAAGAAGACATAGTTAGTTACATGGTGAGATGTCTAGAATGTCAATAAGTGAAATTTGAAAATAAACATCCAACGTGATTATTACAGTCACACATTATTCCGGAATCAAAATGGGAGGTCATTTTGATGGATTTTATTGTTGGATTTCCATTGACGATAAGGAGACATGACTCACTTTTCATGGTAGTTTACACTCTGACAAAGAGTGCACACTCTATACCTATACATACAATGTATCAGGCGCTAGAAATAGATAGAGTCTTTGTCATTGAGATCATGAGATTACATGGTGTACCATGAAGGATCATATCTGATCACAGATCAATGTTAGAGGATGATTTTGGACCAGTTTCCAAGAGTCTTCGGGAACACAACTGAACTTTAGTACAACATATCACCTTGAGACAGACGGGAGGACAGAAAGAATGAACCAAATTTTGGAAGATATGTTGTGTATTTATGTAATGGACCAACATAAACATTAGGAACATGTATTGCCACTAGTAGAGTTTGCATACACCAACAACTATCAAAGTACCATTAAGATGGAAACATTTGAGTTTATTTACAGGCAACCATGTCAGACGCCATTGAGTTGGGATCAAATTGAGGATAGTGTCTTGGTAGGACCATAAGTGACCTAAGAAATGGAAGAAACAATGAAATCGATAATATATAGGGTTAAAAAAGTGCAATATTGGTAGAAGAGTTATGTTGATGCGCATTGCGTTTACCATAGTTATGAAGTTGGCGACCAAGTATTATTACGGGTGAAACCGCACAAGAGTTTGATAAAATTTGCAAATGGTCCTAAACTCTCTCCTAGGTTTTTGGGACCTCTCAAAGTTGTGGAAAAGAAAGGACCTATGTCTTGTCGACTAGCCTTTCCCGATTCTTTTAGGCATATGCACGATGTTTTTCATCTATCTGTTTTGAGACATTATGTTAGTGATCCTACACATGTGATTGGCATGTGTTCTTTGCAGGTGTCAAACGAGGGTGCTCTCACAGTTGAGCCAATCCACATTCTGGACCATCGAACTAGAAAAATATGATGTCGAGTAGTTGATCAAGTCAAGGTCCAATGGGACAATTATAGTCCACACTCGGCTAGCTGGGAGAACACATATGATATGCATCAACAATTTCCTTACTTGTTTGGTAGATTATACATATAGATCTTTTTAGATACTTTTTAATTCAATTTATATATTGTACAACTTCGGTAAAAATTATAAAACAAGAGGGCATGTATGTAACATCCCTCTCTACTGAGAAAATGTTATCGAGCTATTCTTTAAGGAAACTTGCATGCTAGTGATCTAGTTATAGTATTGTGTTATTTGTTTCGAATATTAATTTTACATGATTATGTTGATGTGTTGTGATTTACTGTTACTTGATATATGTATTGACATATGTTATTGATGACTTTACCTGAGTGTGCAGGACACATGATAGATTATATATGTTGATGGCATCAATGGACCTCCTTGGAATCCAGATTGAGTGAGGGAGTGGATTGTATTGGTTTGAGTATGTCATTTTACGCATATGTGACATATTATTAATTATAATATTATTTTGTATATGGATCATTGACAGTGTTTCATCAATGGATGTAGGTTGACGAATGCTTGCTAATTTGACTCACATAAGGAGTAAAGGCGCCATGCAAAAAAAAATAGATATTGAGGGAGAGGTGTGCTAGAGTCCCTGACACATACTACTAACACTTCCGTCGTGGCTCCAATTGTAGGTTAACAATTACCTAGTTTGCGAGATCCACGATGTCGTGAGGGTGGACTAAAACATTCACTCATGAATATTTCTAATGGGCACACAATAAGGTAGATTCTTTATTCCTTATAATCCCTTAGTCTCTCACAAAGTGAATAGAGTGGAGTGTTGACTCCAAGGTTTGCATAAACTACCAGAACCAGTCAAAGGTGAGTGGCACCCTTGGAGCACGAAGGTGCATATTGAAGGGCACATCGCGTAAAATAAAAACTTGAGTCAATGAATATAGGTGGCGTAGAAAACAATGAATTAATTTGACATTGTTGGATTTAAAATAATTAATTAATGAATAATTTTATTAATTATAAATCCCTATAAAAGTCTAATCTTATTCTGAGACTGAGCCTAAGTTTAAGTTTAGTTAGGGGACTAAAATCAAATGTTAAACAAATTAAAATATTAGAGATAAATCAATCTAAATAAAAGTGAGATAAATCTAAGGAGTTGATATTATGTACAGGTGTTCACAAAAATATTAAAAGGGAAATTTAAAATAAGAAGGAAATAAAGTATGAGCGAATAGGTGTACACATAGAATGGTATCTAGAGTCTAGATACCACTAGTCTAACTAGACGAAGACTCTTATTTAAAATCTAACTAAAATTTAGTAAGGATACATTTATTCACTGAGAATTTGGGGAGTAAAGAGACAACTAAGAGCGATTTAAGGAACACATTTGGGAAATGTGAAGAAAATTGACTTTTAATTAAAATAAAAAATGTAATTACTTGTGCAACTTGGGGATAGGGTGACAAGTGTGAGGGTGAATAATCCTAATTTATTTAATTACAAAGTTAATTAATTGTGCATGTGGGCATGTGTCAGTGAGGAAATTCCTATAAAGCAAATAGTCTAGATGGGAAATGGACACACTCGTTATTGGTAAAGTTGTGTTTCCCAAATAATTTTGATTGTGTTTTACTTGTGAGGGTTGGGATATCAAGATTGATATAGTCATGGATTTACCTTGCAAGGAAATGTTGGAGCCAGAGTACTTTTTGTAACATCCCGCTCTGGCGCACTGACAAAACTTATTCTTTGAGGACACTTGCTGGCAAGTGATCTGGATTCTTATGATGATGAACCACTTAACCTTGATGATGATGCGTCATGATTGATGACAGGATGTTTTACTATTGCTATATACAGGTGCTATTGACTCAGTTTCATTGAGTGTGCAGGGTTTCGGACCTTGAG
>ML777370.1:246033-262259 GCA_009831015.1 Picea engelmannii | reverse complement strand
TATCTCAGTTGTGATTGGAGTGGTAGCTCAGCCGTTGAGGCTTGCTGAGACGCTATTCTATCTCTGGTTCTTGTGTGGCCCCTTTGCGGCTCGGGGGGCTAAGGGGGAAGAAGAGTACCCCTAGCGTTTGGCTGGGAGGTACCAGTGAGATTTCTTTGGTCGGCAAGCAGAAGCGGCACGGAGCGAGGGAAGAGGCACAGCACGAGGGACGTCTCCGAAGCGGGCGTGTGGCTAAGGTATGATTTAAACTGGTAAAGTATAATGCATTTTACTTTCGGTAATTTAATGTTATTGATGTTGAAATCGTGGAATTTTTATGGCATTTGTATATTCGGTAAATTTCGGTTCTGTAAGATTGTGTGAGTTGTTCTGGCAAATGTTAAAATTTTACCGTCGTTTTGGCCATGAGAAGAATATAGTTTGTTGGGCGTTTTTGGGAACGCACGGTGACGATAGGAGGTCGTTACACTTTTGGTTTATGTGTGTTTGGACCCTTTGTAGCTTGGGGAACTAAGAGGGAAGAAGAGTAACCCTAGCGTTGGCTGGGAGGTATCAGTGAAATCTCTATGATTAATAAGATGGAGTAAGGAGGAGTGCAAGTGGTTGATAGACATCATCTACTATCAATTTTCATTGGTTCTAGTATTTTTATTTCTGATGTTGTTAGTGTAGAAATATTTTATTTTCTATATTTAATGGATGTGATTTCATTTTTGAAACCATTGTAATCCTGATCTTAATTAATTATTTCGTTGAAGATTATGAAGTGATCTTGTTTAAATCTCTTGGGTTTGTTGTAGTTTATTTTAGCTCACAATTCAGAGAAAAATTATGTTGTCATTGCCCAAATTAATCATATTCCCTCATTATAATTTGTATGTATGCTTTGAGACTTTTTCATTTCTGGGAATTACTTCTATTTATAAAAATATTTGAGTTTGTAATTTGTGGGTTGAACATCATATTTTTATTGCTTTCCCGAAATGATATTGTATTCCTCAACAAATTAAAATGATAGTATTAAATTTAGAGTTTCTTTTGATGTTGTCAATCAATTTCTAGTCTGGTATTTTATCACTGCAAATTTTTGACAAATGGAAATCGGGAAATCTTACGACTAATGTGTTTTAGATGCTACTTTAATTATGCAATGAATTTACTTTACAAAACAAAATGAAAAATTGAATAACGGTGCGCTGTCAAATTTCTCTAGCTCTTAGAAACTTTGAACCTCCTTGATTTTTGTCTTATTGAATCCTAAATCATGAATTTAGGGATATTTATTGGGTTGTGTTAAATTCATCTCTACATCTGATTTGAGAAATTTGTGAGGACTTTTAAAGATTTTGAAATGTATAGAATTCGAAGTTCGTCAATCGTTCCAATATTTTTGCATGTTGGGATCTATATTTTGGGTCATTACATAAAGTTGAAACCCCTAATTTAATTTTGTGATCGACTTTAGTAGTTCTAGAACTGATAATCGTTGGGTCACGGTGAAATTTTGAAACACCCAAATTTAAATTTGTGACAGAGTAGCAGTTCTAGAATTGATAATCATTGGGTCACTGTATGTAACACCCCTAGTTTTGAAACCCCATTTTAAATAATGTATTGTTACAATGATGATAGGCCAAGGTGCCCAAACATTTATTAAAATACTAGAGTTCCCAAGACATTTAAGATTTTCTATCATTATTAATAAATACACAGTTGGATGCTAGACGGATAAGGACTAGAGTTATAGGGGGCTATGGTTTCACAAGAGAGGGGGATTGAGGAGATAGTTGTTTATTCCTATGTTAATTACCATTTTTTCCTAAGGGAGGGGATCAGTTATGTGAGTTTCTTGGGGAAGGCCAGGAGGTTCTTGATTCCCCACAAAGTTACTTAAACCCACCTCTGTTCTGATGGGGGGGTTCGACTGATGGCTTGTTCATTGATTTCTTGTACGTTCATTCATTTCCCTCATCGACTTGCATGCACCCACTTACCCATTCATTGATCCATGCTCATCCGTGTCTTTGATTGGGAAACATAACTAAACTGCTAGAATTAGCCACGGGATAGTTGGATGTAGTGGTCGCTGGTGTGATCCAACCATGACTTGAAGCCTACATGTCTGCGATGCATTGGCATGTGTCCAACGTTTCTCACAGCTACGAGTCCTCAGAGTTCCATCATTGAGATTCTAGACCAGTTACACTGGAGCCTGAATTAAGGATAAGGACTACCTTAGGGACTGTGTGGCAGAGAAGGGTGGAGGTTCGTTCTCTCGAGTGTGAAAATTGGGTACAAGAGAGTTGGGTACTTGGATTGTTGTGAGAGCTTGGGTGTTGTCTAGTTTGGAAAGCCAGGTAACACTATGGAACCATCTTTATGGATTCATAGCCCTGGCTCGAGGGTGACACTATTGTTAAGATTTGGAACGATAGTGTCTATGGTTGGGTGGAACGTACTTGGTCTACAACTAGTTGGTGTCTTATTTCATAAATATAACTTCTCTCTGTTATGGTATCATTTACATGTATATGAATGTATTTTCCGTTGTATATTTAATTATTGTTTAATTGAATCTTTAGGCTATGCATGCTTGCTCACTATTGTTGTGCATGTCATTAAAGTCTTTACTTTTATGCATCCTTGAATTTTAAAAAGGTATCGGTAAGAGAAAGAAGTCCAAGGGTGGGCTTGAAGGTAGCATGCCCTGGATTGTGGGTGGTTGGGTATGTTACAGTTTGGTATCAGAGATTTTGGTTGAAACATCGGGCCATAATGGGTTAGGTTTGTTGGTCAGAATCTCGTGGTTATAGATCGAATTCTGACCATGAAGTTGAAAATATCATGAGGAATGACATTGCAGAATATATGTAGGAGTTAGATCATCAGAGATCAGTTGTAAGGGGTTCAAAGGACTGTGACTGTCCCCCTTCAAATTTAGGAGTGATCGCCATTGTAGGATCAGGAGAGATCTAGGATCATTGGATCGGAGGACAGGTGAGCAAGGGTTATCCAATGTAAAATAACCAAGGGTTAAGGTCACAACTGTCAGATCCCATGGGAGAGAGAGATAAACGAACATGAGGTATTGTGGGGAACCAAGTTGAATGGGAGAAAATTTCCCAAGGCGGTCTCAGAATCCAAACCACAATTTCACCAAGGGGTTACGTGTCAACATCAGGAGAATTGTGGGGCAAAAAGCGGGTTACTCCAAACCGTCAATGCTTACCACACAAATTGAAAGGTATGCAGTGATGTGACTTTCTAGTGCTCGATAATCAAAACTATGAATAGTCGAAGTAGTTGGGGACTATCGATCTGTAGGAGGACACGCATCAACCGATCGTGTTCTTTGAGTGAAAGAACTCCAAGAAGGGAGAGCAAGGAGAAGTTGAGAATTGATATTTTTGGACCTCTGAGATATGAAGTGAATTGCAGTCATTCGATCCAGGGGGACACATAGTAGAAACCCGTGCACTTCAGGGAAAAGAGAAGGTTGAGAGTTGATTTCTCTGAAGTACGAAGACCCGAAGAAATCGTAGTCATTGAATCGTGGGAAACATGTGTCAGTATATCGCGAGCTTCAGATAAAAACATTTAGGAAAAAAGTTGAAGTTTGAGTTTTTCTAAGTATGAAGACCCGAAAGGATCTTATCCATTGATCTACCGAGAGCCACCTATCACCAGATCTAGGGCTTCAGATAAAATCCAGTGGGGCCAGATAAGTTTTGAATTTTGATATTTTTTAAGTTCAAAGACCTGAAGTAAGCCTTGACCGTCAGATTAAGGAGGACACGTGTTGTAGATCCGTGGATTCCGGGTGAAGACCCAAAGTGAATCTTAGTTGTTTTATCTAGAAGGACACATGGTGATAGATTGGCTAGTTCGGGAATTCAGAGTTCAAAAGAATTGGAAGTGTGCTAGTATCGAAACTCCCGAAGTCTCGAATCTCGAAGACCCGAAGTGATGGGGCACGATGACATCACCTAGAGGTGATGTGGATCCTAGAATTCCTAAAGTGACATGGCTTGTAGATGTCACCTAGGATGACCTGTACACATGGGATGTGTGCCATGTTTCAATAAGTTTTGAGCATATGGGGTATTGAAATGTTAGTTATAACAAGACACGTGTCACCCACCTAATTGGGCCATGTGTCTGCTTCCAGTATTTCTCCATGTGGTGACAGATTGTGCAATCTAGAGACTAGGCACTCTAGTGGAGAAGGATGTGACAGGCTGCATTGGGTTGAAAACTCTCAAAGTCCTGAAGGTAAGAGTACATATTGACCGATGATTCCAGAAGACACACGTCGAAGGATCATTGACTTTGAGTGAAATCACTCTAGGAGAATGAGCAGGAGGAAATTTTTAAACTTTCGACACTCGAAGAGCCAAAGCGATTTAGAGTCATTGATGTGTGGGAGGAAACCCGTCGACAGATCATGAACTTTGGGTAAAACCGTTCCAGGAGGAGGCAAGTGAGGAAAGTTGATACCCCCAAAGCACGGAGTCCTAAATTGGATCTCGATCGTTGATCATGAAAAAGGATAAGGATTGTTGATCCGGTCCTAGATGAAAGTTCTGAAGTCCCGAAGCTCTGGACAAGTGCTTTTTTAGATAAGCGCAGGGTCATGGCTATGGTCATATGCATATTGAGAGCTGAGGGAAGGAGGGATAAGTTTTGAATTGGTTGTCTTTGAGACAAAAAAGTGATAAGGAAGGATTTAGCCGCGGTTTCTAGTCGTGGTCACCTCGGAAGATGTTTTGAAGGGTGCACCTGCACAGGATGAAATTTTGTGTTAACCAAGGATAACAGGACACTATTATTTTCAGAGAATGGGGATATGATCTCCATGAACATAAAAAAATAAAGAGACTTGTAGCATGGTTTGGAAATTTTTTTTATCATATGAATAATTCTAACAAAATGGTCACTTGCACATTTTGCAGAATTAAGGGGTTAAGCACATCAACTTAGGATGTGTATTGAGGAAATGGAAGAAGGTGAGGGAGCCTCCAGTCATGATAAGGATGCTGAAGTCCAGAATACCAAAGTTGGTAATGCGGAGACAGAGTGCAATGGACGGAAGGTAAAAGGAGAATAGGAAACGTTAATAGGAACGATAAGAATCCTGAAGATGGAAGTGCATAGCTACAAAGCAGACAACAAGAGATACATGAGAGAGAAAAGTCATATAAAATATTGAGCGTTGCATATCTTAAATCAGTTGAAAAGACAAACAAAGAGGGGAGAAAAATCAATACAAGAGGAAGGAGGCATGTGCCATGAAATAAGGAATGCTCATGGAAGAGATGGTTATTGTAGAAGTGATCGAAGAGCTCATGGTCGCAACTCACCTCCTTAATAAGGAAAAAAGTTTTTTGCATCGGATGATCCTATAAGAAGTGCAGAGTTGTCACATATCTGACACCAAAGAAGGAAACAAGAGGTAGATAGTTTGCAAGGAGAGCTAAGGAAGCTCAAGCCACCTTCCTTTGAGTGTGAAAGAGAAAGGGAAGATGATGTCAAAGCATGTTTTATTGGGATTAGGAGATATTTTTAGTTGGATAACTATTCATGAAATATCGAAGCCACGATTTCCACCTACCATTTACATGGCAAAGATGCAGTGTGGTGGGACCAACTGAAGCAAGTAGAACATGTTAATGAGAGTAGGATCGCTTGGAATGAGTTCAAGAAGTACTTCCAGAAGGAGTACCTCTGAGAGAATGTCTATGAGAAGAAAAAGAAGGAGTTATTTGAACTCAGGTTGGGAAGCATGACTATGGGAGAGTACGGGAAGAAGTTATTGGGATTGTTAAAGTATGTCAGGTTCATTGGTGATGAGAAAGTGAAAATACATAGATTTTTAAGTGGACTTCCATCCTTTCATAAGGAAAATATCAAGTATGGTGAGCCCAAGACCTTCACTGAAGCCATCAGGAAGGATAAATACTTGTATGAGCAAGGTCGGGGAAGAGAATCTTTGCAGAAATCTTGGAAGGACAAGAAAAATGCGAAGTCCAATCAGAGGAGGAAAGGATTCAAACCTCTCTTCAATAGGAATGAGCCTAATAGAAATCATCAAGATGAGTATGCTAAGGGATATTTCAAGAATGAATATTCCTTGGGAATAAGGGGAAGACCACAAATCCAATGTTGGGGATGTAAGGAAGATCACCTGTACAAGGATTTCCCACATAGAAAGGACATAATAAAGACTGTGCACAACATCCAAGAATCTAAAAAAGTTGAATATGTGGGAAGAATGTATGAATATTTGATCCATGTGGATATCGGTGGCCATCCACCTTTTCCAACTGGCTCAAAATAGTTTTCTGACAATTTTGGCAATTTACTATTTTTAGTAGTTTTAACTTCCAGGGCCATTTTGAGGGCTTAAATGAAGGTTTTTCAGGATCGATCTCCTCAACGATAGTGAAAGGCATGATTGAGCCCCCAAAATGAATCTCATCGATGATATCTTTCCAACGAGCTATTATACACCTAAAACGGAGATCGTATGCAAAAGTTACAACCCCAGGAAATTGATGTACTAACTTACCCAAACGGGGCCCACATGACTTTTGGCGCTTCATCTCCTAGTGTTAGGTTTTTGGATGTCTAGGGTTTTTTGCATTATTTATTATTATAAAAATTCCTTCATATCCTCATTGTAACCTTCTTCTTGTGAATGCGCACTACCGTCACATCTCTTCTCAAAGATAAGCCACCACAATTCCAACAAGCTTGTTTCCGCTGCATTTTACAATTTCAGCTTATTTCATTACTGAATAGAAAACTAGTTTTACTGTATCTCTGTTATTTTGTATTAAGCACCTGTTAATAATTTGTATTCATTTTTTTCTTCTCATAAAATCCAGATCAGTGGTATCAGAGTGGTCTTCTCCTTGTCATCTTAATGCATGTCCCCAACGAGGTTGGAGTACAAAGAGTTGGGTCTCGAGCTTGTTTCTCTTGAGGAAAGAAGCTCTCGCAGGCCCATGCGACCTCCCATGGTAGGAGAAAATAAATATGATGGGACAAAAGATCCTTTCAAACTGTTGATTGAGGAAGCCCTCAAGCAACAAAGGAACGAGATGATGGATAGTTTCGCGTAAATCCTTCGGCGGCTACCAACAGGTGACGCATCTTCTTCTAACGGAGGTGTCGACCCTTCAAGGTACAAATAAACTTCGATATTCCTATATTTGAAGGTCAGATAGACAAAAATGTTGTATACAAGTGGTTGAATCTACTAAAAGGGTGTTTTTATGTCCATAACTTTTCGAATAAAGAAAAGATTACTTTCGCGCTCCTCAAAGTCGTTCCCCATGTCAAAGATTGGTGGGAAAATTTCTGTGAGCAAAAGGAAACAGAGGAAACCTAATTATTTTTAGTCAAGGCCACTTAGGAATCCTTCAGGGATGCTATTAAGGAACAATACTACCATGTTGGAAGTTATGACAACCTGTATACCAAATGGACCACACTGTGGCAAGAAAGAAACCAAGCAGTGCCATATTTCACAAATATCTTCCATACCTTGCACACCAAGTTGGGTATCAAATATTCGGAGCGAAATCTAGTGGTCAAGTATCGCGATGCTTTGCATAGATACATCCAGACCGAAATGGAATTTCTGGACATCTCATCCTTGGGCGCGGCCTACGAGAAGAATCTCAAACAAAAGACGCGGCAATTTGGGCCTGGGAAGCCCTCACAACAAAATCTAGGAAAGGGCAGCCCCAAACCACCAAAAAAAGGACAAAGAAAATATGGACAGTATCAGGACAACCAGTCCAAGATGCAACCAAAGAAGGACATCGAAAAGACAAAGAAAGATACCAGGAAGTGGTGCGACTTCCATAAGAGCCCTTGGCATAACACTGTTGACTATCGCTCAAAGCAGTCGTTGGTGGCCGAAGTTAAAGCCTCTGAATCAGATGCAGATTATGACTCTAAGCCAGAACCAGAAAGGGGAAGACAGATCATTCACGCGGAACCCAATGTCGTCGCTGCTACCACCAAGCTCCAGCCTGGTGAACCAGATGAGCCAGAAGAAGGAGAGCGCCTCTTCCATTCACAGATGTGGGTAAAAGGCACCCTGCTGCACTTCATCATTGATAGTGGTAGTCAGAAGAAACTCATCTTAGGAGAGGTCATCAAGGGGTTGGCCCTGCCGACAACGCCACACCCACAAACATACACCATTGGATGGCTCCACCAAGGAAGCAATCTCCGCGTCAGCCAACAATGCCAACTGTCGTACGACATCAAGCCCTTCAAAGATGAGGTATTGTGTGATGTTGCTCCTCTCAAAGTTTGTGATGTTATATTGGGAAAACCTTATTTATGGAAATTTCATGTTGTATATGAGTCTAGGCCTCGTAGTGTTATTATTACTTTGAATAAGAAATTGTACAAGATACTCGAGGCAGACCCACTTAGTGTTATTTCCTTGATCTCTGCTAAGCAATGCAAGAAGGTCATCTCTCATACGGGGAAGTTTGTCTTCTTCATGATTCACTCTCAAAATAAGCGAAATATCACAGCCACATCTAGGGTCTCTGCAGCCGACCTCTCCACACAACATAAGCAGGTAGATAAGGTCATGGAAGAATACTCAGATATCTTCTCCTCACCTACAGGGGTACCTCTGCACTACCAGGTCAAGCACCCCATCGATCTGACCCCTGATGCACCGCTACCCAATGGGCCAGTCTATCGTCACTCTTTGTTAGAGAATGAGGAGATCAAGTGACAGATCCAAGAATTTCTCCACAAGGGGCACATCCACCCTATCTCATCACCTTGCGGGAGCCCAATTGTGATGGTACAAAAGAAAGATGGGACCTGGGGACTATGTATTGACTACTGGTCTTTGAATAAAATCAGTCAGAAATGGTACCCGATTCAAATCATGGGGGCCAAATACTTCAGTAAGATTGATATGAAGTCTGGCTACCATAAAGTCTCGATAGAATACACAAATACTTCAGATTATGCTCTGGGCGTCATTCTCACTCAGCACGACCACCCCGTGGCCTATCATAGTGAGACATTATCAGATACTATCTGTAAGTACCCTACTTATGACAAACAAATGTATTCCATTGTGCAAGCATGCCACCAGTGGAGACATTACATTATTGGGAAGGAGACAGTTATCCACACTGATCATAATACACTGCAGTTCATGTAGACAGAGGGAAAATTGTAGAATGACCGCCATCAAAAGTGGTCCACATACTTGCAACAATTCCACCTCAACATCAAGTATAAAATAGGAAGCACCAATTACGTCGTTGATTGCCTCAGCAGACCGCCAGTCACGGAACTCACCATGGTGCTAGACTCTTGTAGCCATGAGACATATGGATGGCGCCAACTCTATGAGAAAGACCCTAACTTCACCACCACCTACCAAATGTTGGGTGCAAACACAGTTGTCGATAATTTCAATCTTCTATATGGGTTGTTGTGTCGTCTGGGCCATATCTGTGTTCCATCAAGTGAGCGAGTGAAGCTGATATGGGAAGCCCACTAAAGTTCGGTGGAAGGACACTTCGATGTTGAAAAGACAGTGGTGATTCTACAAAAACATTTCTACTATCTGAAACTTCGACAAGAGGTCAGTAAGTATATCAGGTCCTTCATTGCCTGTGCTATTGCCAAACCGACCACTAAGAAATAGTGCATGTACATCCATATTCTTACTCCTCACAGGCCATGGGAATCCATCTCAATGGACTACATGTCGGGCCTCCCGTCCACCAATTGGGGAAATGACTGTGTTTTTGTGGTTGTTGATCGCTTTTCTAAGATGGCAATTCTGGTTGCCTGCAAGAAGAGCATCACAGTAGAGGCCACTACCAAGTTCTTCTTTGAACGAGTCTGGGTACATTTTGGAATCCCACAAACCATTGTCTCAAATAAGGATAGTCAATTTCTCAGCACATTCTGGTTGAGCCTCTGGTCACTGCTGGACACCAAGCTCACCAAATCCACAGCCTTCCACCCCCTGACAGATGGTCAAACCGAGGTTGTAAATTGAATGATTTTGCATATCCTTCGCATGTATAATTCAAATCACCCTCGCACATGGGATGAGAGCCTTCCCTATGTCCATCATAGCTACAACCGAGACCTACATAACTCAATCGAACACAACCCCTTTCAAGTGGGGTTGGGATTCCAACCATTGGGACCCATAGATGTTGCACTTCCCCTTGCGGTCACCTCGACTAATTCATCTCCTGCTCCAATTGAAGCTGACAAAGACACTTGGTTCATTGAGTGGATCTATCACATCCACCAACAGGTTTAGGATATCCTACAGAAGTCCAATGATAAGTACAAATAGTGCCATGATCAACATCGGGTGCCGCATAAGTTTCAGGTGGGCGACAAAGTTTGGTTGCACTTGCAGAAAGAATGTCTTACAAGACCCCATCGGAAGCTTCTCCCATTCCATTATGCGTTTTACACTATCACCAAGGATCTAGGGGATAATTATTTTGAGCTCAACATTCCTCCTTTCCTTGGTCTGCACCCAATGTTCAATGTGGATCTCCTTCGCCCTTATTTCCCACCATTATTGGACACCTCAGAAGTAGAAGAACAACTGACACCAACAGATCTCAATCCTGACTACCTACAACAGGAATCCAGTGATCATAATGTGGATATAAATATCAAGGGCACTCAACAACAAAGGATCCAGCTTTATCGAGTCGTCAAAGTAGGGCAGCTCCTATACCAAGGCAAGTGGCTCACCCGTGGCCAAATTCAGCAGAAATTTCCTCATCTAATGGGGGACCTCAACGTAATGGATACCATTGAATACTAATGAGGGAGGATTGATATATATGGATATTAGTGGCCACCCACCTTTTCCAACTGGCTCAAAACAGTTCTCTGACAATTTTGGCAATTTACTATTTTTAGCAGTTTTAACTTTTGGGGCAATTTTGAGGGCATAAATGAAGGTTTTTCAGGATAGATCTCCTCAATGATAATCAAAATCATGATTGATCCCCCAAAATGAATATCCTTGACTATACCTTTCCAACGGGCTATCACACGCCTAAAATGGAGATCGTATGAAAAAGTTACGACCCCGGGAAGTTGATGTACTAACTTACCCAAATGAGGCCCACATGACTTTTGGCGCTTCATCTCCTAGGGTTAGGTTTTTCGATGTCTAGGGTTTTGGGAATTATTTCTTATTATAAAGAGGCCTTTAGATCCTCATTGTAACCTTCTTCTTCTGAATGTGCATTTCCTTCACATCTTTTCTCATAGATAAGCCCCCACCAGTCCAGCAAGCTTGTTTCTGCTGCATTTTACAGTTTCATCTTATTTTGTTATTGAATAGAAAACCAGTTTTACTGTATCTCTATTATTTTTTGTTAAGCACCTGTTAATAATCTGTTTTCATTTCATTCTGCTTATAAAATCTGGATGAATCTTTAAATGATCGACAAGCATAGTACCAGTCTAATATGATCGAGGTGGAAGGTAATATCATACATCAACCTGTTGTTATTTTGATTGATTCAGGAGCAAGTCATTGCTACATTGATCCTAAGATAGTGGATAAATTACATTTGGAGAAAATTAAACTTGGAAAAGAAATTTTTGTTTAGTTAGCAACTGGAACCAAAAGAAGAGTCCATGATATGGTCATAATTTTTCCCACAAGTCTTAATGGCGTGAATACTAGTATTGATCTAAATATCATACCATTGGGGTATTATGATATTTTGATTGGAATGGATTGGTTGGACAAGCATCATGGAAATGGAAAATAGAGCATTGTGAAAGGAGTTCCAAGACCCATCTCTATAAGGGAGATTTCATCCTTACAACTGAAAAGATGTTTTAGGAAAGGATGTCAATTGTATGCAGCTCATGTGGAAGAGACAAAAAATTCAAACGGGCCAAGCCTTGAAGATTTATTAGTTCTACGGGAATTTGAAGATGTATTCCAAGAAATACCAGGATTTCCACCCAGAAGGGAGATAAATTTCTCAATTGATTTAGTGTCAAGAGTTTCCCTAGTGTCAAAAACGCCTTACAGAATGAGCACACCAGAGTTAAAAGAATTACAAATGAAGTTCAAGGAATTTTTGAAGAAAGGGTACATACGTCCAAGTGTTTCACCATGGGCAGCACCAATACTTTTTGTCAACAAGAAGGATGGAACCTTGAGACCGTGTATTGACTTCCAACAGTTGAACAAGTACACTATAAAGAAAAAGTATACTCTACCCCGAATTGATGACCTCTTTGATCAACTAAGAGGAGCAAATATATTTTCAAAGATTGACCTAAGGGCAGGATACCATCAAGTAACAATTAGGGGAGAAAACATTCATAAGACAACCTTTAGGACCAGGTATGGGCATTATGAATTTTTAGTGGTTCCATTTGGACTAGCCAATGCACCAGTTGTCTTCATGTGCTTAATGAATGGCATATTCAGAAATTATTTGGATAAGTTTGTCATAGTATTTCTGGATGACATACTTATAAATTCTAAGTTTGAAGAAGAGCATGAACATCAATTAAGACTAGTATTCTAAGAACTGAGAGAACATCGGTTGTATGACAAGTTGAGTAAGTGTTATTTTTATCAAAAGAAGATCCATTACTTGGGACACATTATTTCAGAGCAGGTAATAGCAGTAGATCCAAAGAAGATAGAAGCCATTAGAGGATGGCCAATGCCCATAAATGTATCAGACGTCATATTTTTTCTGGGATTAGTTGGCTAGTAAAGAAGGTTCATAGTAGGGTTTTCTAAGATTGATCATCCCATCACTTCTTTGCAAAAGAAGGAAACTAAATTTGAATGGACACTCCAGTGTGAAAAGAATTTTAATGCGTTGAAGGAATTACTTACTAGTCCACCTGTCTTAAATATTGTTGACCCAAATTAAGTTTTTTGGTATGTACAGATGCATGTAAGGAAGGACTTGGGGGAGTCCTCACGCAAAATGGACATGTCATTGGATATGAGTCCAGAAAGATTAAGGAACATTTGAGGAACTATGCCACGCATGACTTGGAACTTTCTTCCATTGTTTACACATTGAGGATGTGGAGGCATTATCTCATGGGGAATAAACTTGAATTAAGGACATACCACATTGCCATGAAGTATATTTTTGAACAACCAACATTAAATGCCATAAAAACAAGATGGATGGAATTTTTAAGTGAATATAACTTCAATATCAAGCATATCAAAGGAATGGAGAATAAAGTCTTTGATGCACTTAGTAGAAGAGTGCATCACATGCATGTTATTGATGTCAGTATGCATCATTCAGACTTGAAGAGAATAATTTCATATGGTATTATTACACACCAACATTACCTACAGGTAAAGGAAAACTTACATCAAGGATATGTACAGCAGAAAATAAAGGAGTATGAGATAAAGGAAGACAGATTACTCATGCATAAAAATAAAATCTATGTTCCTAGCTCCAGAGAACTGAAGAATTTGTTGTTGAAGGAAATGCATGATGTTCCTTATGTTGGACATCCCGGTTACCAGAAAATGATTACAGCAGTAAGAATCCATTTCTTTTGTCTGGGAATGAAGAATGATGTTGCCGATTACATCATTGGATGTATGGAATGTCAGAAGGTGAAGGATGAGCATAGGCACCCAACGGGTTTGCTACAACCATTACCAATTCCAAAGAAGAAATGGGAAGTGATCACCATGGATTTCATCACAGGATTACCCAGAACGAATAAGAAACATGATTCAATAATGGTGGTGGTTGAAAAATTAACAAAGGATGCTCATTTTGTGCCTGTGAAGACAACACATACAATGGCCAATATTGCATAAATTTTCATGAAGGAAATTTATAGGTTGCATGGAATACCTAGGACAATCGTCTCAGACGGAGATACAAAGTTTACCTACAATTTAGAGTGGATATTTTTTAAATGATTTGGCACAAATCTAAACTTTAGCACAATATATCATCCTCAGACAGATGGGAAAACAGAGAGGGTCAATCGACTAATTGAAGACATGTTGAGAATGTATGTGATGGATAAGCCATCTAAGTGGGAAGATTACTTATACTTGGTTGATTTTGCATATAATAATGGATATCAAGATTCATTAAGAATGAAACCATTTGAAGCCTTGTATGGTAGGAAATGTGATACTCCAGTAAGCTAGGAAAACCCAACAGATAGAGTGGTACTTGGGCCAGAGTTTCTCAAGGACATGGAAGTCCAGGTGGTTAAGATCAAGCATAATATAAAAGACGCTCAGGATAGACAAAAGTTTTGTGCAGACAAGAACAAGACTGTAGTGTACCCTTCACTACCCAGGTTTCCCAACCTCTCAGTTTACCATTCCTTACATGAATGATTACATAATTTGTACTGACCTTAAGAGCACATGCATTTAACAGAATTAAACACCTTTAAAATACAGAGTGAAACATATCTGGTTACTGCTATAATTAAACCTTCCATAGCATTCAATAGTAACTCTTTTACACAGTGGAAAACATGATACATGAACAACACAGTCATGCCAAATGGGATAAAACATAATTCAGATACTTATATTTTAATAGCTGTAGAAATCATCAACCAAGTGCAGGCCTTCCACGAACCTCCCATCCTTAGACCACACTGTTCATCATCTCAACAGTAGGTCACCCCCGAGCTGGGACCGAGCTCCACCCCAAGACAAGGAATCCTAGGCTAGGCTGAGGTTACAGGGAAGATACCACATACACATTCACTAGTGAGAAGTTCTCCCAGGAATATCCCACGCTCACTGCCCACAGACCCTCTTTCCCCACATGCTTGTTCCACCCCAGGAGAGTGCACCTTCTCTGTCACCTAGACAGTCCTTCGGCTGCCAGTCTCCCTAACCTTGGGTTACAGGAACAGGCCAAACCGAAATTCTCCGAGCTCTATGACAGCTACAGGGTTCCTTCCAGGAGTCCTCTTCTCCCTCTGCGCACTCCCTCACCTGGAGGAGTCGCTCACAGGCCAACAAGCCTCACGCAGTCTAGTACTGCGCGGTCACAACAATCCACAGGAAACAGAGACAATTGCTTCCAACCATTGGCTTGGCAATCATAGGATGATCTCACGATGATGATTTCGGAGCAGGCTTCATGCACAGGCTAGCTCAGTTTTCCCATACAATCACATGATGCTTCCACTCGAGTGCAACACAGGAAATTCTGGTTCAGGAATGCATTTCCGGGTTGCCTAGAACAGACATAGACTCATATCTCTGGACAGGGTATTACACGGTTTTCCTCAGGCAAACATAGCTTAATGATTTCCGAGATGAATCAGGATATCCGGTAGAGGTCATACTCGTTCCACACACAAAGATTCGGTTCAGAATGGAGGAGAGCCCCCTCCCACGGTTTAGTTCAGGGCTTATATTTGCATGCACCAGGGTTGACACTTGTCACCCTGGGAACTGCATGCGTTCCATCCGTACGCCTTTCTCCCAACACTTGGGGAATCACGGGTCCTGCAAAAAGGACTTAGGATAAAAGAATGTGCAAATAGATTTTTAGGAACAATAATAAAATATTACTCCAGGCCTAAGCCCCCCTAGGCTCCTCACTCAGCCCCTTTCCCACCTTTCAGCCCCTAGCTCCTTGCCCAATCTGTGGACGCTCAGTCCCCCATCACTCTTTCATCGTGGTCGGTCTGCACTGGCGGTATTTATATTTTATTAATTGACCTGCATACATACAAGTACATCAACAGGCTCATGGCCTTCAACACTTAGGCTCCCTGGCCTAACAAAACTCATAAGCCTACATCTTATATAAAACTTGGCTCACCAGCCTATAGAACATATTTACAATTCTTTGCATATAACATGATCTGTAACGGGGCTTGGCCTTGGGGACACTACAATCCCCCTCCCCTTATTTTTTCACTGTCCTCAGTGCAGCTTACACTGCCTCTGTGTGTCCTTCAAAATTTTCAAAAAGATGCGGGTACACTACCCGCATAATATCTGCATGCTCCCATGTCGCATCCTCAGGACCGTACCAAGTCCACTGGACCTTTACAAGCTCTATGGCTCGATTTCGGAGCTGCTTGTTTTTCCTGTCCAATATGCGCACAGGATGCACTTGCAGGACACCTTCTGGTTCCACCTGAATCACAGTCCAATCGATAACATGATTAGCATCAGG
>ML777370.1:222135-236942 GCA_009831015.1 Picea engelmannii | reverse complement strand
GGCCTTCCACGAACCTCCCAGCCTTAGACCACACTGTTCATCAGCTCAACAGTAGGTCACCCCCGAGCTGGGACCGAGCTCCACCCCAAGACAAGGAATCCTAGGCTAGGCTGAGGTTACAGGGAAGATAGCACATACACATTCACCAGGGAGAAGTTCTCCCAGGAATCTCCCACGCTCACTGCCCACAGAACCTCTTTCCCCACATGCCTGTTCCACCCTAGGAGAGTGCACCTTCTCTGTCACCTAGACAGTCCTTCGGCTGCCAGTCTCCCTTACCTTGGGTTACAGGAACAGGCTGGACCGGAATTCTCCGGGCTCTATGGCAGCTACAGGGTTCCTTCCAGGAGTCCTCTTCTCCCTCTGTGCACTCCCCACCTGGAGGAGTCACTCACAGGCCAACAAGCCTCACGCAGTCCAGTACTACGTGGTCACATAAATCCACCGAAAACACAGACAATTTCTTCCAACCACTGGCTTGGCAATCACAGGATGATCTCACGATGATGATTTCGGAGCAGGCTTCACGCACAAGCTAGCTCAATTTTCCCATACAATCACAGGATGCTTCCACTCGAGCGCATCATAGGGAATTCTAGTTCAGGAATGCGTTTTTGGGTTGCTTAGAACATACACAGACTCATAGCTCTGGACAGGGTATTACACGTTTTTCCTCAGGAAAACATAGCTTAACGATTTCTGAGATGAATTAGGATATCCGTCAGAGGTTGTACTCATTCCACGCACATAGATTCGGTTCAGAATGGAGGAGAGCCCCCACCCATGGTTCAGTTCAGGGCTTATATTTGCATGCACCAGGGTTGACACTTGTCACCCTGGGAACTGCATGCGTTCCATCCGTACGCCTTTCTCCCACCACTTGGGGAATCACAGGTTCTGCAAAAAGGACTTAGGATAAAAGAATGTGCACATGGAGTTTTAGGAACAATAATAAAAAATTATTCCAGGCCTAAGCCCCCCTAGGCTTAGCCCCTAGGCTCCTCACTCATCCCCTTTCCCACCTTTCAACCCCTAGTTCCTTGCCCAATCTGTGGACGCTCAATCGCCCATCACTCTTTCATCGTGGTCGGTCTGCACTGGCGGTATTTATATTTTATTAATTGACCTGCATACATACAATTACATCAACAGGCTCCTGGCCTTCAACACTTAGGCTCCCTGGCCTAACAAAACTCATAAGCCTACAACTTATATAAAACTTGGCTCACCAGCCTATAGAACATATTTACAATTCTTTGCATATAACATGATCTGTAACGGGGCTCGGCCTTGGGGACACTACAAAGACAGCTAGAGAATTTAAAGTAAGGGAGCATGCACTTTTGAAAGTGAAGCCCAAGAAAAGGTCATTGAAATTGGGTAGTTGTACAAAGATGGAAGATAGATTATGTGGTCCATTTGAAATATTGGACAGAACAGGGCCAGTAGCATACATGCTTGCATTGTCTGCTTCCATGAATGTGCATAATGTATTTCATGTATCTTTACTAAAGAAATATGTACATGACCCTAACCATGTTATTGATTGGCATCTGATTCAAGTAGAGATGGAGGGAGACCTTCAGGTTTAGCGAGTGCGGTTATTGGAGAAAAAGGTCAAAATGGTCCGAAATCGAGTTATAGAGATAGTAAAAGATCAATGGACCTACTACGGTCCTGAAGATGATGCCTGGGAGTATGAATATGACATGCGGGCAGAGTACCTACAACTTTTTGAATAAATTTGAGATTTTGATCTCTATTTTGTATATGCATTAAGGGCAGTGCCAAAATTTGGGGGAGGGGATGTAACACCCCAGTTTTTGAACCCCCATTTTAAATAATGTGTTGTTACAATGATGAAAGGATAGGGTGCCCAAACAATTATTAAAAGTCCAGTGTGCCCAAGACATGTAAATTTGTCTATCATTATTAACAATAAATACATGGATGGTTGCTAGACGGACAACGACTAGAGTTATATGGGGCTATGATTCTACAAGAGAGGGGAATTGATGGGATAAGTGTTTATTTCTATGTTAATTAACCTTTTTCCTAAGGGAGGGGATCGATTACATGAGCTTCTTGGGGAAGGCCAGGAGGTTCTTGATTCCCCACGAAGTTACTTAAACTCGCATTGGGTTTGATGGGGGGGTTCGACTAATGGCTTCTTCGTTGATTTCCTGTATATTCATTCATTTCCCTCATGGAATTTCATGCACCCACTTACCCATTCATTGATCCATCCTCATCCACATCTTGGCTTGGGAAAGGGAACTGAACTACTGAAGAATTAGCTAAGGGATAGTTGCTTGTAGTGGTCGCAAGTGTGATCCAACCGTCACTTGAGGCCTACATGTTTGAGATGCATTGGCCTGTATCCAACGTTTCTCACAGATATGAGTCCTGAGAGTTAAAACATTGATATTTTGGACCAGTTTGCCTGGAGCTCGAATTAAGGGGAAGGACTGCTCGTGGGACTTCATGGCAGATAAGGGTGGTGCAAGTTGTGTAGAAGAGACCTTGGTACATGGATTATTGTGAGAGTTAGGAATCCTATGAGAGCTTGGGTGCTGACTAGTTTGGGAAGCCAAGTAACACTCTGGAAACGTCCTTGTGCATTCATAGCCCTGGCTTGGGTTTGACATTATTGTTGAGATTTGGAACAATAGTGTCTATGGTTGGCTGGAACGTCCTTGGTCTGCAGCCAATTGGTGTCATCTTTCTTAAAGATATGTGTTCTAAGTTATGGTATCATTTACATGTATATGAATGTATTTTCAACTGTATATTTAATTATTGTTTAATTGAATCTATAGACTATGCATGCTTGCTGACTATTGTTGTGCATGTCATTAAAGTCTTTTCTTTTATGCATCCTTAAATTTTAAAAAGGTATCGGTAAGAGAAATAAGTCCAAGGGAAGGCTTGAAGGTAGCATGACCCAACCTGTGGGTGGCTGGGTATGTTACATTGTAGAGTTTGCATCTTTGAATTTGAGGTTGTCAGTAGCTATGAACCCTTCTACACTTAAAGAAAGAAGTTCTTAGATCGTTGTTTTTGGATTTGCAATTCAATTTTGAATCCAAGAGATTGTTGTCAAAATTTTTACTTAACCGAGTCTTAATTTTCATTTGGATTTTGTAAAGTGAAAAATTCTGATCAGTGGGATCATCCCATAGCGCCTGGTGTGTCAAACTTGAGTGTTGTCAACTATTGAACTACCCAAAACCTAGATTTGAGAGATAATTGTTGTTTTATTTTTCTAAATTTTAATTTTTTATTACTATAATTCATGGAACGAAATTGGGTCTACAAGAAATCATTGAACTTATTGATTACCTATTTAAATAATTTACTGTCCTTCCTTGAATCTTAACCATTACAGAATCATTTTTGTTTCCCGTTGAGTTAATTTCAAATTTTATCAGAAATTTACTTTCGTTTCAAGGTCCAAAATAAGTGACAGAATGGGTGTTGGAATAGGTGTCTGATACAAGGTTGGATTAGGTTCCATATGGAAATGTCTCTCTTTGAAAATAACAATGTTAATTAACCTATTCGTGTCAGGTTTACCCATTTCTATCTAACTAATATTAGTAAATATTTTTCCTTGTTTCTAAAACAGTGGTAACATTCGTAGAGCTAACTATGAGAGTGATGAGTTCATGATTGTATTTATTGGCTTAGCCTACACACGTTCTCTCATCTTTTAATTATCACTGCCACTTCTTGATAGACCCTGCATCAAATTTATTGTCCCTTCCTCTAAGGGTATGAAATTAATAAAATTGGTTTTGTTGCATGTTGAATTTAATTTAAATTATCATAAATTAGTTTTCTAGGACCAGATTAATTGCCAAATTAAGGTTTGGATTGAGTGTCATATTAAGGTTTGGAACAAGTGTCAGATTAAGGTCTGGAATGAATGCCGGATTTTTCTGTACACCTGATCAAGTGTTGGGATAGATTCCAAAACTCCTTCTTTGTTTATTTACTACGGAGATGTAATTTAGCATCTGAATAATTTTATTGTGAATTAAGATTGGGTCTTCCTAAATTCTTAAACGGATTTGCAAGTTAGCATTGAGTGCTTTACTTATTGTTTAAATAAGACTTGGGTTTCCTTAATTTTAATGGATTCTTAGTTAGTAATGAATTTTTTATATTTTTTTAAATGACTTGGGTCTTTCTTTATTCTTTTAAATGGATACGTAGGATAGCATGACTTATATCATTTACTTATTATGATTGATCTTCTTAAAGTATTCATTTGGGATAAGTAAGTGGGTATACGAAGTCGTGTTATTTTTCTTAATATGTTTTTGTATCTTATTAGTTCTTTTAAATGGGTTTTCAATGTGGCATGAATTATTTTATGTTTTTCTTATAGTTTTTAAAAGGATACTTAAAGTAGTGATAAATCCTTTATGTATTGCTTAAGAGGATTTTCTCTTCTTATGGATCTGATTGGATATATAAATTATAATTGAATCATTATGATTGTACTTGGACTTATGATTCTTATTGATCTTTATGTATTATTTCCTTATTCGAAATTAGACTTAAGAGTTGCTTGAAAGATTGATTAAGAAAAGTAGATTATTATTTTCACTATGATAAATTGATGGTTAAGTATGTGGATAATTCTAGTCTTGAATGGTGTTGTATGATTGAATTAATGGGATTTAGATGGCTCCTTGTTACTCGAAATAGTTTCCAGTCCTAACACATTAAGTGGTCAAAATCAAGTGGATCAATCATGGACTTGAGTATTGTTTATGTGTCTTGGAGGTCCTAACCATGTGGGAGAGGATGGGTGGGTATCGTCCTTATGCTATCTTTATAAGATATCGTTGATTGAATAATAGTGATGTTTCTTTCACTTGATTGTGATGAAATTGATTGTGTAGTTATTAATATATGTTATGACGCATTGTTACTTGTACTAACGTTTGTTCAAAAAAATAAAAATTTACCTCTTTTCTACATCACTAATTTTCTTCGTAACAGAGGGATTTTTACAACACCACTATGGTATTTTCTCAACTCGGATATTTTCCCCATGAGGTAGTGCCTCTACATATTCAATTCATGCAAAATAGCTTCCAATTCCAAATCATGAGTAGCATAGTGCCTTTCATGCTCCTTTAATTTTATTGATTCATAACACGCCACATAGACATTATGACTAAGGACTTCCCCAAGCCCTTATTTACATGCATCAGTACATACAATGAAGTCTTCGTTTGGATCAACAATTCTTAGTATTGGAGAACTTGTTAATAAATGATTCAAGTGTTGGAAACTCCTTTCACAATCCAATTCCCACTCAAACTTAACACCTTTCATTTGCAAGGAAGTGATTGGATGTGTGATCTTTGAGAATCCTTCAACAAATATCTTATAGTGTCCTGCAAATCCCATGAATGACCTCACCTTTGAGACATTTCTTGGTGTTGGCCATCCTTCAATGGAATTTATCTTTTTTGGGTCCACTATTATTCCTTCCTCTTAAATGATATGGCCCAAATAATGAATTTGTTTCTCATAGAATGAGCACTTGATCAATTTTGCATACAAATAATGATCCGTCAATAATTGTAATACCATACTCAAGTGATGATCATGCTCTTCATCAGACTTAGAATATATAAGAATGTCATCCAAGAAGACAATGGCAAACTTATCTAAGCAATCCCTAAAAATAAAATTTGTTAAACACATGGATATATCTGTTCCATTTGATAAACCAAATCGTACCACCGTGAACTCATAATGGCCATACATGGTTATGAAAACAGTCTTGTTGATTTCTTCTCTAATTCTTACTTGATGATAGCATGTCCTGAGATCAATCTTGGAGAATATTTTTTGCATCTTTGAGATGATCAAAGAGGTCAACTATCCTTGGAAAAGAGTACTTGTTCTTCACAATTACCTTTTTCAACTTCTTGAAGTCAATGCAAAGTCTAAATGTTCCATTATTTTTCTTCACAAACAATATCGAGGAACCCCAAGGTGACACACTTGGTTGTATATAACCCTTATTCAAAATCTCTTCCAATTTCATTTGCAATTCGTTCGACTCTGGTGTGCTCATCCTATAAGGATTATTAGATACTGGAGTTTCGCCAGGAATTAAATTGATGGAGAAGTCAATATCTCTCTTATGTGGCAATCATAGTATTTCCTTGAATACATATTCAAACTCTTTTAGGACATCATAATATTCAATATTTGGAATATTATCTTAGATGTGTCTTCCATATGAGCTATAAATATTTGACACCCTTTCCTGTAACTCTTCTTCAACTGCAAGGATGAAATTTCTATGACAGTTACTGCCGTGGGAATTCTCTCTAATGTCCTTAAATTCCCTTGCTCATCGAAGAAAAGAAATTCCTTATTATAACAGTATAGGATAGCATGATGTTTGTCTAACCAATCCATACCAATTAGGAAGTCATAGGAACCTAAAGTTATGATGTTAAAATCTTCCCTAATTCTCAATCCATTCATTTTCATTGGGAATTCCTTAACCATATCATTAATTTTCCTTTTATCTCCTATAGCCAACTGCACCAACAAAGATGTTCCAAGTTTTATTCTTGGAAAATGATATCTTTTCACTATCTTATGATCTAGATAAAGGTAACTAGATTCTGAATCAATTAAAATAACAATGGTTTGGTTGTTGATCCTACCTTCCACTTCAATCATACGTGACTAAAATTCAACTTGTTTGTTATCCAATGATGCGTAGATACTAGATACATTAATGCCCATTTCCTCCATTGTATCATATTGTTGTACATTGTGAAAAATCCTCAATTTTTCACCTTTGTGAGGGAAATCGAGGTGCATATGATCTCCCCCACAACCCCAACATTGAATAGGTGGCTTATGTTATGTTCCCAAGCTGAATTTTTTGCTCAGAACACTAATTATTCACTGTTTTATATGTTTGTTTATGTGTTTGCAGATGTTACCATGAAGATGTGCATTATGGATTACTTCATGTTGATTTAGAAATATATCTGAATCATAAAATCATAATAATACAAGATATATAAAGAACACCAGTAGAGAACCAACAATGTCAGATATGACCTTTATTTATATACTAAGTAGATCTCGTATACAAGAGATATGCAGATCTGGAAGAAAGCCCCAATAATATCAAAATGGGATGCCATTCGATACAATAATAAGAAATAAAAGATAAATTCCTCCCAACGGTTGTCTGAGAAGAGATCCTAGCCTCCAAAGGCCACCAGAAAACAACTAAAACTGAAGAAGACCCCGACAATACTCTACAAAACCCCTCCAACTGGAAGAGTTACGCCTTGCTCTAGATACTACCAAACTCTCAAGTTTCATCCCTCCCTTTCATGACCTCCAAATCCCTCCAAACTACCCATAAATGTAGATCGAGCTAATAGAAATCATCGGTCCAAGTCTCGAGCTTATCTGAGAAGTTTTCCTCCTCCAACTAGTGAACCCCTCAAATGGATTGTGCCCTCCTGGTTTGATAAAGTCAAGGAGAATTTGTTCTCCCCTCAATATCTTCTAAATACCACCAAAATATACCATACTGTAGATCAGGACAATCCTACCAATATGGTGAAGTCTAAAATCAATCTATGATGATCTGAGCCACCAAACACTCAAAACTACTTTTTGCAACGTGCCCTTCTCTTCTCCAATTTGTACCAAGATTACAGAAATAAAATGCAAGAAAAAAACTATCTAGAATAGACCAATAATAATTCCAGGGAGCATATGAAGAGAACCCAGGTGCTACATTTCCAAAATGTCTTCTCCTTTCTCCAGATCAAACCAATATCTCCAAGGTGGTGTGCCCCCCTAGCTGGATACCCCCTATGTTGCGTCCTAGCCTGGAATATGCCTGTAGAACAACCCTGGAACATCGTATAATGGTGTGGGAGGATTATTTCACCTCCAAGAGAAATCTTGGATCAAGAAAGGTGGGATCTTTCAACACCAAGTTGATCTCTAGGTTTTTATACTCAAAACCCTCAAAATTGACTGTGCTCAAGAGGTCCAATGCAAATAAGATAATAATCCAGAATGAATAAGGAGTGTGCCATGCCCTTTCCTTTATATCTCCAATATATTCCTTTGTTGAGTTAGTTAACCTATAGGTTTAACTCTTAACCTAACTCTTATTTTCTTTTCCTTAGTTGAGTTACCCTTTTTCACACAAAGTCAACATAACTTTATAGTATTATGTTTTTTGGTTGTCTTTGTCCCTAATATTCTTGAGATTATAGTTTAGTGGGGAAAGATAGACTATTGAGTCTCTCCAACCCTCTTCATCAACAGGTGGGGGACATTACAGTCTCCCTTGCTATAAATTTCTTTCCCACAAGCAATTATGAACCTGTCTTCTGGATCAACTTCTCCCCTTACCAAGTGATATCCTCCATAGGTAGATTCTTCCACTTAACTAGATATTCTTTGATTCTTATTTTCCTCATCTTTCTCTACTTTAATTCAATTATTTCCTTTGGTATCAATACCAACTATCCTTGTTCATCCATAGGTGGCATTTCCTCAATAGGAGTGATATGCTTATCGATGGCCCTCTTCAAACACATAACATGAAAGACATTGTATATTTTTTTTCCCTCTAGTAGATCCAACTCATATGCCATAGATCCTACCCTCATGTTCACTCTATATGGACCAAAGAAACAAGGTTGTATCTTCTCTGTACCACTTATCTTAATGGATGTCTTTCTGTATAGTTAGAGCCTCAAATAAACCAAGTCACTGACCTCAAAGGTGTGCTCAACTTTGTTCTTGTCTACCTGTATGTTATGTTGATTTTGTACCCTCTGTATGTGGTCCTTTAGTTCTCTGAGGTTTTCCTCACTCTTCTAAATCTACTCTTGAACCATGGGAGCCCTGTTGTCCCCAAAGGAAATATCTACAAATGAGAGAGGGTTATAGTTGTATAAGGCCCTAAATGGTGACATACCAATGGACATATGATGAGTGGTGTTGTAACACTATTCCCCTGAGTGAATCCATTTGAACCAAGATTTATGCTTCCCTACCATGCAATTCCTGAGGTATCCTTCAACCCATTTGTTATTTATATCCTTCTGGCCATTCATCTGAGGGTGATAACTGATACTAGGTGTTAGATTCATACCCACTAGCCTAAATAGCTCCTAGCATAAACTTCTCATGAACCTACTATCCCTATCACTCACTATGGTTTTGGTCATCCCATGCAATTTAAAAACTTCCCTAAAGAATAGGTGTGCAACATGTGTTGCACTGAAATCTATGGAAATGAAAAAAAAAGTGCAAACTTCGTCAACCTTTCCACTACTACGAAAATGCAATCTTTACCCTGAACCTTTGGCAACCCTGTGATGAAATCCATGGATATGTTTTCCCACTTATTCTCTAGAATGGGAAGTGGTTGTAGTAGTCCTGTTGGATGAGTGTGTTCATATTTGTTGGCCTGGATAGTGATGCACTCTTTGATGTGGCTCATCACATCTTATTTTAAACCCTTCCAAGAAAACCTCTCTTGTACTTTTTTGTATGTCTTGATGAATCCTTGTTTCCCTGCCATTGGTGAATCATGGCATCCCTGTAACACCTTGGCCTTGAAGTCGACAACCAAGAAATTTTCTCCCTTGTAGTAAATGATATCATCCATAATTCTCAAATTGTCATCTAGCACATGTCCATCCATTACTTCGAAAGAAAATTTGTTCTTAGAATATTCCACCAAGAGATGGTCCTTCCAATCCATTGAAATATTTGTCATGGAATAAACTGATGGTCTTCTAGATAAAGCATCTACTACCAAGTTATTTTTCCCTTTGAAAAATTCTATATCAAATTCATATGCCTGGATTTTTCTCACCCACTTTTGTTTTCTTTCATTCAAGTCCTTCTAATCTAGGAAGTACTTGAGGTTGTTGTGATCTATCCTCACTACAAATTTTTCCACAAAAAAATATTTCCTGACCTTAGCTAATGCATGCATGATGGATAGAATTTTTTTTTCATATATGGTGCAGAGGAGCTCAAGACCTCTCAAATTTCGGATTTTATAGACAATAGGGTGCATGTTCTGCATAAGTGTTGCTCCAATGCCTTCCCTTTAGGCATCACAGTCCACTGTGAAGGGTTGTGTGAAATCTGGTAGCGCCAATACAAGGCATGTACTCATCAATTTCTTCATTTGAATGTCCCCTTCTTGGTCAAATCGTTCAAAGGTGTGAAAAGTTGAGAAAAACCTTTGAAAAAACTCCTGTAAGAACAAAAGATGCCCAAAACCCCCTTCAACTCTATGAGTGTCCTAGGTGTGGGCCATTCGAGGATAGTTTGTATATTTTCATGGTGTACCTGTAATCCCTTCACTCCAATGATGTGTGCTAAATAAAGGACCTATGTCATCCCAAATTCACATTTGTACTCCTTAGCATATAAGGATTTCTCCTCCATGATAACCAAAATCTATTACACATGTTGAATGTGATCCTCCCAAGTTTTTCTATAGATCAATAAATCATCAAAGAAGAATAATAATAAATTCCTTATTTGTTTGTTGAACAAATGATTCATGCATGAATAAATGGTGGTTGGTGCATTAATCAGCCCAAAAGGCATGATGAAAAAATCATAGTGCCCATAGTGACACCAAAAGGCAGTCTTGTAGATATCTTGCTCCCTCATTTTTATCTAATGATAGTCATAGTGCAAGTCAATATTTGTGAAACATACTACCCCATGGAGCTCATTCAATATCTCATCAATCCTTGGGATGGGGTGTCTAGTTTTTATTGTCTCCTTGTTTAGATCCTTGTAGTCAATACACATGTGCATTGTCCCATATTTTCTTTTTACCAGCACTATTGAAGATGCAAAGGGATTGGAGTTTGGCCTGATGTGGCCCATATCCAACAACTCCTTAATGGCCTTCTCAATTTCGTTTTTGTATTTCTTGGGATTCCTATAGGGAGTGGTGATGACAGGTTTTTCACCCTCCTCCAACTCTATGATGTGCTCAAACCCCCTATCTAGCGGTGCCCCTTGTGGTATAGGTTAAAAGACCTTATTGTGCCTATCAATAATCTTCTTTATCTCTGGTGCATAGTGTGGTTCCCCCTTCTTGTCTTCCCTGACTGATATTTTACATTATGCCACATAAACGATGTCTTCTCTCTTGAATATGGCCTCCATGCATTTTTTTGTCACCAACATTGGGGTGTTTATTGTCATACCTTTGAGAACCACCTTTTTCCCAGTTTATTCTGTGAAAGACATCTCCATGGTTTTGTAATTTGTGGTGATGGGCCCCAATGTACTAAGCGACTATACTCCTAAGATGATGTTGGTGTCTAGAAGGTCCATAACATATAAATCTTGTGCTAAATCATGCCTGTCAAAAGTAAGTTTCATTCCCGGAATGCACCTATCACAAGGCATGGTGCACCCCCCTTCTACCTCCACACGAAATTCCTCAAACTAAATTTTTTTTATGTGCCTTATTTGTAGTAGGGATGAGTCAATGAAGTTGTGTGAGGCACCTCCGTCAATGAGAACTGGGACCTTCTTCCCTTGTAGTATTTCCCTCATCCTAAAGGTGTTGAATTTAGGTACCCTCCTGATGGATGAAATTGTCACCTTCTCATATGTTATAAGGCCATGAATTACATATTCCTCTCCCTCATGTCCTGGGTTTTCAGCCTCCATGTTCTAAAGGTGGCCGATATCTTCATCCTCCTCATCATTTAAAATCACCTCAATGTAGTGGGCTTTGCCATTACCCATGCACTTGTGTGTTGGGTCCCATGGTTCCTTGCAGGTGAAGAACAATTGTTTCCTCCTCAATTCCCTCCAAGTGGGTTCATCCATCCTACCACTTCCTCATTCAAACCCCTTGGGGTCTCTCCCTCCCTGGTTCATAGTAGGTATTTGATCTCTTCCCCCTTGATTGGGAGGTCTAGGGGTGAATCTTGTCTTTCTTGTCAATCCTAAGTCTCTAGTTTTCAAAATGGCATCATGGAATTTGGTAGTCTTAAAAACCTTGATCCAATCCCTCAAGGGTTCCATCAACCCTTCTGTGAAGAGATTCATAAGTCTCACTTGAGACACATCTTGTACCATCATTTCTAGCCTATGGAAATCTTCTATGTAAGCCTTCGGTGATCATGTCTTTCTGAGTTGTGTGAGCTCTCTAAAAGGTAGCTATGGGTCTCCTTGGTCAAATCTGTTAATGAGCCTCCGTGTGAACTCTGTGTAGGGTTTAATTTGATTGTGACTCAATGTGGTCAACCCATGGCACCGCCAATCATGAGCCTTTCCATCCAAGTACATGGTGGTAAATTTGATGGCATCAATCTCTCTCATGTAGTTAAATTGTAGGTAGGTATCCATCTTATGCACCCATTCTTGTGTAGTCACTTTAGCAGATCCATAAAAATAAGGGATTTCTATCTTTCCTGCTCTACGCTCTAGTTCATAGTTGGTCCTTTGATACTTTTCCGGTTTTCCCAGAAATTTGATCCCGCAATACTGATCTAGGGTGACATTCCTTTGAAACCCTAAACTTAAGGCATGATACTCCCTGGCATACTACTCAAAAGTGTCCTCAATCTCCTCCTCATAGTTGTGTTGTGGTTGGTTATCCAAGAATGTAGGTAGATAGGGTCTAGGGGTGGTCCTACTGTGTGTTTTCCCCTGGGGCGCACCTCATCCATAGATCTATCCCTCAGTGTGATAATGAAGGTTATGCTTCTATTGAGTTCTAGTCCCTCCATGAGATCCACTAGATTCTCTATTGGCATAAAATTTTGGAACCTTCCCTACATGATTCATTTGCAACAAGAGTTTCAACAACCTCTCATGGCTTTCATTCACATTTCTCAGTGTCTTTTTCATTTCCACCTATCCCCTACGGATTGTTTCTTGTTTCTCCTATAGATGATGCACCAAGGTACTATGTGTCATGTTTATGGAGTGTTGCAACTCCTTGGCGAACCCTGCCAAAATCTGTGGATCACTTTCTTCACCTGATCCTTTCATTTATGCCCCTGTATCACCTGTCTTCTTCCTTTGTCTTCCCATGTAAATTCCACTGAACTTTGGCATGTGCTAATCCCCACTAGATGGGACGATCAATGCTCTGATACCAGTTTAATGTTCCAAAGCCAAAAAAATTTCTCAGAACACTAACTCTTCACTATTTTCTATGTTTGTTTATGTGTTTGAAGGTGTTCCCATGAAGATATCCATTATGGGTTACTTAATGTTGATTTAGAAATAGATCTGAAGCATAAAATCATAACAAGACAAGATATATAAATAACAAAAGTAGAGAACCAACAATGTCAAATATGACCTTTATTTATATAGTAAGGAGATCATGTATACAAGAGATCTGCAGATTCGAAAGAAATCTGCAATAATATCAAAATGGGCTGCCAGTCGATACAATAATAAGTAATACAAGATGAAGTCCTCCCAAAGTTCATTTAAGAAGAGATCGTAGCCTCCAAAGGCCAACAAGAACCAACTAATATTGAAGAAGACCCCGAAAATAATCTACAAAACCCCTCCAAATGGAAGAGTTACTCCGTGCTTAGGATGTTGGCAAACCCTAAAGTTTTATCCCTTCCTTTCTTGACCTCCAAATCCCTCCAAACTCTAATGGAATGTAGATCGAGATGATAGAAATCATTGGTTCAACTCTCAAGCTGATACGAGAAGTTTTGTTGCTCCAACTAGGCAAACCCTCAAATGGATTGCACCGTCTTTCTTTGATAAAGTCAAGGAGAATTTGTTCTCCCATCTAGGAGCCTCTAAATACCACCAAAATCTAGAAGATTGTAGATCGTTCCAATGCTACCAAGATGGAAAAGTATCAAGTAAATCTATGATGATCTGAGCCACCAAGCACTGAAAACCACTTTCTATAATTCACCCTTCTCTTCTCCAATTCGTACCAAGCTTCCATAAATAACTTGCAAGGATAAACCTCTTAGGAATAGACCAAGAATGATTCCATGGACCCTATGAAGATATTCCAGGTGCTACTTTTCCAAAATGTCTTCTCCTTTCTCTAGTTCGAACCGATCTCTCCAAGGTGGTGTGCCCCCCTAGATGGAAACCCCTTAGGTTGTGTCCTAGCCTAGAATATGCCTGTAGAAAAATCCTGAAACACTGTAGAATGGTGTGGGAGGATTATTTCACCTTTGGGACCAATCCTGGATCAAGAAAGGTGGGATATTTTACCTGTAATGTCCCCACTTTGGGACATCATCACGGTGTAGAGATTTATGATGACCAGAGTAGCCAGATGGATTTTATAGCGAGTACAGGAGTATTTGAGAGGCATTGTGGGGTCCAGCTTCTATTGATGATCATATTTCATCATTATGATCCATTTCACACAGGTTGGCTTTGGTTTCGTTGCATTCCGACGATTTCCATGATTTTGACTATTTTAAGCTATAAGTCAATGGAATTCACTGAAGAGGTCATTTTGGGCACATTACTTGGAGGAACCTCTCAGTGTAATATCTCATTGGAATCGGAAGGAGCAAAAATACAGGATGGGATGGCTAGAAGTGACTTTTAGTGGCCAGGGAAGCCATAAGGAGAGATACAGAGCTTTTCAAAGGTAAAAAGGTTAATTAATTAATTAAAGTGATTTAATTAATTAATTAAATATTAATAAAATGAAAGTCACTTTGGAGGGACAAGGTGAGACAAAAATTATAAAGGAAAGGCAAGGGCCTCTTCTCATTCAT
>ML777370.1:198275-222085 GCA_009831015.1 Picea engelmannii | reverse complement strand
GAGGGACAAGGTGAGACAAAAATTATAAAGGAAAGGCAAGGGCCTCTTCTCATTCATTCATGTATGATCTTATTTTGATTTTTGGCTTCTAGCTAGTGAGCCCAATATTGGGGGTTTTGAGGGTTTTGACATAACAAACCCTAAAGGATGATTAAGTGGTGAAAGATTCCACCTATCTTGTCCCAAGCTTGGTATTGGAGATGAAATACTCTCCCACACCATTCTAGTTCCAGATATACTCAGTTGCAGGAGGATTCTACATCAGTTTCATGTGCAGATAGAGAGAGGGCGCACCAGTTGAGGGATTCCAGCAAGAGGGGCACACCATCTTTGGAGAGAGATTCGTTATAGGAGATTGGCAGGGCTGTTGAGGATTATATCACTTGGGTTTTCATTGCAGTGCCTTGGACATCAGATCTAGTGCTTTCTGAGACATTTTTATGGCTCGGATTATTTCTTGAGCAGTGGGGCGAATTGAAGAGAAGGAGGGCGTTTTTGAGATGCAGATCTAGTCTGTTTGGAGGGGTTACACTTCAGATCTAACCCTGAGACTTTACCTAGTGACATGGAGTGCCCTAATATATATTGCTGGAGAGTTTTAGAGCATTTGGAGGCCTCCTTCAGCAGGGCCGAATTATCTAGGGTTTTAGTCATCCAGTGGGGCACACCATTCGGTGGGGGATTTCAGATCTACAGATATTGAGAGGGATCTTGGATATTCCGTCACCTAGGTTGTTCTTACCATCACTCGATCTATTAGTTTGCATATTTATTAGGGTCATTCAACACTTTTGGCATCAGGGCTGAGTTATTGAGGGTTTCATCCTTCTATTGGAGCGTGGCATTCTTCAGCCAGAGAGTTTGGCATTCAGATCTGCTGGTATTGATATTCATTTCTTATTCAGACTTTGGAGACATATTTTGTATTAGAGGGATCATTTTGTAGCAGCTCTTATCTATTATCTATCTTCTTGGCCATCTGTTGAGCATTCCAAATCGGCATCTCCATTGTAGCAGGTTTCTCTATTTTATGAATAAAGAAGAATTGAGATGTTCTAGCTTGTCTATCTTATTGCATATGGTTGAGGTATGTTCCATGGTTATCTCTTTCTGTTATTTTCTACATACACACATATAAACACATCTAAAAGGTAGATCAACAAAGTGTTTGATGAAATACTTCACTTAGAAAAAGTTTTAAAAAGACACCAAAACAGTGATGATCCTTGCATAATGGCTTGGGATCATTACAGTGGTATCAGAGCTTAAATCCTGCAAACCTGAGGGGTCTTTCATAGGAATAAATGGATTTTTGGAATGAAATGGAGATTGTTAACAGGATTGAGGAGTGTGAGAGGGAATATGAAAGCCTCAATAATTTGAAAGGGATCATAACATTCCAATGGTTCCTATCCTATAAAAATCCTAGTTGGAACAAGAAGAAGATTGCACGTTGGCTCAAGAAGAGGGAGGAAATGAGAGCAGCCCTTTGGGGTAACCCCATTCCCATTAGAAACCCCACACCCATTAGGAGCACGCAGCTTTGCTACAGTTGCAAGGTGCTTTGTGAACCAGATCATAGGTGTAGGGGTAAGGGTAAGAAGCACACTATTGAGGTGCACCATAACAGTGATGATGGGGTGTGTGTGGATGGAGTGATAGATGTTGATTCAGAGCAGTCAGATGATGACAGTGACTCTTTCACAGGGGCTAGTGATAGTGACTCTACCTCAGAGGATAGTGATGATGACTCTTGCATAGGGGCTAGTGATGCTTCCACGCTTGAGGAGGATGATGACCCTTGTGTAGTGGATAGGCAGCTGGATGGACAGGACGATAGCACTAGTGTCTCAACAGACATATCACATACCATTGATGACCTTACGCCTCAGCAGAGTGGTGACACTTGTGATGAGTCACACGTGTTAACACTTAGAGATGATGAGCTACCTATGAGGGTCGTGACACATTTGTCACCCTTTCAAACACCCATGATAGCCACATCACATGAGGAGATTAGTGGCATGACAGATGTGATGGATGAGCCTATTGTGAGGGTTGCACACCATGGACATGTAGATCCACCGATCCAAGAGGAGATACAAGGAGTACAGATAGGGGACCTTACACATACAGATCAGCTAGAGGATTTTGAGTCACAGTTATTGGAGACTCCATTAGTTGAGCAGATTACAGAGGTTGACAGGTTGATGGAGTATTTACTCCCAGGATTGGCCTGCAGTGATGAGGATGCACTCTTTAGTAGTCAGGATGACCATAGCATATGTCTAGACACAACTATATGGGATCCAGACACAGATGATAGTAGCAGGTTGAGTGCACAGGAGGATACAACTACTCACACTGGATATAGTATGATTCATAGGGAGCTAGTAGTTGAGGATGATGTGCAGTTACGTATGGGAAGACCTAGTGGCACAGTAGATAGCAGGCAATCCAACACTTTATCTTCTACAGAGAGTGTTGTTAGCGATGACACTAGTAGTGAGAGGCATGAGGGGGTACCTCAACATGACCATGATCAGGAGCCACACCACTTAGCAGCATAGTTGAGAGCCAGCAAGGCTATGCTCATGGCAGCCGCCAGGCACATTGATGACATGCAGGCACTGATGGTCGATTGTTGTTGGAGGGAATCCATGGCACATGATAGCCTAGATGAGGCATTTTCCATAGGTGACTTTCACACTCTCTTAGAGAGAATGTCTGTGATGAGGTCAGACTTCCAGTAGTTGTTGACAGACAGGGACTACCTACTGGTGATGAGCGAGATGTATTACCGAGCCTTGAGAGACCAGGTGTTGGAGATGGTCCGACTCACTCAGGAGTTGGAGAGCACTCGAGGATTCTTGGGAGGCACACAAACAGCCCCTCAAGAATCAGAGTCTAGATTAGATGAGTCTCTTGAGGAGATTCGTCAGACATTCACTTCATCTGTCCTAGTGGACACTCAGGTTTATCATTCAGTCACATTGCTAGGAGATGTTGATGATCTAGTAGGGGAGCATCAGATGATGGATGACAATTCCATTTGTCTTCCGAGAGAGGTTAGCCTCCATGTAGAGGTTGATCTAGCAGTACGCCTAGGATCTATGAGACAACATGAGTCTATGGGGGGCGACATGGGTATTCCAAAGAATAGAGTGATGAGTGATAGCTCACAGAGACATTTCAAGATGTACAGTGGGATTCATAGGGGTATAATGCCTTGTAGGGAGGAGACATGCCTAGGGGAGCGTGCAGGTGTCACTCCTTTACAGCAGCACCTAGTTATGAGAGATCACTTTCACCATTTCAGTAGTTGCATGGGAGATGAGAGATGGAGGTTGGTTGAGCAGTAGTTGGAGGAGTTACTTCCAGTTGTACTGGATGGTGGAGATTCGGTGATGACCACAGGAGAGCATCGGTCATGGATACCGATGGACGAGCTTCTGGTCGAATCCTTGGGATTGAGCAAAGCATGTGACGCCTTCGAGTCCTGCAGTCAGCTGCAAATATGTCTGTTATCCTTTTTCGACACATTTATCATTGAGAATAGCATGAGAAGGATAGCAGATCAACACAGAGGGCTCCTGACAATGATCAGTCTCACACAGGAGCAGTTAGAGGAGGTTGGAAGTGATAAACTTCCAACTTTACCATGGGATCCGGGGGTTCATTTGGCTAGCAGGATATCTAACTACATGATGATCCAGGTTGCACTAGAGAGTCACACACTCCACCTTGGGTTGGGTTGGAGTGGGTCTGCAGGTACTTGTCCTACGGGGCGAGACCTTTCCTTCTGCTTGATCATCATGATAGGGCATGGAGATGTTTGGACAAGTACTTCATCTATAGAGATACCTTTACAGATACAGTTTCTGGACAGCAGGTCTAGTGGTCAAAGGTGTTTCAGATTGAGGATCCAGGAGAGGAGGATTCAGGATGTATTCAGGGGGCAGACAGTCATGGTCAGAGTAGTGCAGTGTCAACATGAGGATCTTCGACAAAGGTTAGCATGGGACCCAGGGATTGCAGGATTGAGCAGTTCATTGACTGACAGGGGAGAGTGGAGCATGGCAGGGAAAAGTTACTCTAACTTTTCATGAGAGGAGCGCATCGGTTGCGGGTGCCTCACAGAGGTCTTGCATCACCTCAGTCGGGCATCAACATGTGCAGTTGATGGAGGCCATGTGTATCTTGGTAGAGATTTGCAGGATGGACTCATTCCGAGATGAGGCCATGTGTCATGTGCAGGAGGGTCATAGGGTTGATATCTTTCAAGACTATGCATCGCAAAGTATTGCAGTTCATTTCCTGATATGGGATCCAGGGGGTGGAGTGTACTATTGTTCATCTTTGGATGGGTTCTAATATGTATCTCACAGATGGACATGGGATCCTGGTATTTTATGGTTTGGTTATTGCTTGAGGACAACCAATTTTCTAGCAGGGAGGACTGTAATGTCCCCACTTTGGGACATCATCATAGTGTAAAGATTTATGATGACCAGAGTAGCCAGATGGATGTTATAGCGAGTACAGGGGTATTTGAGAGGAATTGTGGGGTCCATATTTTATTGATGATCATATTCCATCATTATGATCCATTCCACACAGGTTGGATTTGGTTTCGTTGCATTCCAACGATTTCCATGATTTTGACTATTTTAAGCTATAAGTCAATGGAATTCACTGAAGAGGTCATTTTGGGCACATTACTTGGAGGAAACTCTCAGTGTAATAGCTCATTGGAATTGGAAGGAGAAACACTACAGGATGGGATGGCTAGAAGTGACTTTCAGTGTCCAGGGAAGCCACAAGGAGAGATACAGAGCTTTTCAAAGGTAAAAAGGTTAATTAATTAATTAAAGTGATTTAACTAATTAATTAAATATTAATAAAATGAAATTCACTTTCGAGGGACAAGGTGAGACAAAAATTATAAAGGAAAGGAAAGGGCCGCTTCTCATTCATTCATGTATGAGCTTATTTTGATTTTTGGCTTCTAGCTAGTGAGCCTAATATTGGGGGTTTTGAGGGTTTTGACATAACAAACCCTAGAGGACGATTCGGTGGTGAAAGATTCCACCTATCTTGTCCCAAGATTTGTATCGGAGATGAAATACTCTCCCACACCATTCTAGTTCCAGATCTACTCAGTTGCAGGAGGATTCTACATCGGTTTCATGTGCAGATAGAGAGAGGGCGCACTAGTTGAGGGATTCCAGCAAGAGGGGCACACCATATTTGGAGAGAGATTCGTTATAGGATATTGGAAGGGTTGTTGAGGATTATATCACTTGGGTTTTCATTGCAGGGCCTTGGACATTAGATCTAGTTTTTTTTGAGACATTTTTATGGCTCATATTATTTCTTGAGCAGTGGGGCGAACTGAAGAGAAGGAAGGTGTTTTTGAGATGCAGATCTAGTCTGTTTGGAGGGGTTACACTTCAGATCTGACCCTAAGACTTTACCTAGTGACTTGCAGTGTCCTGATCTATATTTCTGGAGATTTTCAGAGCATTTGGAGGCCTCCTTCAACAGGGATGAATTATCTAGGGTTCCAGTCATCTAGTGGGGCACACCATTCAGTGGGGGATTTCAGATCTACAAAGATTGAGAGGGATCTTGAAGATTCGGTCCTCTGGGTTGTTCTTATCATCACCCGATCTATCAGTTGGCATATTTATTAGGGTGATTGGACACTTTTGGAAGTAGGGCCGAGTTATTGAGGGTTTCAACCTTCTATTGGAGCATGGCATTCTTCAACCGGAGAGTTTGGCATTCAGATCTGCTGGTATTGATATTCATTTCTTATTCAGACTTTGGAGACATCTTTTGTATTAACAGGAGCATTTTTTAGCAGCTCTTATCTATTATCTATATTCTTGGCCATCTATTGAGCATTCCAAATCGGCATCTCCATTGTAGCAGGTTTCTCTATTTTATGAATATAGAAGAATTGAGATGTTTTGGCTTGTCTATCTTATTGCGTATGGTTGAGGTATGTTCCATGGTTATCTCTTTCTGTTATTTGCTGCATACACACATATAAACACATCTAAAAGGTAGATCAACAAAGTGTTTGACGAAATACTTCACTCAGAAAAAGTTTTAAAAGGACACCAAAACAATGATGATCCTTGCATAATGGCTTGGGATCATTACATTACCATTGATTTGATCTCTACAGTTTTAGACTCAAAACCTTCAAAATTGATTGTGCTCAAGAGTTCCAATGCAAATAAAATAATAATCTAGAATGAATAAGGAGTGCACCCCTCCATTTCCTTTATATCTCCAATCTATTCCTTGGTTGATTTAGTTAACCTATAAGGTTAACTCTTAACCTAACTCATCTTTTCTTTTCCTTCGTTGATTTACCCTTTTTCACGCAAATTCAACTTAACTTTAGAATGTTATGTTTTTTGGTTGAAATTGTCCCCAATATTCCCGGGACTATAATCTAGTGGGGAAAGAGATACTACTGAGTCTCTCCAACCCTCTTCATCAGGAGGTGGGGGACATTACATCCTCGATCTTTTCCCCAATTTCTCGGTCATTATGGATTGTTTAGAAGATAGTTGTCCTTGGGAATTATTTGTGAATAATGTTGGCTTAGTTCCCTTCTTCCTTTTTCCCATGTTGTTTTTCTTCTTGTATTCCCAAGATTTTTGGTAAGTTGATCTTCCTTTAAGTTGATCATAAATGCATTTAGCCTTTATTATATATTCCTCAACTATCTTCGGATCATCATACTATATCTTATCATTGATAGATGATGGATGCCAACTCAAATACCTCTAAATATTAACTTTCTCATCCTTTATGAAAGAAACATACTTCAACAACTCTAAAAGCCTCCTTTCATATTCATCTATGGTCATACTCCCAAGCTTGAGTTCAAAGAAATATTTCATTTTGTTGTCACAGTATCGCTTAGTCAAGTATTTCTTTTGAAAATATCTCTTGAATTCCATCCAAGTAACCTTGTTCTCATCAGTGTGTTGCACCTGCATGAATTGATCCCACCACAATTATTCTTTTCCTTTGATACGATAGATGGAAATTATTCCTTTTGCTTGTAAAGTGTAGTTATGTAATTGAAAATACTTCCTTATGCCTAGCAACCATATCTTTGCATCCTCATCCTTATTGTGTTCACCATCAAATGTAGGAGGCTTTATTTTGTTCATTTCCCCCTGTAGCTCATCCACACTAGACTTGTTCTTATGTTTCCTCATAGGGGATGTACTTGAAGTACTATGTGATATGGTAATTGAATTCCTTGGGGAATGATGGTGATTCATGCCAACATTTCTTGTTCTTTTCCTCTCATCATAGGATCTGTGACTTCCTGATTTTCTTCACTCGTTTTCCTTACTCATATTTTTCTCTATTGTGTCCAAGATCTGCATTGACTTGAATTTGAATCCATCCTGTTGCTTGTTGGATTTCATAATCCTCTCATTATTATCTTTATTACTGTGGACGTACTTTTTCAAACTTTTTATAGTCTCTACCGAGTTCATTCTTTCTTCCTTACGTTCTCCATATCCATTTGAATTTGTACCTTCATTACCCATACTAACATACATCCCTATGATCTCATCTTCATGGATGTAAGACCCTTATGTATCTCCCATGAATTGAACTCTATGGTGATCTTGTTTTGATCTAATTTCTATTAACTCTACAAAATGTGCAAGAAACAATATTTGTCAAACTAAATAATTTAACAAATTCATGAAAAATATGCACAATTTTGTTCTAGTAATGGGTCACTATTCTTTCTTCTGATTTCTTGTGAAATTAATTTCCTAGATCAATTTTTTGGGTGGATATATACAGTCTTCAGTCCAAGAACCTTCCATGAATCTGCCATCCACACTTAGCCATATTTATGTCTTTGCAGGCTTGTGGACTCACAGACTCATATTCTTGTATCTTCCTCTTCATAAGTCTATCCAAGAAATTCCAACACTTAGTCATTTTTCCATCTCTGTGTACTCGTGGACTCAAGGACTAATAATATTTTATCCTACTTTTCATAAGTCCATCTGGAAATACCCAACACTTAGTCATTTTTACATCTTTGCGGACTCATGGAATTGCAGACTCCCTAGCCCACAAACTCATAATAAGTCCCAACACTTAGCCATTTTTCCATATTTGCGGACTCACGAACCTGCGTACTCATAATATTGTGTAAGTCTATATGATAAATATCAACACTTAGTCATTTCTCCATATTTGCGGACTCACAAAATTTCAGACTCATAATATTTTGTAAGTATGTATGATAAATCCCATGACTTAGTCATTTTCCATCTTTGCGGACACGCAGAATCGCAAACTCATTGTAATATCCCCAGGTTGAACCAATTGTAAATATAATAATGTTTGTAAGATGGAGAGTTATTTTGATATCATTTTTGTTTTCACATTTCATGGCATAGTGCGTGCATGTACTGCGCAGTAAAATGAGGAAGTGTGCACATTCCAGGATACCACGTGCAACATCTTAAGTGTGTGCGATGTTGAGGCCAGGGAGCCTATATATATATGTTGTGTTTTATAGGATGGTGAGCCAGTTATTATAAGATATGATGCTTAAGTTTTGAATTAAGGCCAGAGAGCCTAGATGATAGAGGCTAGTGCACCTATTTTTGTATATGTATCATGTTTAATATAAAATACATCATTGCACGCAGACTGACCATGATAAAAGATATGGGGGACTAGACTGCACTAGTTAGGGAAAGGGAGGGGCTAAGTTAAGGAAAGGGGCTAATCTAGGGAGGTTGAGCCAAAAAGGAATATTATATTAATATTTTTTAAAACATAAAGTATGGAAAATTATTTTAACCTAAGTTCTAAAGTTGGGGACAAGTGGGCCAAACTAGCTCCCAACATGACAAGTGTCAAGCTGGAAACATGCATACATATTGTTGGAACTTACCTCATTTTTAGAATGCTTCCCCCCATCATTATTACCATCATCTTTTCCAGGATTCCTTCCGCAATTTAGCTAAGATGCCATGACCATTTTCATTCACGCAGTCAGTTATCCTCCATACTTTCTGTCACTATACCAAGCTTGTATCCATGGCCACAGAGGTTGGTGCAGCTGGTCATCTAGGAAGCTGGACTAAAGAAGCTGGTTGTCAAGCCCATGGGATACTGAAGAAGTGGGTTGTCAGGCCCGTGGGATACTAAAGAAGCGGGTTGTCAGGCCCTTGGGATATTGAAGAGGTGGGTTATCATGCCCATGAGAAATTTCTCTCTGGGTGAAAGAATTGTTGGGAAGTAATTTCTTGAAGGTGCTAGACTATAACTGCGGGGCTCTAAGACTTAATGTTTGACCTGTTGTTGAAGCACTGGAAGGGAAGTGGGGCAGCCAAGGGATTGTTGAGTAGAGAAGGGGAACAATTGATTGGGTGGGATAGGCATGTGGGGAATGAGGGACTGTAGGTTGTTGGTTGAGTGAGCACCTGGGACAAAGTCTTTCCTATTTTCTATGAGCCTTTAGCCTGGTTAGGAATCCCTTTTCCCAGGTGGAGTTTAGTCCCATCTCGGGGGTGACTCACTATTGAGAGTGATGAAAAGTGTGGTCTAAGGCTAGGAGGTTCATGGACGGTATGGACATAGTTGGTGACGTTATTACCAAGATAAGTGCCATTTGTGTGATAAAATTACTTGTCGCATTATTATTTATGTGTTCAATTTTATGGGTTTATCTTATGCATGGTTATGACTCCCTGTATATTTGTGGCTATTTCTTATATATGCTACATGTGTATGTTTACAGTGATTTCAGTGTGAATCTGTGTATTTATAGATATATTTGTATGCCTACGTTTTATATATAATGATTTCGCAAGAGTTATGTGTGTGGATATGTTTAAATCACATGAAGATAGAAATTTATGTGACATAGCTCAGTTTGGATGATGAGTATGTTACAGTATGTCCCGCATAGAGAATGTATGTTTTCTCTTGCATAGCGTGGCCCGACATGGATGGTCGGGGACATTACAGAACGGTTTCAGAGCTAAGTAAAGCGTCTGAGCGGTGGAATTTCCTGGCCTGTGCGTGGTTGGGGATGTTACAATATGGTATCAGAGCCTCAGTACCAACACTGAGCCTGGATGGGCCGAAAAGTTTTAGTTGAAGTGAATATTCACGGAAGATTAATTTTGAAGTGGTCAAATTTCAGTTTGTAGAACGTCCATGATAAAAAGTAATAGAAACTGGGCAAAAATGGGGAAAAGCCCCAATTTTTGTGGTTGAATTCATGATAAAATGGAAAAATTTAGCCAAGTGATGAGATATTACTGATTTAATATCTGTTCTAGAAAATCCGGACTTGGAATTGGTCGAATTTGAAGTTACAAGTGAATCCATGCCAGTTGGAGTGAGTTTTATAATTAAAATTCCCAATTCATGAATTGAGTTGAAAAAAACAAAATCGTTCCAAAAATGTCAACCCATAGCGATCTGTTGTTACAGAGGTTGAGCTAGTGTTATCAAGGTGAAATTGAATGAATTTCATAGTATTCGAATGTTTATGGTGAATTGGAAAAAAGCCCCAATTTATGCAGTGGAATTCACGAGGATTTGGTATGCATAAAGGTGAATGTGCACAGGTGGGCGCACTAAAAATGCATGATGCGCAGTGAAAAACTTGTGATAGGTAAAATTTGGCACTGCGCAAAAAGATTTTGGCATGCCGCTGCGCACGCTAAATTTCGGTGCAGCGTGGAAAAATGTTGGTGTGTAGGTGCGTGAGCTAATTTTTCCATTACACAGTGTGCATATGCATAAGAAGTGTGCACGGTGTGCACACACATAGTAATGGTGCACGTGGTGTGTGCAGTATTGCAAAGAACAGAGGAGTTTGGTTGGTGTGCACATAGTATGACTATAAGTTGTCTCACGTCAGTGTAATCAATGGTGCACACAGATCATTGTGTGCAGTGGGGCACATTAAACTTTGGCATGGTGCAATGCATAGAGAGAAATGCATGTGGAATATTAGTGTGCGATACAAAAACTGTGCGCAGTAGATATTAGCGTGCAACGCAAAAGTAGTGCGCGCAAGTTATTAGCGTGACGAAGAAGAAATGCATAGTGGTTATAGGTGCATGAAAGCGTGATTTACCTTGTGGTGTTGTTGTGCACGATAAATATGAGTATATCTATAGAAAACATTGGCTATATTTGGTTTGTTTTGGGGTTTGTTGATGAATGGCTAGAGGAACCGAGATGACATTTGGGCTATGGAGTCTGTAATGAACAATGCAGTGTTGGAACATTGAACTATCAAGAGGAGAAGGATAACTAAGGTGATGAGTCTGAGTTTAATAGAAAATTTGCATGGTATTAGAGGAAAAATAAACACACAACTGCACTAGAGCATTATTTAAAATGAATTCAGAGTTGGTTTGAGAAGAAATAAATATAGTCTAAATTGCTAAACAGAAAGCATCTCAGAGATGAATTCTGGGTTTTATATTCCTCTCATTCAGACAGATGAAAGTGAAATATAAGCTTACAAGAAGAACATACCATGAAAGAAAGAAAGACTCCTATCACCACCAGTCATAATCGTTTCACAAACAGTCCAAAATCCACTTCTGCATTTATATATTCATTTTAATCCCAAAATTACAAAATGTCCTCCTGCATAGAGGGTAGGTTCCTTTCCCCCTTTATTTATTCCTCGAGATAATATATATATATAGAGAGAGAGGAATTATTTGTAGAATTCGAACCACTCAGACTTCCACATATTTCCAAAAATAGAGATAAGTTACAAAAAGGGAATGATTTAAAATAACAGTTACCCATTTTGAAGGGACCATTTAAGAACAGGTCTATCATCTCTGGGGCCCATTTCCTCTATTACCAGCTATCCAAAATTTGCTGAAATGTACTTAATTTTATTTGAGGAACCATTTCAACTTAGTTATCTCCTCCTTTAGAGTATCTAACCAGACCAATTGATCCTCTCCAACACTTTCAGTTGTTTCATCTATGGTTTCTTTCTTCTGTCGCTTTCTCTGTTTCTTCTTAACATCTCCCCTATTGATGACTAGATCCCTCATAATGGGATTTAACATGACTTCCAATTTTGAGTTTGTAGCAGGTTCTGTGTGGAACTTAGTCGCTATTATATACACAATTAACCTTTCCTCCTTACTCATAGGAAAATCTACCATGTTGCTTGAATAACCAGTCTCACTGGATATAGCTTTATCCATGTACCTCAATTTTGTGGACACCGAAATTCTTTTACAGAGATCAGAAGGTCGAGCAAAGTTGGAGATTACTCCATTTATGGATAAGATGATGCCTCCATACTTAAGAATTGGTAGTTATAGAGTCTCAATCATGAATCATAGATGGACTTACGTACAAGTACGTTGGTTTTCCATGCTCGACTAATCCATTTCAAATGATTATCTTTTGATTTCGTTAAATGGCGGTGTTCACCTGACATAATACGGTTGTGAAGTACCGAACGAGTGAAATGGGGTGATCTGACTAACCGTCACCCGTCCCACGAGTGGTGGTTTTGACATATTGAAAACACGTGACATCGGGACTTTGGAGAAAGTGGTTTCAGTTATAAAATTTTAGTTATTAACAACTGAGAAGGTTGAATTTTAGTTAAAAATAAGCAGAGGTACTCAATGAAAGAGTGCTATGAAAAAATATTTCATAAGATGATCAAAATCCAAGACCACAAAACGTCAAGGTATGAATCTGAGTGTAGCCATAAAATTTTGGGAGGCCACTACATGAAGTCCTTTCATGTTAGTCAATTATTCAATGGAATCCAGACAGAGGAATATATCATGTAGTGAATGAATTAGTGAAAGTGCATTCACTCCCAAAGAAACCAATATACATATTAAGCAATACATGAGAGTCAAATCTATTATAAAAGGAATTGACTACTTGAATGACAGTAATCAGATAAAGAAAGAGGCTTATTACATATTGGATAAGGAGTGTATCATATCCATGTATTAGCTATGAAATGAGAGTAATGCTTCCCTTATGGTTATCAGAGTGCGCAGTGGAAACATGGTATGAAGGGAATTATTTATGGGATGATAGAACTGGATTGTGCAAGGCAGGTTGAAATAAGATTAGTCAAGACAAGGGAAAGTAATAGACAACAAGAAAATCTAAGTACTGATATGATCAGTTAAGGAAAGGATAAATCAAGTACCTCAAGAAGGAAGTTGGTGTTAACTGTCCAAGGTTACTCAGAAAACATGACTAGAAATAGAATTGGGTCATGTAATAGTTGGATCAGAGGGATCTGAATAATAGTGGAATGTTGAAAATTAATATCAGTATAATGTGTAGTTGCAAGTCCATGAACATGCTAGGATAATGGAATAAGAATTCATGAGATAGATATCAATAAAATGGGAATGCATGAAAATAATCCAAGAGGGAAAGAGAAATACTAGTAGATATTATTAATGCATTCCAAGGGTATTGAAGATATTTCAACATTAAAATGGATATGTCAAAGCCAAGAAAGACTTAAAATTGAAATGAATCTTTGTAGAGAGTCAGTAAAGAACCATGAAAACGAAAATGATTCTATGCATAATTTTGAATGTAAAATATGTGATGCCTGAGAAGAATCTATCTCAAGTATCATAGAGCCATCAGTGACATTTCCAGGGGGTGGAAGTACCACTTGAAATTATGTTAGTAAATTAAAGGTAGCATTAAGTGCTTTTAATTAATTTTATGTAACCAAGGAAGAAGGGAGATGTTCGTCCCTACAAAATGATAAGAGATTAGCTATGCAAGCCAAGTTGAGGCTAGTTTCCAAGGAGTGGAGAAGAATGCAAGAAAACTCAATTACTAAATTATTCTATCAAGGATGAGATGAAATAGCTTAATCTGAAAAATAAATGGATGTTGAAGATCCATACTCTATAATACAGCATGATGGGAATTATAATTCATCCAAGTATGAGTTGGAATAGATGGATCTGGGAAGAAAGAATTTGTGGCAATTACTGTAGCAGCAAGTATTTTATGGCTTGATGGGACAACCATAAGGTGATAATGCTTGCATGTTTGTAAGTGTTCTTGATAATGTTGTTGCACACGGATGGAAACAACATAAGGATGGAATATTGAATTATAAGGCTGATAAGGAAGCATGAGAACTTCTATAGTCATCAGCTAATCAAGTAGCATTAAACTCATTTAATGGAATCCCTTCAGGTAAGTAGCTCTCTTTTGGAAATTATGTTGTATAATTGCCAAAGGGAAAATCCAGGGAAGAGTTTCCCAAATTGAATTTTTTTTTATACTACACTGTATAGTATTGTTTAAGTGCATTAACAGGATTAAGTTAGCCCTAGGTGTGGTAAAGGCTATAGGCTTGTTATAGTTATCAAATATTTTATCTTTTGAATGCACACACTGACATAGTAGCATGTCATGTTAATTTGGTTATGAGGAAATAACCAGAGAAAATAAAATATAATAACTTGTTATAGGAATGATGCTAAGAAATCTAGTCATGTATGAGATCAGGATAGGGTTGGATATGACAAGGTATGGTTATAGAAAGATTATGTTCCACACAAATACCCAATGAGATTCCTACTTTAAATAAAAATTATACTGCAACCTTTTTGCTAACACTAATAAACACTACATAATTGTATTCTTGGTGTAGTGTTTAGGTCGAAAAGGAAGGCATCCAAGTAATTATGAAGACAATGGGAAGTGTGTGGAGATGTGTCAAGACATTGGCCAGATTTCCAATTTATGGAATGGTCAGATGCATGACTTAGTTAAAGCTCATTATGAAAATCAATGCAAGGGTGCATTGAATAAATAGGCATCGAGAGTTGCACTCATGCCTGGTAAGTGACAAAGTTGCACTCATACATGATGGAATTGTATACTTAAATGCATTTTGTGAGTGCATGTATATATGTTTTTACATGGAAATAATTATACTAATGGTTGAAATTTTGCTAACTCATGAAGTTGAGAACATTTCAGGAACTAATAAACATTGCAACAGGAAAGTTGCAAGTGAGGTGGTCATAGGAATAGTGAGTACAAAAAATTTATGTTCAGAAAATTGAAGAAGTGAACTTGTTGTTGCTAATTATGAACATGCATATGCATAGAATGACGAGTCATTATATTTGGTTGAATTTTTTGGTAATTCTGATTGAATTGCTAGGTGCAGGTAATTCTAAGATCATGGCATAAGGTGTTATACATGTTGAATTAGGATATACAGAAAATGTTGACAATTTGTTGGTTGTATGCAATATAAATAGAATTTCATATTTGGGAAAATTTGAATTCCTTATGAAATTAATTTGATTTATAAAATGGAATTTTTATAATGTTCTCTCATGATAATTGCATATGTATGATGCAGATGAGATGATAATGATTAAAGTGGGAACTCCTACAGCCATGGTGCTCTGAAACTTCATGTTTGGCCTGTGTTGAAGCCCTGGAAGGGAAGTTGCGCAGTCGATGAACTGTTGGACAATGAAGGCGCATACTACCTTGGGTTGTACATGCATGTGGGGAAGAGAGACCATTGGTTGGAGTGATGTTGAATTTGGTACCTTGGCCTAGACTATGTTGATATTGATTGTGGGTCGTGGTTATCTTGGGAAACCATTGTCTTGATGGAGTCATATCCCATGATTGCGAATAGTATGCTGCTGAGAGTTTATCAGCAGTGAGATATAATGTTGGGTGGAACGTCATGGATCTTCAGCCAGTTATTGCTTCAATGATGTATAATTGAAGCATGTAATAAGGAAAAATTAGCTGAATTATTTCGTAAAGGAGCTCTATGGAATAAAGTAATTGAATTCCAGTTGCAGTATGAGTATGAGAATTGGTGCTAGAAAGTAGAACACCAGATGGATAACAAGATTTCAATAGCTAAAGATTGGAAATTTCAGAGAATTGGAATGGTACATGGTATATAATGCACTGAGGACAGTGCATAAATAAGGGGAGCGGATTGTAATACCCCAGGCTGAACCAATTGTAAATATAATAATGTCCTTAAGCTGGTGAGTTGTTTTGATATCATTTTTTTATGCACATTTCATGGCATATTGCACACATGTACTGCGTAGTAAAATGAGTAAGTGTGCACATTCCATGATACTGCACACAACATATGAAGTGCGTGCGATGTTCAAGCCAGGGAGCCTTTATATATATGTTTTGTTTTATAGTCTGGTGAGCCAGTTATTATAAGCTAGGATGCTTATTTTTTGAATTAAGGCTAGAGAACCTAGATGCTAAAGGCCAGTGCACCTATTTTTGTATATGTCTCATGTTTAATATAAAATAACTTTCTGTGCACAGACCGGCCATGATAAAAGAGATTGGGGACTAAACTCCACTAGTTAGGAAAAGGGAGGGGATAAGTTAAGGAAAGGGGCTAAGCTAGGCAACTTGATCCAAAAAGGAATATTATATAAATATTTATTAAAACATAAAGTATGAATAATTATTTTATCCTAAGTTCTAAAGTTGGGGACAAGTGGGCCAAAGTAGCTCCCAACATGACAAGTGTCAAGTTGGAAACATGCATACATATTGTTGGGACTTACCTCATTTTTAGAACGCTTCCCCCCATAATTCTTACCATCATATTTTCCATAATTCCTTCCATCATTTAGCCAGGAGGCCATGACCATTTTCACTCACGCAGTCAATTATCCTCCATACTTTATGTCACTATAATGAGATTGTATCCATGGCCACATAGGTTGGTGCAGTTGGTTAGCTAGGAAGCTGGACTGAAGAAGTTGGTTGTCAGGCCCATGGGATACTGAAGAAGTGGGTTGTCAGGCCTGTGGGATACTGAAGAAGCAGGTTGTCAAGCCCATGGGATATTGAAGATGTGATTTGTCAGGACCGTGAGAAATTTCTCTCTGGGTGAGAGAATTGTTGGGAAGTGATTTCCTGAAGGTACTAAACTACAATTGTAGGGCTCTGAGACTTCCTATTCGGCATGTTGTTAAAGCCCTGGAAGGGAAGTGGGGAAACCGAGGGACTTTTGAGAAGAGAAGGGGAACACTTCCTTGGGTGGGACAGGCATGTGGGGAATGAGGGACTGTAGGTTGTTAGTTGAGTGAGAACATGGGACGAAGACTTTCTTGTTTTCCATGAGCCTTTAGCCTGGTTAGGAATCCATTTTCCCAGGTGGAGTTTAATCCCAAATCGGGGGTGACTCACTGTTGAGAGTGATGAACAATGTGGTCTAAGGCTAGGAGGTTCGTGGACAGTCTTCACACAGTTGGTGACATTATTACCAAGATAAGTACCATTTTTGTGATAAAATTACATGCTGCATTATTATTTAGGTGTTTAGTTTTATGGGTTTATCTTATGCATGGTTATGACTGCCTATATATTTGTGGGTATTTATTGTATATGCTACATGTGTATGTTTACGGTGATTTTAGTGTGAATATGTGTATTTATAGATATATTTGTATGCTTACATTTTTATATAATGCTTTTGCAAGAGTTTTGTGTGTGGATATGTTTAAATCACATGCAGATAGAAATTTATGTGACATAGCTTAGTTTGGATGCTAAGTATGTTACAGTATGTCCCGTGCAAAGAAAGTATGTTTTCTCTGTAGTAGTGTGGCACAGAATGGATGGTTGGGGATGTTATAGAATAGTTTCAGAGCTAAGTAAAGCATTTGAGCAGTGACATTTCCCGTCTTGTGGGTGGCTGGGGATGTTACACTCATAATGTTATGTAAGTCTATCAGAGAAATCCAAAAACTTAGTCATTTTCTATATTTTTGGACTCACGGACTTGCAGAATCGTAATATTTTCTAAATATTTTCAAGAAATACCAACACTTAGTAATTTCTCTGTCTTTGCGGACTCACAAACTCATGTTCTTATAATAAGTCCTAACACTTAGCCGTTTTTCAATATTTCTGGACTCTCATACCTGCAAACTCGTAATATTGTGTTAGTTTGTTTAAGAAATCCCAAAACTTATTATTTTATCCATCTTTGTGTACTTGCAGACTTTTAGACTCATGGACTCATAACAATTCCCAACACTTAGCCATTTTTTCCAAGATCTTCCCACAGTTTCCTGGGACTAAAAATTAATTTCCCACATGGATCGACATCACATGCCACCTTCCACCCATTTACACCATGTGTCTACCACTATGGAAATACATGTAAACCTTTTTCCATGTCAGTTGACATGTGTCCCCCACATAATGTTGACGTCAACATATGAAAAACAAATATCAGAAAATTTGCAATTTCGCCTAAGTTGAAAATTCTCACTTACCCAACAATGCTCAATTCCTAATTTTTTTTTGGATTCCATTAAATGTTTGGATTAAGCTTCATATGGAGAAATTCACTTGTATGAAAATCAATTCGTCATCTTTATGCATGTTCTATCATCTTTCCCATCAAATTCTCCATAATTCAATTGTAGAATTTGTTGCTTTGGTCCAATTTCACTCATTATACTATAGGTTGACTATAATATCATATTTGACCCATTACATGTCTAGATTTTCTAAGACAAGGATTATAACTTGAGAATATGTAATCCATAGACCAAATTTTTCATTTGTCATGAATTTAACAACATAAATTGGGTCTTTTGCCCAATTTCACCTAGATTCTTCTGATTTCTTCAATGGACACATTGTAATACATTATAATAATGAAATCCATAGAAATGTCCCTCCAAATAGAAGGTGGAATCAAAATTGGTTGGAGTGTGTCTGGGGATTTGACTATTTCTTCCTTGCTGCATTCACAAACATCACACTCAAACACAAAGGTGTAAATGTCCCATTTGATACCATCCCATCAAAGAGAACATTTGACCCTTTTATAGGTTTTTATAAACCTTGAATTCGTAGCTATGGGTGAAGGAAGAATCTCATAAAGAAAAGTGGAATTAAGATGTGATTGTTTTCTTAAATACATATGTCCTTTGTAGCGAAGTTGTTTATTATTCCAAGAGTACCATGGAGAAGTTGGAGAATGGTGTTGCAATTGTTGGATCGGGAGAGAAAGTTTGGGGTCTTGCAACCATTCTTGGAGAAAAATGAAGGAGAGGTAAAAGAGGGACCCTTCTTCTTCATGCTTCTTGAAAAGAGTATCAACAAACTTATTTTCTTTTCCCTTCTTATAAATGATCTCATAATAATGTCCAGATATCTTGGTGCCCCATTTTTGTTACTTTGGGGATGAAATTCATTGTTCTAGAAAACACTTGAGGCTCTGATGATTAGTTTTAATTTGGAAGTTTTTCCCCAGGAGAAAAGGATGTCAGAGATCCATAAAATGTAGAATAGCCAACATTTTGTTTTCATAGATTGATTGGCCCATATATATATTTGAAAGTTGTTTTCTAGTGAAGTCCAAATACCTTCCATCTTGCATGAGGACTACCCCAATTCCTTTCCCTAAAGAATCACATTACAAAACAAAAGTATTTATGAATTCGAGAAGGGTTAGTATAGGAGTCATGCACACAACCTCTTTCAAGGCGTGGATGGATTGATTAGATGTTATTTTCCAAGTGAAAGCATTCTTTTTTAGGAGAGTAATGAAAGGTGTTGTAATTTTTCCATAACTCTAAACAAACTTATGATAATAATCATTTAAACCCAGAAAATCATGCAATCTCTTAAGAGTTTTAGGGTGACGCAAATCTAGCATAGCTTCAATTTTCCTAGGATCCACCCATACACCATCCTTGTCGATAATATGAACCAAGTACTCCACTTTCAAGGATCCAAAGGAACATTTAGATTGCTTTAGAGAAAATTGGTGTTGAGAGAGTAGATGGAGAACTTAATCCACATAGGAAATACAGGTTACCCATGTTTTACTATCGATGAGAATATCATCAAAGAAAATTAAGACAAAATGATGCTGAAAATGATGGAAGACATGATTCATCACACTTTGGAAAGTGGAGGGAGAATTACACATGCGAAGGGGAATTACAAAAAAATCATAGTGACCCTCATGATTTTGAAATGAAGTGTTGGGAATGTCTTCCTCTTTCAGAAATATATGGTGGTATCCAGAAAAAATATCATGTTTAGTAAAGTATTGAGCACCACTCAACTCATCCAAAGATAATGAATGACATGAATGGGATTTTTTTCTTTGATGGTGAGTTTGTTAAGGCCGCAAAAGTATGGTCACATGCGCCAAGTTCCTTATTTATTGAGGACCATGACCACAGGATAAGAATAGGGACTGGAAGTAGGACGAATAACATTCACATCGAGAAATTGTTAAACCTTTTTCTCAATTTTATTCCTCTAGGAAAATGCATGATGATAAGGGTTAAAATTAGGAGGAAGATTTCTCGAGACTAGAGTATTTGAAAAATCATGAATACCAAGGGAAGGGGGAAGTCCATGGGGAGTGGAAAAAATAGGTTGGTTTTTGAAGAGGATAGATTGGAGGTAAATATCCATAGAGGGTGTCTCAACTTCTTCAATGGAATGTAGTTGGGAAATAATTCCCAAATGACCATTTTTGAGGAGGTTTTCCATTCGATGGGAACTCATGATCTCATGGGATCCTATTGTGATTCCTTGGAAATTATATTGTTGTCCCTCCTATTCGAATTGAATGTTGAATTCCTTAAAATACATGAGGATGATGCTAAGAGTGTGTGACCATTACACACCAATAACATTTTCACAACCATCCATGTCAATAGAAAATGTAACATCCCCATCATCAACAACTCAAAACAAATTCTCTTGTAACGTTCCTAGCCCCGAGTTGGGCCACGCCACACAAAATTAAAATTCTAATACCATTAAACTAGATAATAAATTATGGATATGAATCGATTTAAGAAGAAATAATAACAACATGCATGAAACAATAAACATTCATATATAGAATTTAACAACAGATATTCCATGGAAAAAAATGCAGAATTGCACACAGACAATGATTGAAATAAACACACGAATGAAACTTATATTATAAAATAAACACCAAATCCATGCATCCCTTCCATGTTCCTCCCATTCTTATACCACACTTCTCATAACTCTCAACAATTGGTTTCCCACGAGCTAGGACTAAACTCCACCTGGGTAATGGGTCTCTTACTAGGAATCATGATAATGTCTCTTCAACAACATACAAACTCAAACATAGGTGCTAACTGAAATAGAAAGCCTGCAGTATCTCATTCCCCACATTCCTTTCCCACATCAGGAAGTGTATCCCTTCTATGCTGAACAGTCCTTCGACTTCCCCACTTCCCTTCTGAGGCTTCATCAACAGGCCAGACTGGAAGTCTCATATCCCTATAGCTATAGTTTGGAACCTTTGGAAATGAATTACCAATAGTTATCTCACCTAGAGAGAATGATCACAGGACGAAAAACCCGCTTATTCCATCCTACGTGCCTGACAACCTTATTCAATCCTACGAGCCTGACAACCCGCTTATTCAATTCAGATCTCGAGCTAACCAGTATAGGTGCAGGTTCTCATTGTATTTGAGTACCATCAATTATCATTCATAGCTGCTTCCCTCAAGGAATAATCCCCCCTCTTGCACTATATCCACAAATATATATGTGCTTGTGTCCTTTAAGACACATGGCACCCAAGGGACTCCCCTATCCCTGTTTTAGAAACTTAGGATATATTCATATCCATTACTTTATCTTTAAGGAACACTAATATAATATTCCAATGGGATTAATCCCCAACCTTATCCCCTTCCTAGACTCTTATCCCCCTTTACCTCTCTAGTGGATTTTATCCCCCTATACCTATTTGTGGGTAGGTATGCAACAATAATGTACTTTATTAATGATATGAGAGTTTGCATATTACAATAAAAGGCTCATTGTCATTTAACACCTAGGATCTCTAGCATAATAATCACACAAGCCTTCAATCCTATAATAACTTGGATCACCAACCTATAAAACATTTATACATTTACAACTAGGGATCGACCTGAGTATTACAACACATGGACTTCTGGCCAAAAATATATTGGCTCACCATACTGTAGGGTCATTTACTTTTATATGTATAGTTGGGGTTCATTCTAGGGGTATTACAACAAACATATGACATTTCAAATTGTACTAACCAATTTGAAGACACACATTTTCTGAATTCCCCTAGTATTTCATGGAACCTCCATTGGTAATCATGATTTGAAAATTGTTAACTACACAGATATAGAAATTGGTTTCTTGAGCAATGCGACAATGAATAAAATTATGGATGATCCATTGTAAGTTAGTATGATGACCTTGTGATTATTTATGTAGACAATTGTCTTGAGGGTTTGGGGAGTAGAGAAGCTCGTGAGGGAACTCAGTGAAATGACCGAGTTGATTGTTGGTGGATTAGAGGGAGGAGTAAGATCAGTTGTCTTGGGTAAATATTCCATAGGGGTAACCTCCACCTCTTCTTCAAAATCATTCTCTGATATGGCCATAAAAATCTTATGTTCCTTACACTTGTTCCCTAGAAAAAAAAATCATCACAATAGTGGCAAATTCCCTTGAGTTGGCGTTCAACCATTTTTCCCAGGAATATTTTTGGATCTTTACTGGAGTGGAAGGAGTAGTGGGATTATAAGGTTTAGGGGAAGGAATAAAGAAGGGTTTTCTAGTTTGGGAGGAGACAACCTGTTGTTATTCCTTATCTCTTTTAGTAACTTCCACCCAAGTATGGGGGTGAGCCATTAGGACATGGGCACATATTTCATCATTTATGCCATTGATAAAGCATTCTTGAAGAAAAATAATCTAACATGCCCTCTATGTAGAAAGCCTAGTGCTCAAAGGAAATTATAAAGTCTTTTGTTGCGTGAAATTGTTTCAACTTAATCAAGTGAACTAAATGGTGGATGTTAGTGTCAATGCATTGATAAATCTCTACAACAAATTGTTTCCAAGACACATACCCTTGGCATGCATTTTTCTCAATTTCCACCATTTCCATCGTTTAGGATCTAGATAGAGAAAATTGTAACGTAGTTTGGTAAACGCATCGGTAATGTCATGAAAAATGAAATAATGTTCCATTTGATTGACCCAACATGTGGGATTCGAGCCATCAAATTTGTTCACCTCCATTCTAGGAATATGTAGGTCCCTTTGAAAGTGGTCGAAATAAAATCACATGGAATGGGAAGATTTAGTGCCTTCTGGGGTATAAGGTGGTGCAGTGGAGAAGCAATATTGAGATTTTCTTAAAAAATATGGTAACATTGTTCACTTGTTCTTGGGAATGTTGACACATGGTGATGCAGGAGCATCCGCACCTCGTCGTGCGAGCCTGCACGGGAAGATGGAAAAGACTTCAAAGGGAAACATCAGGGTCACGGTCGTGACTATTTTGAGGAGCGCCGCCGATTGAATAAAAGAATCCATATTTAGGCGTACTTATGTATCAATTGGGACCTGGAGAAGATAATCTCTCGTCCTTGTACAGCAGGAACACTTATTAGATTTTAATGCAGAAAGATTAGATTGGATGCAGGTAGATAGGGTCATTAAGTGTAGATTAGACAATTTAGCTTTTGTGAGGGAAAACAGAATATAGGAACCCTCCTTTTCTGTATTATTAGATATCTGAGATCAGTGTTAGCATCAGGAGGAAGAAGGAAGAACAAGCAGAGAATTTGTGAAGAGTCCCCATGTACAGTTCGTGAATTAATAGGAAGATTGATTCAGGTCATGGCTGTGAT